>CM075852.1:17276598-17836598 GCA_037975125.1 Latrodectus hesperus | reverse complement strand
GAATATTTGTCGCATTCATTTAAGGATGGAAGGGTATATTAAGAGCTCCGGTGGCTCAGTAGCTTCACGCCGCTTCCCGCAAGGTAACCATTGGTATTCTCCTTCACTGGGTTGCTGGAACTCCGTGGGTTGGGGACGTGTCCACGTTAATCTGTGACGTCCAAAGTCCTTCCGCTGGTGTGGCGTGGATGTGGAGAGGAGGGTGCCAGCTCAGATGTGGCCTCGTCACCTGAACATGGTTCAAAATGACGAGGCACCTTAATAGAGCAAAATCGTACTTTCACCTTCATGGTGCTCTGATCCAAACGAAAGACGCTCTCTATTGACTTAATTCGCACTGCCAACGGCATACCGAGCTTGGCTTGTCCAAGTTTCATAAGGAACAACAACAGGGTATATTAAATACGTGGTAGTCACAATGTCTTCCGAATGAAACGATACCTCTGGATGTGGCAGGTAAATATTTTAAGAAGTCTTTTGCTTGAGCCCTGATTCTAAATTACAAGGACTCCCACTCGGTAGAAGCCAGCTCAGGGCTAAGAGCAGGGAAGTATGCTGATGCAACAATGTGAGCCTGATTAATCATTACCACAAAAGTGATCACGAGGCTTATACAGTGGTTGTCTGTGAGGCTTATTTTATGTTGAATTCAAAGCCCTCTCCATTGTGAATAGTTCATTCTGCAGTATTTGTGCAGTAAAAATAATTCAATAAAGTTGAAAAAAATGCTGAATCTAAACGAAAGCGATTAATTATTTTTCACTGTCGGACTTAATACTTAAAACTTTCGCAAATGCAAAAAATTTCCCTTTGTAATATATGCTTTAGATACCAAATTTCCATGTCTAATTTTCTTTTTTAAAAACTACATTACTTACCAATATCAAATTGAAGAGTATGTCTCACGTCTCAGCAAATATAACCTAGATTTAACTTTTTTTAGCGATTTATTTCGCCAGTAGTATTGCCTTATGTTGTTGTTACTTTTGACACTGAACAAGCCAAGTCAAGCTCGGTCTGCCAAATTTAAGTCAGTTCGGTGTGCCTTTCGATTAACCAGAGCACCATGAAGGTGAAAGTACGACTTGAGTCTAAGACTCCTCGATAGATGGCACCACTAGAATATACACTCCCTCAATTATGGCATTAATCTGGAGTTGAAGGAAATTTCCTCCAGACAATTACATCAATGGTAATTGTTCAACGACCGTCCACAGGACTTTTGATTCCACAGATTTAACGAGCACGTAAATTGCATGTACTCGGTGGATATTTGGCGGCTTTGGGAACGGAACCCCACCATCGGATGGAGCCCAATGCCTTAACTACTAGGCTACCAAGGCCTTATTGTATATATTGTTACTTTATATAAGTAAGATATGATGAATAATAAGCATAGTCTTACGGGGCTATTTTACATAAAAGAAGCTATAATTTTTTACATGTAAAACAGCCTTGTATGTGTAAAAAGTCTACATGATAAAATTTAATGAATTAACCTTGAGAAGGGAGCATTATAAAACATGTCTATTCATGGGTCAAAACAGAATTATTTATAACCAAAAATTTTAATTAAATTGCTATATTGTAATCAAAAAATATTCGAATTTCTCTTATGTTTTTCAAACCAAGAGAACTGAATGAATATATATTTGTATTCAGAGCTGAAAAATTCAACTCTGAAAAATTTTGGAAGAAATTCGAATCAAATATTAATTTTAAAACCTCTCTAAAACATAAAATATTTCTTTCTTAAAATCTTAAGAATAGTTAAAAAAATTTTTTTAAAGTATCAACGTACTCAGTGCGAAATAAAGCCAGATAAAGCAAGTGTTGAATATAAGTCATTGTGGTCCTGGTAAAGAAAACTTGATATTTTAATAGTCCAGTTGACCATAAATATATTGGCATGATTAAATAAGAGCAAATATAAATTTAGCGAATAATAATGTGACGTGGAAAACTTGCAAAGTTATGGAAAACAATTGGTGGTGGGTGGTGGGACTAATCCCCATCTGGTCTAGTTTAGACCAGATCCATGAGATCACAGATAGCCAAAAAGTCCAAAAGCAGATGTGGACTTTTTACAGTCGCTTCACGAGAAAACCCCAAGCATTTCAAGATGTGTTGCGGGCAAAACGGAGCATAGTCTCACTTGGGGCATGATGGATATTTTCTTTCACCGTCCTCAAAGATTATACACTTCAAGTGACCAGTAGAAAGTGACCGAGCAACTAGAACTAGGAAACAAATGTTTCCTAGTTCTAGTTGCTCGGGTCACCCACTTTATTAATAAAGTCCGATAGCCCTTTAATGGAGTCTAGGTGTAACTGTCTAGTATGGATGATGCCTAAAGAATTTAATCTAGGGAGGGCAAGAGACTCGCATTCATAAATGATATGCTCTGCCGTTTCCTCTTGCGTATGACATTTCCAGCCGGTAGGGTCTTGCTGAAACAGTCCCACCTGGTCAGAAAGTCAGTCATGCTAGGGATAACTTCCTGATTTTCACCAGAAGAAGATGGTTTGAAGGTCATTTCTACCTCAAGTGAAGGATTCATTACTGCCCCTTTACAAGATTGCCTCTGAGTTCCCTTGTCTTTTTCAGCAAGGTCTACTTCAGAGGCTTCACCTGCAAATGCAGAAAGGTTTGTTATTTCTTGTGTTTTTTCAGCCACAAGATAACAATTAATAAGCTCAGGTAATATAAGTCCACCCAGCATTGCCTGAGATACTGGGAAAGGCAAATTACTCTAGAAGTTTGGCAGGCAACTAGAGGCTCCGTTAAGACACCAGTACCACGGTGCCAATTAGCCCTAGGCACGGATCGCATAACACCAGGGTTTACGGGAGCTGGTTCGCGGCCTCTGATTCTATATTCAAGGCTATCCTGTCATTACTACAGGACATTCGGCGATCCACCACCTGCCGACGCGCCTGGTGGCTGCTCAAGCCCCAGGAAGGTACGCGTACCCCCTGGTTCCAGGAAGGTCGTCGGCTACTTCATTCCCAGGCAGATCAACATGCGAGGGGACCCACTGAAGGTGGATTGGGTGTTGAACTGAAAGGCTTTTCAACAAGAGTAGAATACTTCTACTACTACTGTCGCCGATGGATTGCCAATTGAAAAGGTGCTGGATCTTTGAGGTTGCCTGCCGGATTTTAGGGGGGAAACAATTTGCTTGGTGAAATGTTTTATTAACTATAAACTTGAAAGTATTTAAGATTTTTATTAAATTTTTATTAAAAGATTTTTATTAAAAGATTACATTAGTATTTAAGACCATCTCCTTTTGTGTGAAGCATTATTGTACAACGATCTATGCAATTTAAACTATGTAATTTTCTGATAGACACATCTTAATTAAATCCAAATGATTTGCAAAAATAAATGGTTTTATAAGGTGCACGTTATTGCATGTTACCTTATTCTTGTAACAATATTTTATTGTATTCCCATTATGCTGGAACCAATATACGCATAATTGTAACATTATACTCAAATGGTGTATTGTTACAATAAACAAAGGAATAACATTTAGCTTACTAAATTTAAAACTTATCTCTAGAAATTATACGAAAAAATTATGGTAGCTTAATTTTATATGTTACAGTACACAAGTTTTTCACAATTTATTACCTATTATTCAATATATATACTAACGATACTATATTTTACTTTATTTAATTGCAGTATATATTTGCGTATAATGCGTTAATATCAATGTAATTGCTTTGTGCAGTGCATTGAGTTTTGAATATAAAAAGTTACAACAAATTCGAAAGGGATATGTTCTTAACCAAGTGTAAGGAAATTTTTGCCTTTTTTAAAATTCAATATTTAGAGAAACGAAAATCAAACAGTTCCTGCTATTGTTGTCCGTATCCAAAGGATTAGTTCATTGTTTTAACTTGCTTACGTTAATGTAATTCAAGGATTACGTTTCAATGAAATTCATTATCTATTATTAGTCATTTTCTTTCACGTCTTAATGACTCATGTATGATGAACAATATGTTTGTGCGCTCCACAGACTGCTATTTCTAGCGATTTTAAAGGATTATGATTAGGAAAAGCATTGGATTACATGTCAATAGATGCTTATGAAATTCCAATAATAATAATTTATTCTACACTAAAAAAAATCATCGACTTGCAATGCGGTTGCAAACAACAATTGTAATCGCATTGCATGATGTGGTTACAACTGTTATTTCTATGCAATATTTTTAAGCAATATATAATAGATGCATCACGAATATAAAAGAACAGTTTAACAGAGCGTGCATCATTATCATAAACTTTATGTAACTGAGACAGTTTTATTTACTTCTTTTAAAAAGATTAGTCTCTTATATAGAGAAAAATTCTTTTGAGTTATATATAAAAATAACAACACATTATAATATTTTTCTTAGTTGAGAAATCAAATATTGAAGCACGATTTTCAAACCCCTACTGCTACAAGTCCGTTTATTTTTTATTACATTTATATTTACATCTTTTGTTCCTTTACTAACTTATCTGAAATCAGGGGGTAATACATAATTTTCCTTCCAATCAGCTTGTCTAGTGGTCAGCGTGCCTGACTACGGATAAGGAGGTCCAGGGTTCTAATCCCGGTTCAGGCATGGATGTACTTTCTCTCTCTATCTATCCTGTCTATGTCGTTTTCTTGTATGAATGTGTACTGAATGGTTGCCTACCCTATAAACAGGTATCTATGGCATGTGTGTACTGAGGAAGTCGGACTCCACACCAAATATGGTTCAGTTGGAAAAGTGGAGCTGCGCCCCCTTGTTGCCAGCCTAGCTGGCACACGACAATGAACGAATGAATGAAAATAATTTTCTTAAAAATACGAAACGAGGTCTTTCTCACTCTTATGTGTGACTAAATGAAAAATATTTTTGCAATGTTTAAATAGGAATACTGTGACATCACGCAGTTCTTTGACTTTATCCAATAAAAAGTTAAAGGTAAAAGTTCTAATGTTTACTTTTCATTTGGGGTTACTTTTGGGCTGTTTTTTTACGTGATTTAGCGGTGTCATTTGGTGATTTGGCGACTAAAATCTAGCAATACTGAAATATTTCACATATGAAAACAATTCCATATTAATATATTATTGTTAATAGTTATATGGTGTTGTTATTAAAGTAATCATCCACACACAAAAGCTTACTGTGTCCTGGTTTTAGTACAGCTCTCTTCGAAGCGTCAAGTCAGGAGTTCAAACCTAGCAACTGTGGAACAATGGGAGATGGATGCTGCACTTCTGCTTTTTGCATCATGTCAATCGGGATGGGTGCTTGAAATTTTTCCATAATGTCTGACGACACATAAATACGGCCCTCTATCCATGAACTTACGTGTCCAATAATTAATGCCTTTAAACGGCCTTTGAAAGTTAGGCAGTCCACCAGGTGATGTCAACAGTTCATCTAACGATTTTAAAGCTAATAACAAGGTTTTGAAATGCGATTGTTGTTGCCATTATTTTTTATTAAAAGCAGACCTTAACTGATGCAGATTTTTATTTCAATCAAATAATGTTGATGTATAAGGAATTAATTAGAGGAAAAAAATACTAAGGAGTGTTTGGCCAGCGCAAAGCCTAATCGAAGATGTATTTTAAATGTTCAATAAGCACTTTTATGCAGTGGCGAAATTAGGAAAAAACTAGCTTATGACTGAATCATAAATTGACCCATCTTTCAAGACATTTATTGATGAATATTGTTAATTAAAGAAATGTGCAAACTAAACTAATGTATAATAAATTTATTATTAACAGTATCATCATACAGTTAAACAGAATTTGACACACACACATATCTACCTATCTTTATCTATCTATCTATCTATATATATATACATATACATATATATATATATATATATATATATATATATATATATATATATATATATATATATATATGTATATATATATATATATATATATATATGTATATATATATATATATATATATATATATATATATATATATATATATATATATATATATATATATATATATATATATATATATATATTGTACCGAGCTTCACGGGTTCGTGTCGATTGAGAGTTGAATAAAGCAACCACTTAATGAACACAAGACTTTTATTCGTAAAAAACTTCACTAGATAAACGAAATTCCCGCTGTAACAATCACAATTATACAGCTACAATTTGTCAGATATAATAAGAAACAGCTTCTAATCACAGGTCTCAAATACCTCAGACAGAGAACAACTAGCAGTCACAACTAATCGTCTTCACTCACTGACTGTCTACACAAAACTCTACTACTATTCCATGTCGGGCTGCGGTATTTATACCTGACTTGGCGGAGAAATCTACCAATTTCGCCAAGGCTCTGGAAGCTTCTAGGCTATCTCGGAAAATATTGGTCCTAGAGCTTAGGTGATGGATGTTTCCAGATGTATCGATTTCTCGCCAAGTCGCCAAGAATCTCGCCAACCGTCGCCAAGTCGCCAAGAATATCGCCAACTGTCGCCAAGTCGCCAAATCATTAGGAAATCCGCTTTTAAACTACAACACGTCTAAATACCGCAATTTTTGCCCAAAATGTGAGAATTTCTGATCTGTCTGAGATATTTTAAGACAAATATAATCATTATTTACAAATTTGTAACATTGCCCCCTCTCAAGGACTGCACGTCCCGGGCAGTACAATCCCCTGATAGGAGGCCAAATTTAATATAAAAGAATTTACATTTCAAGAGGATACAGAGCACATTACATACACAAGCAACTAAAAATACAAGAAAATAGAAAAGATTAAAATTATCTATACTATTTACAAACAGACCATGGTCTACTGATTTTTACTCTACATTACGATAAGGAGCTAATCTATCATAATGTACTACCTTTGGTTTTGAAGCAGATGATTTTCTTATACGAACCACGACGTCGTTCAGTCTTTTTAGGACTGTGTAGGGACCTTCCCAGTTGGCTTGCAACTTTGGAGAAAGTCCTTTACGTCGAATCGGGTTCCACAACCAAACTTTGTCACCTTCTTGGAATTCATGTCCCGTCGCTCTTGTGTCATACCTTGTCTTCATTCTTTCGGTCGTCAGGTTGATTCGGTCTCGAGCGAAGTTATGGACATCTTCAAGACGTGCCTGAAGGTCTCGAAGGTATTCCTCTGGCGATGAAGATGTATCCGGTGGACGACCAAATTGAAGATCACAAGGGAGACGAAGTTCGCGACCAAAGAGCATCTGTGAAGGAGTATATCCGGTAGTCTCATGGACAGCACTGCGATATGCAAGCAGAAACAGCGGTAGCTTCAAATCCCAATCTTGCTGATTTCTGGAAACCATAAGGGAGAGGTTATTCAAGATGGTTCTGTTAAACCTCTCTACCATGCCATCCGATTGTGGGTGTAGTGGCGTGGTCTGCGTCTTGTCTATTCCGAGAATTTGACACATTCCTTTAAACACAACAGAGGTGAAATTTGTCCCTTGATCAGAATGAATTTGTAAGGGTGTGCCGAATCTGGAAACCCATTGTTGCACTAGAACCTCGGCTACTGTAGTCGCCTCTTGATCGGGGATTGCAAACGCTTCAGGCCACTTAGTAAAGTAGTCCATGACAACTAGTATGTATTTGTTGCCATTTGAGGATCGTGGTAAAGGACCCAGAATGTCCAATGCTATCCTCTCAAAAGGTGCTCCTACGTTGTACCGCTGCAACCTTCCTCGGCTACGTTTCTTCGGTCCTTTACGTGCCGCACAGTCATCACAAGATTGGCACCATTTCTCTACATCTTGTCTCGTTTTGCTCCAATAGAAGCGTTCTCGAACTTTCTGTAGAGTTTTCATTACTCCGAAGTGGCCTCCAGTTGAGCTACTGTGCAATTCTTTCAAAACATCTGAAATTCTTGATTTTGGAAGAACAAGCTGCCATTTGAAATTACGTCCATCATCGGACTCCCATTTCCTGTATAAGACACCATTTCTTATTTGGAGTGAGTCCCAAAGAGCCCAATATTGCTTAGTAGCAGGACTGTAGGTGGAGATGTCCTGCCAACTTGGTTTCATACTGGAAGATTCTTTTAATTCTAAAATTGGATTTATATCTGGGTCTTCTTTTTGGGCTTCTCTAAGTTCTTCATCACTCCATGGGTCTGGTTTCGATGGAGGTGAAACAGTAACTTGGCGTACCGAAGGATTTACTAACTGATAGTTCTTCTCTACTCTAGAACAATATTGGCAGCTTTCATTACACGGTTTCCTTAACAGTGCATCAGCATTTCCCTGAACAGTTTCTTTGCATTGACGTATTTCCATTTTAGAAATTCCATGATCTTTTGTTTTCGGACAGTATCTACGGACGTGTCCGACTCCACCGCAAGTCCAACACTGAATTTTCGTGTTTCTGCCATCTTTACTCATTTCTAAGCTACGCAATTTTCGCCGCAGATCTTCAATTTGCTTTCTTAGATCATAGTTCGTATCAATAGCAGAAACAGCTCTGATTGAGTGCTGGTCTTTACGCGTGGCCTGCTGGGCAGCCTCTATCTTATGTGCGTAGACTAGGGCAGATCCGATATCTTTGACATCGGCAAGTCTAAGTGTTTTCTGTATCTCCGGATCCCGCACACTATCGATGAAGTAATGGAGGGCCAAATCTTGACGTGTCTCAGCTGGGCAGTCCGAAAATGCTAGATGGGAAAGTCGCTGAATATCGGCAGCCAATTCTTGCAGACTTTCACCCGCTTTTTGATAGCGTGACTTTAACTGTAGTCTGCTATATTCTTTAGTGCACTTATCTCCAAACCGCAGCTCAAGCGCACTCGATAGAGCTTGGAAATTGTGCCTCTGCTCCTCCGGAAGCGTCTCGAGGATGTCAGCCGCGTCTCCTCTTAACGAAGCCGCCAGGTAAAAAGCTTGGGCTCGGGGATTCCATCCATTAGCTTCCGCTACCATCATAAACTGGGTCTTGTATACTTGCCAGGATGATTTCCCATCAAATGTTGAGAGTTTAATATTGGCTAGGGAAGGCACAAATGTCACGTTGGGTTCCTCATGTTTGTTTGACATTTGCTTCTCCAAGCTTTCAATCTTCTTATTCATATTGTCTAATGCTTCTTTAACTTTCTTCTCTGTCTTCAAAACTTTAGTTTCAACTGAAGTTACCTTATCATCCATTGCATTCATCTTCTCCTGAATGATGCTGTAGAATTCTTCTTTAACACTTACAATGTCCTTCTTAAGTTCCATTTTAAGTTCCTCCTGTCCAGCTTTCATCTCCTCCTGTCCAGATTTTATCTCTTTCATCATCTCGGTTTTAATCTCTTCTTGTCCAGCTTTCATCTCTTCTTGTCTAGCTTTCATCTCTTCTTGTCCAGCTTTCATCTCAGTTTTCATATCTTCTTGTCCAGCTTTCATCTCAGCCATCTGCTCCGCTAATTTTTCGAGAAGACTTTTCATTAAATCCATGTCCATTTTTCTTGTGACACGCTGCATCAACTCTTCAATCCCGATTCTGACACCAGTTGTACCGAGCTTCACGGGTTCGTGTCGATTGAGAGTTGAATAAAGCAACCACTTAATGAACACAAGACTTTTATTCGTAAAAAACTTCACTAGATAAACGAAATTCCCGCTGTAACAATCACAATTATACAGCTACAATTTGTCAGATATAATAAGAAACAGCTTCTAATCACAGGTCTCAAATACCTCAGACAGAGAACAACTAGCAGTCACAACTAATCGTCTTCACTCACTGACTGTCTACACAAAACTCTACTACTATTCCATGTCGGGCTGCGGTATTTATACCTGACTTGGCGGAGAAATCTACCAATTTCGCCAAGGCTCTGGAAGCTTCTAGGCTATCTCGGAAAATATTGGTCCTAGAGCTTAGGTGATGGATGTTTCCAGATGTATCGATTTCTCGCCAAGTCGCCAAGAATCTCGCCAACCGTCGCCAAGTCGCCAAGAATATCGCCAACTGTCGCCAAGTCGCCAAATCATTAGGAAATCCGCTTTTAAACTACAACACGTCTAAATACCGCAATTTTTGCCCAAAATGTGAGAATTTCTGATCTGTCTGAGATATTTTAAGACAAATATAATCATTATTTACAAATTTGTAACAATATATATATATATATATGCCACCGATGGCTGTAGAGTTCGATTCCTGTACCAGGCATTGATGAGACGAGCTTGGCTGCCGAATCGTTAGCGCTCTTGCCTTCAGTTCAACTGTTCGTGGGTTTGAATCCCACCTTGGGCATGGATGTTTGTAGTGGTTCGGAATCCACTTTAAGCCGTAGGTCCCGGTCTAATTAGTCCTCGTGTACAAAAAATGACCGATGAGCGACAAACAAACAAACAAACAAACCGGGCATTGGTGCTCCTTTCTCTCTTAGTGTTTGTCTTTTTTTATCCCTTCACATTTTTTGGGTGAAGATGGCACACCCACTGTGTGCCCCACTGTGTAAAATGTCATCACATTCTTCCATAATCGCGCTGAACAAGTATATCCAAAGTGCAGCCGATCACTAGAAAGAATATATATGTATCATTTTGCGTTTCCCATGGGCAGAATATTCATAGACAACCCCAAGTGTCAAAAGTGTCTTCAGATTCACATGTGCATTGATTTCAAAATTCCTATATATCTTTGATAATTTTGAATAACCATTTGTTTTAAATCTAATTTAAATAAAATATATTCGTATATTTTATTAATTATCATTTGAAAGATTATGTGTTTATAATTATAAACATATTTCCTGGAATTTGTTTATCATTCTTATTAATGATACAACTCCAGACTAAATCCTGATCAAATAATATTCAGTTTCATTTTCTACGAAGAAGTCTATATTGAATAGTTTGAATACCACATTCTTCAAGCACACAATCTAGCCAATGAATAAGAAACCCATTATTGCACACACACACATTTTATCAAATTACCTTAAGCAAGAATAATATTTTTTCGTTCGCGCATTGCATGTTTTTGGGTGGCATTTATGTTTTGAAATTTTGCTAGACATTTATTTTTTTACGTTAAATGCTTTTTTAGTTAAGTTCTCATGTACTTTGAAAGGCCTATTTAAAGTACAAATAATTCATTATGAAAAATAAATTTGCATGAAGAAAGAAATATATATTTAATTCATCTTAATTATTTGTAGTGTAATGTTCCGTGTGAATATGTATTTCCAAATGCATGTATTATTCTTTAAAGGGGGGTGATTAGAACTATTTCCAAAAGTTATTTGATACCAAAAGGTCCCTTCGGGTGTTTTCATACATATCCGAAGACAATAGTGCGTCTCCCATAATAATTGCCAGAATTACAGTTATATATATATATATATATATATATATATATATATATATATATATATATATATATATATATATATATATATATATATATATATATACCATATACACACTCATACTTAAATAATGCTCATAAAAATAATATTAAATTTGTGTTATTGCTATAAGAAAAAATCAAGCATCTTGTCCGACATGTACCTGGATTTCTGGATTTTACCTTCTACGGATTTATTGAAGCAGGCGTAGGGATTCTTCTACTGAAGAAATGTTGTGGTATTTTACATTCCAAGAAAACAATCAACTTTAATACTCATTTCTTTGTCCTGTATAAGAAATTCGTTTCAGATTGCTGAAGTTTTCTTGGCTTTTAAAGCATGCATCAACATCTAAAGAAAATATTTTTCAGTGATACTTTTAAGATATATACTTTATCAGAAAGCAATACAATATACTTATAAATTTTTAGAGAATGCTAGAAAATGTTAAAATCCTATAGCTTTATAAAAAATATTACTAACATTAATTTTAGTTTTTTTTTTTTTTTTTTTTTTTTTTTGCTTCATAAAATTAACATGCATATAATATTAAAACTGGCCTGCTTTTTTTATGAAATATAATTTTTTTCGATTACTTCATAAAGGTCATAACAGATCATATTTGAAATTTGGATAAATCTATGGCATCCTTTTAACACAATTATTTGATGTTTAGCAAAGGTTTCAAAAGTAAGTTTTTTATAACAAATGCATTTTTGTAACAAATTAGATATAAATTGAAATTTAAAAAAATTGAAAAAGTCCTTACTCTAAAAGAATAGTTATTTTGACACCACATTGACCTGACTTCAAAGGCTGTTATAAGGTCTTTTAACGTTCACCGTGTAATTGATTCCAAAAATCTTTCATATTTTCATCCCTTTTTCTTAGACAGCTGTCGTATTCACGCGTAGCAAGGGAAAAATCTCGGAAAACTTCCAAGCACACAGCCAGAAGGAGGTACATGCAGAAGGGGAATATACATCTCGGAAAACTTCCAAGCACACAGCCGGAAGGAGGTACATGCAGAAGGGGAATAGACATCTCGGAAAACTTCCAAGCACACAGCCGGAAGGAGGTACATGCAGAAGGGGAATAGACATCTCGGAAAACTTCCAAGCACACAGCCGGAAGGAGGTACATGCAGAAGGGGAATATACATCTCGGAAAACTTCCAAGCACACAGCCGGAAGGAGGTACATGCAGAAGGGGAATAGACATCTCGGAAAACTTCCAAGCACACAGCCGGAAGGAGGTACATGCAGAAGGGGAATAGACATCTCGGAAAACTTCCAAGCACACAGCCGGAAGGAGGTACATGCAGAAGGGGAATAGACATCTCGGAAAACTTCCAAGCACACAGCCGGAAGGAGGTACATGCAGAAGGGGAATAGACATCTCGGAAAACTTCCAAGCACACAGCCGGAAGGAGGTACATGCAGAAGGGGAATAGACATCTCGGAAAACTTCCAAGCACACAGCCGGAAGGAGGTACATGCAGAAGGGGAATAGACATCTCGGAAAACTTCCAAGCACACAGCCGGAAGGAGGTACATGCAGAAGGGGAATAGACATCTCGGAAAACTTCCAAGCACACAGCCGGAAGGAGGTACATGCAGAAGGGGAATACACATCTCGGAAAACTTCCAAGCACACAGCCAGAAGGAGGTACATGCAGAAGGGGAATATACATCTCGGAAAACTTCCAAGCACACAGCCGGAAGGAGGTACATGCAGAAGGGGAATAGACATCTCGGAAAACTTCCAAGCACACAGCCGGAAGGAGGTACATGCAGAAGGGGAATAGACATCTCGGAAAACTTCCAAGCACACAGCCGGAAGGAGGTACATGCAGAAGGGGAATACACATCTCGGAAAACTTCCAAGCACACAGCCGGAAGGAGGTACATGCAGAAGGGGAATACACATCTCGGAAAACTTCCAAGCACACAGCCGGAAGGAGGTACATGCAGAAGGGGAATACACATCTCGGAAAACTTCCAAGCACACAGCCGGAAGGAGGTACATGCAGAAGGGGAATAGACATCTCGGAAAACTTCCAAGCACACAGCCGGAAGGAGGTACATGCAGAAGGGGAATAGACATCTCGGAAAACTTCCAAGCACACAGCCGGAAGGAGGTACATGCAGAAGGGGAATATGCATCTCGGAAAACTTCCAAGCACACAGCCGGAAGGAGGTACATGCAGAAGGGGAATAGACATCTCGGAAAACTTCCAAGCACACAGCCGGAAGGAGGTACATGCAGAAGGGGAATATACATCTCGGAAAACTTCCAAGCACACAGCCGGAAGGAGGTACATGCAGAAGGGGAATAGACATCTCGGAAAACTTCCAAGCACACAGCCGGAAGGAGGTACATGCAGAAGGGGAATATACATCTCGGAAAACTTCCAAGCACACAGCCGGAAGGAGGTACATGCAGAAGGGGAATAGACATCTCGGAAAACTTCCAAGCACACAGCCGGAAGGAGGTACATGCAGAAGGGGAATAGACATCTCGGAAAACTTCCAAGCACACAGCCGGAAGGAGGTACATGCAGAAGGGGAATATACATCTCGGAAAACTTCCAAGCACACAGCCGGAAGGAGGTACATGCAGAAGGGGAATAGACATCTCGGAAAACTTCCAAGCACACAGCCGGAAGGAGGTACATGCAGAAGGGGAATAGACATCTCGGAAAACTTCCAAGCACACAGCCGGAAGGAGGTACATGCAGAAGGGGAATAGACATCTCGGAAAACTTCCAAGCACACAGCCAGAAGGAGGTACATGCAGAAGGGGAATATACATCTCGGAAAACTTCCAAGCACACAGCCGGAAGGAGGTACATGCAGAAGGGGAATAGACATCTCGGAAAACTTCCAAGCACACAGCCGGAAGGAGGTACATGCAGAAGGGGAATAGACATCTCGGAAAACTTCCAAGCACACAGCCGGAAGGAGGTACATGCAGAAGGGGAATAGACATCTCGGAAAACTTCCAAGCACACAGCCAGAAGGAGGTACATGCAGAAGGGTAATATACATCTCGGAAAACTTCCAAGCACACAGCCGGAAGGAGGTACGTGCAGAAGGGGAATATACATCTCGGAAAACTTCCAAGCACACAGCCGGAAGGAGGTACATGCAGAAGGGGAATAGACATCTCGGAAAACTTCCAAGCACACAGCCGGAAGGAGGTACATGCAGAAGGGGAATAGACATCTCGGAAAACTTCCAAGCACACAGCCGGAAGGAGGTACATGCAGAAGGGGAATAGACATCTCGGAAAACTTCCAAGCACACAGCCGGAAGGAGGTACATGCAGAAGGGGAATATACATCTCGGAAAACTTCCAAGCACACAGCCGGAAGGAGGTACGTGCAGAAGGGGAATATACATCTCGGAAAACTTCCAAGCACACAGCCGGAAGGAGGTACATGCAGAAGGGGAATAGACATCTCGGAAAACTTCCAAGCACACAGCCGGAAGGAGGTACATGCAGAAGGGGAATAGACATCTCGGAAAACTTCCAAGCACACAGCCGGAAGGAGGTACATGCAGAAGGGGAATAGACATCTCGGAAAACTTCCAAGCACACAGCCGGAAGGAGGTACATGCAGAAGGGGAATAGACATCTCGGAAAACTTCCAAGCACACAGCCGGAAGGAGGTACATGCAGAAGGGGAATAGACATCTCATTGAAGGTAATTCCAGAATTAAAACATTTGGTAACTTTTTCTGATTACTAAGTTCTTCTGGAAATCTAGGAATGACAAAAGAGAGGAATATTGGCGCCATAATTAGAATATCGTTTGAATTCTGGAATAATTGAATAAGTTTATTAGTTTTACAGATCCTATTTACGCGTTCTTTTTTTTCAACAAATTCTGAGTACCAGACATTTGTGCTACATTAGCTCAGTATAGATTCACACTGCTTCTCGAAAGATCATCAATGTCGTTGGCATCGCTTGGAAGGGTGACCATATTCTCCCCCAATGTATTGCTAGAGCTCCGTGAATTGTAGTGCACGTTAATCTGTATGTGCAAAGTTCTACCTCTTAGTTTAGTGGAAGTTCAGGTATGTCCTCGTTACTAATCGTAATATAAAATTACCAGGTGATTGGTGATAGGTGAGTATTCCAAATCCACATATCTAAAGGCACAGTCTGGGGCTTACCTGCACACCAAAGTATGAATGCCGCTATGCTTAGGTACTTTTATTTCCGACAACTTAAAAAAATAAAAACAGAAAAAAGAAAATAAAAAAATGAAAGATAATTGTCATAACAGTAGATAATTTTTCTTAGAACACTTTTAATAGTTTTCTAATTATTTTATAGTTTTTAATTACTAACTGCTGAATTATTTTAAACCATCATTAGCAAAAGTAAGAAATTTCAGGCCTATATATATATATATATATATATATATATATATATATATATATATATATATATATATATATATATATATATATATATATATATATATATATATATATATATATATATATATATATCACATCCATTCTCGGAAATACTTTTAATTAATAAAAAAATAAAAACGTTACACAAACATTTACTTTTGAATCATTAATTTTATGGACTAAAATATCAACGCAAAGACACAAATTCAATACTTAAAGGAATTATCTTTTTCTTTTTATGTGGCAACTCCAAATAATCAATTATTAAAAAGTAATAACTAGTTAGAAGTAAATATTTTGTACAAATTTTAATATATATGCAATAAGGACTAAAGAATTCTATGTATAATTTTGATTTTCCAGTGGTTCAAGTGGAAATGTCCTTTCCTTTGGAATTCTTCTGCAATAAGATTAGACTTAGAACTCTTTTGTTTTGGTGTCGTTATGCATTGCTTGATCTTTTACACATCGATTGTGTGGGTTTAGGTTGAGGGGAACTCATAATTATTGAATTTTTAAGGGAACTCAGTGAATTCTATTGCAACGGTTTCAAAGGCGGATTTTCCCAAAATTAGAGTGGAGAATGCTGGAAAGCAACCAAGTTCCCAAACCCAACATTTACTTATATGTGGAGAAAGAAATAAATCAACGTTACCCTTCAACTCTTCAGTAGTAATAGGATTGAATCTCTGAGTTTGTTTTCAAAATGAATAATTCGAAATACTTTATTCTGCCATCATATCTCACGTTTTAACTACAGTGAATCCACTTCTCTGATTTTAATGCTGTCTAAGAGACAACCTGAAAGTAAAGGTAACTGTAAAAGCTTTATTGGCATCATTTTATGTTTCTTATGGGAGATGAACGTAGGAAGTGGTTTATATTCACTTTTTTAAATTAAAAATTTTTTAGGTTTATTCTTACAGACATATATGAAGAAAAATAATAATATCGATATTCTTTTTGTCAACATGCATGATCGCTTCTAAACTTTCACTTCTTTTATGAAATTTTCGGTTGCTTACGAATTTATCTATTTTTTTTTTTTTGCTAAGATATTGTATACTGAGGCCACAGCATAGTTGTACTAAATATTTGTGCCTTTAAGCTAGAATGTACCCAGTGTCCCTACTTTCACGATCTGTTAATATTTTACCAACTGAATTTTTTCAAGCAATCTGGATTGACGTATCATGTATATTTAAAACTCGCAGTGGCCATTTGTTCCTTTTGTACTCAGCTATATAAATTCATTGTTTTAATTACCATATAGACCATTTCTTCAAAAAATTTTACGAAATCCATCAAATACTTTTTCCTTTATCCAACGAATCTTTTCACACAAATTGATTTCTTTTTCATTGATGAAGAATTTAGCGATTACTACTGTTCTAGAATAAACTGAAAATTTGCTAAATAGATCGTGGTTACACTGTCCTCTGAGGAGGGCAGGAGGAGTCTGCTGTGTCCCTGCTTCTAAATTATGAGGACACATCCCCTTTCGGAGCTACGATGATCCCTCCACTGGCTGCCCCACTGTATGAGATGCCCTCATTTCTACCCTTCATACTGCCCGAAGGAGAACAATCCAAATGACCCGAATTAGAAATTTAAAAAAATAATCATTTTAGATGGGTTTGAGTTAAGAGGTTCTTGTAATTTTATAATAGCTAGAGTACAAAGGTGATTATTGCTTAGTTTATTAAAGTACTTAATTACTCGTCGTTCACATTTGCGTAGACAATCAAGCTAGTCTAGAGGTGTCCAATGACATACAAACCCAACTCTAAGAAGACGAAGATGAAGACGATGGCACATCTAGTAATTTTGTTAATGTACATTCTGCTTTAGGGTATTTACAAAGTACTCACTCGAGTACATCTAATTACGCTACGCTGAAAAATTGAGTTCATTCTTTGTTTACAATGAGATTTATTTTTTTAATGCCATGTGTATTCCTGACTCAGTTTCGTCACAATTTTTTCTGAAATTATGAACTCCGCAGACTCTTCTCATAATATTATTTATATTTATTCTTTTACAGGTTTTTGTGTTATAAATTTTTTACGATTAGAGTATTTTGTTATCAGCATTTTAAAGCGTTCTATAAATAGTATCTTGGAAAGATATTCATTCTAGACACAAGATGTCAACTATATTCTAATAAAAAAAATACAGCTCTGTCTTTTATAATTGAATAGAAATAAGTTCCAGAAAAACAGTAACTGCAAAAAACATAATGCCTAATTTATTGATATTATTGTATTTACATTTATAAATAGAAATATGTCGAATTCAATGACTGTAATCATTTCGATATACCCTAAGGTACAAGAGACACCTGGTTATTCTTATATACTTAAGTTAATTTTTAAAACTTTTGCGGTTTCTTCTGTATTCTTTTGATGCAAAACATTATACGAGACTCATTATCACAAAACATTCTTTTATTACGCAGCTCAGAAAAATGATTATTGCATCATTTAGATTCAAATAGAATTTCTAGACTATCACTCTCCTTTCCAGAAATAATTCTCCTGTAAATACTATTAAAGGTCAAAAGTATCATTAAGTTTTTCTTATGCTTTATTTCATAACGAAAAATATAATAACATTTCCTTATTATGTATACTTGTCTACGGAAAAATTACTTATCATCTTATTAAATCCCAGTTCCTATAGAAGTATGATCTGTCATAAAAATCGAGATAATTAGGGAAACTCAAATAAGAATTTTTTGGGCGTGCTATTCTAGAATGTTCTTTTTTAACGACCATCACTTGAATATCTTACAGCTTAAATTAATCAAGCGACAAATTTTACTGTTTTTTTTTCCACATAAAAAAAGGATTACCTAAGGAGCCTTTTTCATTGTCTGTGCCAAAAATAAATTATTAAAGGCTCAATGAAAAACAATGGAGTATCTTTTGATGGATTACTTTGCAAGCAAACAGCATCAGTGTTGTTTCTCCAGCAACGAAGCCATCCTTGAAATATCTGAAGAATAGAAGCACACACATTTTTTCCTGATATTTACGCGTTCGATATGAAATGATGTGTGAAATAACGGTTCAGTAATCTCTAGATTGTTAAAGAGAGAATTCTTTGTGCCAGTAATGTTCAACATCGTCAGACATTTCATGGAAAAAAATAACATGTTCTTTCCAGACGAAAACATTACGATATTTATCTCAAATTAGGTTTCTCCGAAAGAAAACAAACGTATTTGGCAGGTTTATATCTCTTTTCGCAAATTTATCGAAGAGAGTTTTAGATAAAACTAACATGCTCTATCATATTTCATTTTTAGGAGTTTTCTGTGGGATGGAAAATAGAGAATAAATTCTAAAATATGAAGCCCATATATACTAGAAGATTCTCTTGTTGGGAAAATCCATGAAATGTAAAAACTTGATTAAATTTGCAGCCTTTTCGTGAAAAAAATAACGCACTGATTATGAGTGAATTACAACGAACTTTAAAATAAAGATTGAATCACACATTTAATATAAACAAAAGGTAATGAGAGGTAAAAAGGTAATGAGGTAATGAGTAATGAGGTAACGAAAGGTAAAATAGTAATGAGCCAAGCCTATTAAGTATAAAAAGTAAATTGTCCACTCTGTTTGCTATTTCAGAAAAATTGGCAACTATATAAAGTCAGTTGGCGAATTCTAATGCGCCAATGTTTTATTTTCTAAGACAGTTTCTCAAATATAAATGTATTTGAATAACAGTCTTAGAAAATAAACAACACACATTTTGTTAATTTTGACCACCAAGCAAAATCTTAATCATTCCAGCTTTGATTGAGATATCTGCAAAGCTCAAATGATCTGTTTTGGACAGCAGCTGTTAAAACATTCGTCTTCTATTTTAAAAATTTGTTTCATTAGACAATTAATATCTTGCTAATTTTTAATACCTTTCTAATTTTCTCTAAATGTTTGCTTACACTCAGTCAGTCCCTCCTAAATATTAATAAAACAATTATGTGTCTGATAGATATTTACATCCACATTTCACTTAAGAGTTGTTGTTCTAACAGATTTAATTATCTGAGAACCTGTTACTATGGTTAATAGTAAAATAGAAAATAATACAAGCCCCAATTCCATATTTTGATTCAAAATTAAATAAATATTTCTACTTTTCATCTTTTTTATCAGAGGAAATTTCTCATTTTCATGAATGATATATTTTTTTCTAGTAAATAGAATAAACAACTCACTGTTTAATTATGAAAATACTCATTATAAAGAAATCTCATTATTTGTTAATCATTTAAATCATAAAATAAAATATTATTTATCATAAAATAAAATTTTATAATATATTTCGAGCACTTTTTAAGCATATTTTTATATTCAATTTTCATTTTGAAATGAAGTACGCCGACTTATGTGGTTAAATTTTTTCCAAACTTCCAAAACATGATTAAGAAATGGCATCTTTAAATGAATGCAACTATAAATATTCGCAAACTGTATTGTAATCCTGATTTCAGAGCATGAATTCTTTAATTTGTTCTGCGCAGCCAACAAAAGTTGATTATAAGAAGCCCTTTAATTTATTTTTATTAATTATACATTGCAACTAACATTAAATTTAAAATCTTACTTATAATTCTTCTCTTTCTCATTAATAAAAAAACCATATTTGTTTCAGTCTTATGGACAAAGTTTTCAAGTAAAAGTTTATTGTACATTCGTTGTATATAAAGCTATTTTTCCAAAAATGCTTTTAACCCCACCTTAATGTGTATTTAATAAATCGTTAAATCAATGCTACAATGAATATTAACTATCGCAAAAAACCCAATCATATAAAAACATCACCGTCAAATAATTAGAACTTTTTTTGGCAATCGTAAAGTTAATTCATGTATATGAAAAAGCATACACACAAAAAAGTATAATCAAAAGATTTCGATGAAAAATCTTTTATTATCAAACAGTCATGAATGTAGTTTGTAATTTTACAATTTAATGTTGACTCTATAATTTTACAAAATTGTGTTTATAATTGCAAAGGATTTTATGCAGAAAAATTTGATAATGTGGCATTCAATCTTTATACAGTATTTGTTTTTATTGCATAAAGATTGCTCACATTTTTTATTGCATAAGAATTGCTTACATGTTTTTATTGCATAAGGATATCTCACATGTTCTTATTGAATAAAGATTGCTCACATGCTTTTATTACATAAGGATTGCTCACATGTTTTTATTGCATAAGAATTGCTCATGAATTCGATAAAAAATACACCATGGTTTTACCAGTGATTTCATATTGCTATTCGTCTGTTCCACTGGAAATTAATTTCAGTCATTCACCAACACTGTCTTCAGGCTGTATATTGATGGGACTAGAATTTTTCTCAGACTTGGGTGACCATTTGCAATTACTCTTTTCACAGAATCAAAAATAAGACTTATAATTTTGAGATTTGGAGATCTTACTGGCCATATTTCATTTGGGGATTATCTTCCGTTTTTTAAATATTTAGCCAAATGAACTCTGTATGAAGGTATAGTCTCTTTTATTAAAGTGAAATTAAAGTTAAGTGCTTCCCAGAAAGCTAAATACTGAAGATAAAGATTTTCTATCTGAGTCTCATACAAGTATAAAGATGTAGGCAGCCATCAAACATGATGCGCAAATTATCACACCTAAAATGTGATTGATTTCTTTGAAATTGAAATATTGGTTGTTTGTTCTTGGCTCTTTCCGCACAAAAGTATGTCAAAAATTAGAAGTTACATTGAATAGAGAACCATTAGTGAAAATAACGGTCGTCCGTTGATTTGTGGTGCAGAGATTATAATCAATGTAATCTCTGTACTAATCTAATCATACTCTCCAGTTCAAAGAGCCTCCTTGAACCAATAAGCTTTGAAACTCAACTTCTTGGGGGAGATGAAAGTTACATGATACATATATTATTCTTCACTATAATGTAAATATAATGTTCCTTTTAGAAATAGTGACTCTTGACGACCTTTCTCAGGTACTTTTCTCAATGTGTATATATTATTATTCTGAAACAGTTTCTGTAAGTTGGATAGAAACTGGACATTACATTGAAATTTCTGAAAATCTCAGAATGAAATAGTCCTGCTTCAAACTTTCCTGTGATTCGATACCTCAGTTCATTAACCAAGCATGGGCGAAATCGCACTCTTTGAATTTAACTGATTTTTGTAAAAAATACGCCAAGACATTTGTAATAAAACACGGGTTTCATCTGTTACCCTTATAAATCTAGTTCATCATCTAGCTTCACTCATATGTATGCATACAATGCATTCTTCCTATAAATGTATTTTTCTCATATACAACCCATCTGTTAACATATTTAAGATTTTCAACATTTTATGTAAACAACTTTCTTTTTTACTTTTCGTATAATGCCTTCATCAAATTTAAAAAAAGTATTAATCTTTAAATTTATGTGAGCGCACAATTTTCTCCATAAGGTGCATCATTTTAATCAAGTAATCAGCACAATATATATGTATATATATAGACAATAAACCGAGTAATAAAGATATTGCTTCTGAGTTTTAGAGCTCTCACAACATGTTTTTCTTGTAAACATTGCTAGATTAATAGCCTTTTATATGGCATACACACATAAATGATTGACAAGAATGAACGTTTTGAGTTCATCAGCTACAATTTATACTATGTTATCACTAGTTTACATACTTTCTACATCATCAAATTATACAGACACACACACACACACACACACACACACACACACATATATATATATATATATATATATATATATATATATATATATATATATATATATATATATATATATATATATATATATATATATATATATATATATATATATATATATATATATATATATATATATATATATATATATATATATATATATATATATATATATATGTATATAATTTGTCCTTGAAAAGGGAATGTCAATAATATCCCAAAGCATTCCGGCTACTGTATGCGAAAATCGTGGGACAGGCTGCTGTTCTGAGCCACACTCTGACGGAAGGCCGATCGGAATGGCCTTAAAGACCGGAAATGAATACCACCAAAGTCACTCGATTTGTAAGCTATTTTTAAATTATAATTGTAAGTACCTACATCTATGCCAGATAGAAGAGTGGGGATGAGAAAATTAGCCTAGATGATGGATGCTTACTCATCATTAACAACACAATGTATCGGAAATTATCTCTCTTCATAAAATAGCATGGCGATAGACAGTGACAAGTACAATTGATTTATGTGTTTAGACACACTTCTACCCTAAGCCCCTCTGCATTCTGTTGTCAATCAAGCCACAATTCTCTGATGATCTTATTTTAAAATTTGGACAGCTCTGACTTCCTGAATTTTTAAGAATGCATGGACCTTCAGCATTGCGATGTCAGCTATCATCTCACCGTCATTCGTCTACTTGGCATAAGTACTCTTAACAATGATTAGCAAGCATACAGAAAACCAAGCAGTTCATGAGATATTCATTCTGAGTTTCTAGAACAATTACAATCTGTTTCCAAAACGTCAAAATCTCTTACATTAATAGTCTTTTATATGACTTACGCACATAAGCATATTATCACTAGAATGACATTTTGCGATCTCAGTTGCAATTTAAACATCGTTACCATTGGATTACATACCTTCTACATCACCAAATCAGTGTAGGAACAAGCGGGAATGTTGGTCTTAATGTTTTGGCTCTTTGTTAAGTGCTCTGTTTTGGCTCTTTGTTAAGTGCTCTGTTTTGGCTCTTTGTTAAGAGCTCTGTTTTGGCTCTTTGTTGTTATTTCAACACAATGTGTGACAAAAATATATCATGATCCTACAACTATAAGAATTATCCATTGGAATTTCATAGAAGAATTTTATTTTGTTTTTATGAAACCTATCTCCTATTTATTTATAAAAATCGAAATGTTTGTAAGTGCAAATGTCAGATCATTGCCACTATGAGAGTAAAATATAGAAAATCGTTATTTCTTTAAATAATGAGACGAAGAATAACTAATTATAACAGCGCAGTCAATTCCAATACACTAGTTAGGATAATATATCTGGTATTGATGATATGAGATAATGTGAAAGATAAAATATCCAAACTATAAACGGAGCTTCAAAGATTGCATATTTGAATACTATACTTTTTTATGGAGACTAAAAATATTAGGATTTGCATCTTACACAATGTGGTAACTTCAAGTCTGTCAATCTTTTGAAACTGAATACATAATTAACTAACAGAACAATACTAAATTATTTATTTTAATCACAGAGTTGCATACATTTAATTCATCATCATTATATCATGCATGTAAAATTGAAAAAAATAACTTGTTTTGCATTTTAATGTCAATTTTAAAAATATCGTATAATTTTATAAATTATAACTTTCTGTGAAATTTTGATATTAAATATTAACATAATTTATATCGAAATGAGAACAATGTTGTTAATTATTGATAAGATCTTAATCAGTATTTATATTTTGTCCTTTTATGTATAATTTTATGCATGTATATGTACGTATATTTGCCCTTTTATGTATATTTGCAGCCCTCTTATGTAAAACATTTGGCTTCAAAAGTTTGTATAAATAAATATAATTTTCAACTTTAATTATATTCCGTTTTTTGAACTGCTAGCTCAATTTCTTAGTTCCAAATTTTGTGGTACTTTATTTCTTAACTTACGCATGATTTAAATTAAATTTCATATTGTGAAAATGTGTCAGATTATAGTTGAAATGATTCGTAAATTTAAAATGATAATTTTATCCTTAATTCAAGTAAAAGCTAATTTTATTATATTTGAAAAAATAAAGACTCTTTTATGAATATAACTGTTTTAAAAATTATATCCAAAACCAATAAAGTGTACGAAGCAAATTAAAATTATTTATAAAAGAATATTTTTCTTACTTAATCATTAATCATTAAGTTTTAGTTATTAGTTAAGTTAAACCAAAAATCATCAAACTTTAGTTGTAGTGCTTGAAAACCAGTTCCATTATATGAATCTAGTTTATTACCCATCTGGAAAAAGTAATAAATTTCTGAACACTCGTTTTTTAACTATGTACAGTTCAGAAACTTTTTTCACCCACCAAACAAAGATTTTTTATCTACATATTTTCTAACCAGTTTTTCTCAAGCTGAACTCTTATGTTTCTCTCAAAGAAAATGGCCATTTAATTATCATTGATGTCCATTATTATGCAACTCAGGAAATGACCAGAATTTCTTGGAAATCTTATTATGGTATTTTGAGGTTACTTATTATTTTAAAGGTCAACACTAAGAAGAAATATCCCTCGAAAATAACAAAAAACTTTGAAAAACAACAAATTCATGTAGATATTTTTTTTTACATGTATGTGGATTAAAGTGTGATATATATTTTTTGTATCACCTGTCTTTGTTCGCATCAGTTTTATTAAAAATTTGAATTCAAATTTATCTTGATGAAACTTGCAAACTGTTATACTTTTCTCATGTTTCGCAAATAGGAAAAAAATTGAAACCAGAAAACGAAAAGTGATTGAAGCAAATATACATCTGCATATGTAAATGTAATTAACAGTGCTTATATATATATATATATATATATATATATATATATATATATATATATATATATATATATATATATATATATATATATAATATATATATATATATATATATATATATATATATATATATATATATATATATATATATATATATATATATATATATATATATATATATATATATATATATATATATATATATATATATATATATATATATATATGTGTGTGTGTGTGTGTGTGTGTGTGTGTGTGTGTGTGTATGTAGCACAGAGAGAGAGTTGGTAAGTTACAAAATATTTTTGATGAAAATGTTTCTATTAAATTTGGAATTACTATTCTTTTATTCTTTCATAACGTATGTGAATTTGTAAATAAATTTATTTACCATACAAAGAAATTTCCTATGAAACACAACACAAAATTTGCTTTTATGTAAATTAAAAAAATATTGCACAAATTTATTATAATGGCTCATATATTTTAAATATAATTACATTCAAATGGAAATATGCGATCATTCATTGTGTTTAGTATCAGCAAAAACTAGTACAAGTAATTTAACGAAAATTTTACTTATACAAAAATGTTTCCAATTTTTCACCTACTCATCCCGAGAAATTTTGGACAAAATGCGGAAAAACCCAAGTAGTGGAGTTAAATATTCAAATTGAAACTTATAAATGTTCTTTTATGTTCAAAAATTAATTTTTTATGTTCATCAATGATAATAAATAGTGAATCGCGATCATTTAATGCTATTATTAGTCTATGCTTCTTGAGCTTCACTTTATGCAATAATTAAACACTCTGTGTTTAATGAATTTTCTACTTTATACAGAAAAATTCGTAAGTTTCGAAGAACAAACTGAATCTTACTTGTTTTAAAAAATTTAATTTTGTGTTCATAAAAGAGAGAGATAAAGATTTCAATCACTTGAACAGTTGTCATCTATCTTTTCTTTACGCCAATAATTTTTTGTATAAACTTTAAATAGATATATTAACATATCATATTTCATTTGTTTGTTATTATGGGTTTTGACTAACATTGTAAGTATCTTTTATTCCCCATTTATTCACTTGAAAAAAGTATGCTTATCGAAAATAAAAACAAAAAAATATCTCATAAGTATAAAACATATTTATTCCGAGTTTAGTTTAACTTATGTAATCACTTATTCATATACTAAACTCTGTGACACGACAGCAAATGTGGGCCAAGGCCTATAGTGCCCATCTGTTTTCGTGACTGAAAGTCACTGGGGTGCGAAGCATTTGTCCCGATTTGCTGACCAGCCTTAAGCGAAAACCCCAGTGTTTAGTTCCCAAGCATGTTTGCTACTCAGTTTATCAACCCACTGAAGGGATGAAAGGCAGAGTTGACCTTGCTCAGCCCGAGGATCCAACCTCGGACTTGTGTCTTGGGAGCGTGAAACGCTACCACTAAGACACTGGGCTTCAATCACTTATTCATACATTATTATTATGTTGTTTGAGTGCCGCGCACCCTGCCTAGTGGTCAGAGTGCCTGACTGCTGATGGGGAGGTCCTGGGTTCGAATCCCAGTTCGGGCATGGTTGTACTTTCTCTCTCTGTCTATCCTGTCTTTGTCCTTTCTTTGTATGAATGGGTTGTGAAAGGTTGCCTACCCTATAAACGAATACCTATGACATATGTGTACTGAGGAAGTCAGACTCCACACCAAAATATGGTTCAGTTGGGCATAAGTGGAGCAGTGCATCCCATAATGTCAGCCTAGCTGGCACAAGACAGCATCAACAACATTATTAGCGTAAGTTTTTATGACATATAAGAAAAAATCATGAGTAGGAACGAAAAAGAAATCGTATATATTTTATGTGTGTGTGCCAGATATTTAATACCAAAAATATGCCAATTAGATCGAACTTACTTAATCTGTAAGGATGCTTCCAAATTTATCTGTGTAATGGTGTTCTAATTAAATAATACTTCAACATTGATAAATTTCTGACTGATTTTTGTATTTATTTTGCCTAAAATATAATGGGCATTAAGTAAAATCAGTATTTTAAATGTCATGTTGTACTAAATGCTGGGAAATGTTGTCTGATATTATCAAACGTTACTTAAAAATGAGATATTTTGTAACATTATGTCAAATAACAGTTTAGTTTTATCAGGACATTTAAATAAATATTCTCTAAATACGAATAAAAATTTTAAACACTTAATTGATTTTATCATTATGTAAAGAAAATGATATTACTGAATATAAAATTATTTAAAAAGTGAATTAATAAATATAATAAATTGAAAAAATAGTCTAGCACCAAATTATAATTACAATTTAAACTAATTTTTTTAAAAATAAATTTCATTTTTAACTGATTTAAAACTTTTATAATTACATTAATTAAAACGTTAAAATTAATTTAACGTACTAAAATTAATTTAGAGTACTTAAGTTAATTTAAAATATTTAATTTTAAATTAGAAAGTCAGATTTAAAGTAGAAAAATAGTTTAACTTATACCAGGTGTATGCATATCAAATGAGACAATTGCAAACTAATGTCCCCACGCATATATGCAAACATTACGAAACTATGACACGTGATTTTTTTTATAGCTTTACCTTTGCTACTCACGTGTAGTTTACATTTGGACAAGTTTCAGCATGATTTTTTTTTTTTTTGCTGTGTTGAAAATATCGAATTTTATGCCTTCCGACCACGATTCGCGGACAGCATTAATTTTTTGTTACCATCTGAAGACAAATGCTGCCGAATGACATCAAATGCTTCTAGAAGCATACGGTGGCAATGCTCTGAGCCATGTGCAGTGCTACAGGCAGTTTGAAAAGTTTCAAAAGGGTGATTTCAATGTGAAAAACGAGGAGCCTGGCAGACCAGCAAAAAATTTGAAGATGTTGAATTGCAAGCATTATTCGGTGAAGATGATGGCCAAGCGCAAGAATATATTGCAGAACAATTGAATGCTGACCAGAGCACTGTTTCCCATCGTCTCAAAGCAATGGGCAAGATAATAAAGGTCGGTAGATGGGTACCACATGAGCTAATGGACCGTCAGCAGGAAAACCGAAAAATCGTGTGCGAAATGTTGGTTGCCTGTTACAAACGCAAGTCATATCTCCATCGTATTGTGACTGGCGATGAAAAATGAATTTATTTTGAGAATCCCAAACCTAATCGATCATATGTTGACCCCGGAAAACCATCCAAATTGACCACAAGGCCGAACCGCTTTGGCCGCAAGACAATGCTATGTATTTTCTGGGATCAAGAGGGTCCAATCTATTATGAGCTTCTCAAACCCGGCGAAACCATTAATACTGATAGGTACAAGCAACAATTACTTGATTTGAAGGATGCTATACTCGAAAAACGTGAGCAATACAAGAAACGGCAGCACAAAGTGATTTTCCTTGATGACAACGCTCCTGGCCACCATGTTAAACCGACCAAGGACATTGTTACGGCTTTCGACTGGGAGCCCTTAGCGCATGCGGCTTTTTTTCCAGACTTGGCTCCTTCCGATTACCACCTATTTCCATCATTGGGACACGCATTGTTGTTCGCATGCATAATGTTATAATGATAGCTAAAGTTGTCTATTTAAATACTTTTGATAATCCGGCAGAGTACAAAATCATCTAGTTAGGCGTACGATTCAAATGATAATTCATTATTTATTTATGCCTTGGAAAAGACGCACAATAGTGGAAGACACACAGGTTCTAGTTCTTTTATGCTAAGCTGATTGTTCCGTTTCTAAATCAATCTATATATTTTAACTTATATACATAAATTCATCATGAAAGCTTCATGATAGCTTTGGACCGCTATGTATAGCAATTACCTATAAAATATATGAATATGAAAATATATATTTAAACATGCTAGTAAAGAATCCAAATTACGATTTATCTCTTAGAAAATGTATATGCAATGCCAGAAAAGACACATTCCAATAATATTGTTCCGTTTCTAAGTTAATATATAAGCTAAAAATTCACACACACACACACACACACACACACACACACACACACACATATATATATATATATATATATATATATATATATATATATACATACATACATACATATTATAATGTTATTATATTAGTGATAGCCTTAAATATCTTTCCACGGTTAAAAATTACCCACTTAAATATCTTTGAAAATTTTCCACAATATAAATTCATCTATTTAAAAGTATTAGGTATCAGATGGATTTTGAAAGATAAAGATTATACCTGCGTATTACAGAAGCTTTTAAACATTATAATAAAGAAAATAAACATATCAAAAAATTATTATGAAAATAATGCTCGGAAAGTAAGAGTTAAGTTAATATATTAAAACTCACATACATATTGTTATTACAAAATTTTCATGATAGCTTTGAATAATTAGCTGTCCATTTAAATATTTCAGAAATTTTAACAAAAAACCTCTAGCTAGGCATCCTAGTTATGTATCCAATGTCTTCTGGTAGAATAGGCTTATATATGCATACAACAGAAGTTATCAAGTCAAGTATCTTTAAACGTGTTCAAAGGTTATCCTGATGAAGATAACATTCGAAGAGTATGAGTTAAGTTAACATATTAACTCATGTACATAATGCTATCATATTGAAACCTGCATCAATGAAAAGTAAAGCAGAGGATTGCTTTAGATGTAAGCCTTGACCAACAAATTCTAGGATTCTCAGTAATTGTTTAGTGGTGGAGCGATCTTGGCGGAAACCATGTTGTTCAGGGAAAGAATATGTAAAAATGGCACGATTCTTTGAAGAATACTTTTCCATAGATTTTTCCGAAGCAGGAGAGTAAACTAATGGAACGATAATTGTAGGAATAATAGGATCTACATTTGGTTTTTGAATCATATTAATACTTGTTGCTTTCTAGGAGTACGGGAAATAGTTCAATTTAAGACATGCATTGCCGACCAACTTGTCTAGTGGTCAGCGTGCCTGACTACGGATAAGGAGGTCCTGAGTTCGTATCCGGGTTCGGGCATGGATGTACTTTCTCTCTCTATCTATCCCTTATGTCCTATCCTTCTCTTTGTCCTTTCCTTGTATGAATGAGGTGTGAATGGTTGCCTATCCTATAAACGGATACCTATGGCATGTGTGTAGAGCAAAGTCGCACTTTCACCTTCATGGTGCTCTGATTAAAACGAAAGACGCTCCCAATCGACTTAATTCGCATAGCATAGCGAGCTTGACTTGCCCAAGTGTCATTAGTAAACAACAACAACAACAACATATTTTTTAAATCTGTATTGTGTGATCCACTTAAACACCTCGGAAAACTTTCCAGGATGTAAAATCATCTAGTCAGGCATGTTAATTAGGTATCGTGTGGCTTTTGAATGACTAGATTTATACATGCACAGTATAGAAGTGGTCGAGTGTCATTATGAAAAAATAAACATTTTCAAAAATTACCATTACGAAGATAATGTTCGAAGAGCAAGAGCTCTGCTACATAAAATCTTCTTTAGGACGATTTCCCTCAGAAAATAAGCATAATAATGGTTCGGTAAAGTCCAGGAGATAAGATAAATCGTTTTGTCATATTTCTATCTTATGTTTTAGTATTATTGTCACTAAAAGCGTATTGTCTCATAAATCATGCATGAAAAAGGGAATTTATAGCCTTCGAGGAACGTAATATTGTTACGGACCCATGTCAACGCGGAATGCTGATTACCAGATATTACAAAAAATAAAGTTCCGAGCTATTACAGAAAGAACAAAAGAACGTACGTCAGTTTCAATGGTGGCTCCGCGTGGCCTTTAACATTTCTCTTGCTTTAGCCGCTCGTTTTTTCGCGGAGAAAGACAAAAGAATCTCAGATTTATCGCATTAGATACCTCCAGACGTCGAGTTTTTGTTCCATGGCATTGCTCGGGACTAAAAAAAAATCAGGAGACATGTTGCCGTGAATTTGCCGCTGACACTAAAGACACATAATGCAAGTTGAAGTGGACTGGAAAGATTTAGAGTACGACACGTGTTATTTTGACTTTGTTCCATCTGAAAGGTAATTAATGACTTGAAAGGCAGTTGGATGTAGGTGATTACGTTCAGTCGCATAGCAACCGTTAGTGTCATTTGATGCGATAATATGGCAGTGTTTTTACTCGTATCTCTCATTCCGGTCAAAAAATATGTGCTGGATCAGACAAGCATGAAATTAATTCTAAAGCATATAGAGTTATTATATATTAGCTAAAATATTTTAAATTGATCCTAAAATATTCAACAGAGAGTAAAATGAAATTAAATTATGAATTGTTTTGATAAAAAAATTGAAGTACTGCCATCGTTGTTATAGATTACCAAACAAAACGCCTCTATTTTAGAAAAATGAAGTTTTTTCACTGAGTTTTGTGAACAATGGCAATCTGATATTAAAAAAATAAAAATGTGTCTCATGAGATACTTAATCAATGATAAATTTGTAAAATTTCTACTCTATTTTGATTTATTTAATAAAAATATTTATTCAATTTTTTTAAATGATAACTTGTCACTGTTTGGCGATACATAATAGCACTAAATTGGCTCCTAGTAGAAATTTTCAAAAATCATCTGCCTTTCACTAATTTTACTAAAAAGTGAAGAATATAAGATTTAATTAAATCATCAAATAATTAGATTCATTTTTAGAAGTTTTTACTGATTTAGATTACTCTAAATGGAGAGTTTTCAAAACCACTTCATATGTATGAAATATTTGAAAATGGAGAGATTTAAAAACTTTTTTGACGTTTACTAACTTAAACTTGTGTTCAGTAAAATAAAACACTATGTCTGTATAATAAATTTACATATATGAATTTTTACTTGTTTAAAATATTTCACGAATTTTTTACAATGTTACTGGGAAACATTACATAGATTAAATAATGAAATACATTAGATAATTCTCAGTCTAGAATGAAACTAAATATGCATTAAAAAAATCGATATCATAAGACAGCTCGAAAATCCGAGAAAAAATATCTAGATTTATTGTAATTTATTTTTTCATACTTTTAAATAATATGCACTTGTTGATGATTTTTAATATTAAATTTTTTATTATTTTTACTTTGTAAGTTAAATACATTGGAAAGCAGTGCCGACAATTTTTATACGTTTTGAAATATATGCCTATAGAATTTGATAAGTGATCTGAAACTTAAGCCATTTGAACGACCGATCACGTTCATTAATAATAACAGCAATTAACTGCAAAACAATTGAAACCTTGTGTGCGTACTTAAAGTAATACTAAAAATAATATAATTTAAACTATTTGGGAAGGAAAAATTTTAATATGAGTTTACATTTAATTATGTAGTTAATCATGAAATTTAAGGACAGCATGAAATAGCCTGTATATATTTAGTGACCCACATTAGTTTCTTTATGTATTTTATAATATATATATATATATATATATATATATATATATATATATATATATATATATATATATATATATATATATATATATATATATATATATATATATATATATATATATATATATATATATATATATATATATATATATATATATATATATATATAGGCTATTTCATGCTGTCCTTAAATTTTATGATCAACTTCATAATTAAATATGAATTCCTATTAAATTTTTCCTTACCTTATATAAATTTAATATTAAGTTATAAATTAATCTATATTATTTTTAATATTATGTAAAATAATATAGTTTTTTTATATAAATAAAAATATTTTTTTATAAAAACTATACGATCTGTATTTTGATACGGAACTCGGAACCTTACAATGTAATTAATGAGCTTTTTCCCATTATTATTTATATTGTTAATTAATTAATTATAATAATAATGTGTATATTAATATGTGTATTAGCAAAATCTTTATACTGACCTAATTGTAAAAATAAAAAAAAATTCATTAAAGTTTTATAAACTCTAAAAATTTAACCAAATATTATATGAAGTATATACCGGGCTCCTTAACAAAGAATATTATTAATAACATAGATTCAAGTTAATATTAAAAGTCTATAATTTATAATTTATTAATAGTGTGTCTACATTTTTGAGGATATCAATATAAAATAATCTGCAAATAAATGCTTTTTATTTATATTTAAAGTTAAAATTGTGTCATATTTGGCACAAACCGCATTCACATGTACATGCGTTTTCAGAATATCCACACATTGCTCAATAAGAAAGCTGTTTAAGCATCAAAATATATTTCCCAAATTGCTTTTACACATTTAAAATTAAATATTTAAACTAATATTATGTTAAGACTTTTTTAAGATATTATACACTTTATAACTTCCTGAAAGATATTACTTTCTCTATCTTCATTGTGCTTTTATGAACCATTTTTGTAAGTGTCAAAATATCACCGCAAGAAAAATTTACAGCTGTGAGATACTTATGATTAACATTTGTGAATGTAGTTTATTCACATTTTTCGGATGCACTGAATTATATAAATTATTTAAAATATGCCAAACGTTTTTTACCATTCTTAATATTATAGGTCAAAATTTAATATACATAAATTATATCCTTAAAGTATACATAATAATACTTGTAACGTAAGCTGAATTAAATGTGGTAAAATCGCATACTAAAAATAAATGTGACATGAAATTTTAATCCATGGGTTTTAAAAAGATTTATATTTGTGGTTTTATTTTATATACGTATTTACAAAAGTAGTTAATTGAAACAATTTTAATATTCTGATCAATATGAATTGACTTCTGCATATAAAATGCTGGTGTTGTTGTTGCGTTGTTACTTATGACACTTGAACAAGCCAAGCTCGCTATGTCGACGGCTATGCGAATTTTATTCAGTAGGGTGCGTTTTTCGTTTAACCAGAGCACCACGAAGGTGAAAGTACGAATTTGCTCTAAACTCTTCCGATAGATGGCACCACCAGAGGATCCACTCTCTCAATATGTTGGTAATATAGGTTATCATTATACATGTATACGTTATGAGTTACATATATAATGATAACCTATATTACCAACATATGAGAAGTTTATAATATTATTTATTCTATTAATATCCAAATTAGGAAAATTATTTTCTGTCATTTTATAAATAAAAGCCAGTAAACCAGTTCAAAATCGAGAAATGTTCAATACTACCAAAGAAAAATAAAAGTGTCATTTCAAAAAAATGATGCTGTTTTAAGAAAATTAACTTCTTAACAGTACGATAGCGTTGGTGACGAGAGAACATGCCGGAAGCTGTAGACCACTTTGCCGTATGAAATACGTTGAATACATGGCAGCTCTGAATCATCGCTTTATTGGCAACCCAGAGAACTTTTGGGGCAATGACTCCGGTCATCTCGTTTACGTTTTTGTACTGTATTCACCTGTCCTGTCTTTGTCTCATGTCTATTTTGTGATTTTTCATGTGCTTTATTTGTGTTAATCCTTGTATTTGACCTGCCATTGGGGGGGAGGGTTTTTCAACAGTAACTTTCTAACGAAATGCCTAAAACAAAATCACATGGAAGATTTTTTCAAATCTTTGGATTTTCTAATCATTCTTTTTCTTTACATAAAAATGTCACAAGATTCTTTATATCTTCCAATAGTTAGGCAACATTAAATATAAGATCCAACTCAACTACATCCATGGTAATATTAAAACACCATATCATCTCTCAAAAAAGAGTTTTCATCAAAGTACGAATATAAAAGTTAGTTTGACGAATTGATGTAATTCTGTTCTCTTTCTTCATAAGAAAACTTTTTGTGAAACATTGTTAGTAGAATTGATTTAATATGCAGTTTTAGGATGCATTTTCATTCGCTAGTGATGGATGAATAATGGGAAATTTATATATTTTAAAAGTGTATCTAGCAGATAATATTTTATAGTTAGATTATATCTGCCTATCATATGATATGTTGTTGTTGTTACTAATGACACTTGGACAAGCCAAGCTCGCTATGCCTTGGCTATGCGAATTTAATACAATTGGGAGTGTCTTTCGTTTAATCAGAGCACCATAAAGGTGAAAGTACAACTTTTGCTCTTTAAATTCCCCGATAGATGGCAGCACTAGAGGATTTATTCCCTCAATTTTGGCATTGATCTGAAGGGATCATATGATATTGTATCACTATAATAATACTTATAGCTACGGAGTCCATATCTTATGAAGTTTACTTAATTCTGATATTTAATGATAATAACAATAATAAAACATGGAATCAACGTTTCCTGCTTTATCATTGTTAAAAAAAATTTTCAACGAAATATTAATCCATCTAACAAGTATACACTTTAAGCATTGAAGAATGAATAGTAACATATTCATTCAGTATTTTGTGTAGGGACTGTAGTAGCTTAATGGTTAGGGCATCGATTCGATTCCCAATGCCGCCGAAGACCCACCGAAGACATGCGATACACGCTCTCCTTAAATCTGTGGAATCGAAAGTCCTGTGGACGGTCGTTGAGCGGTTACCATTGTATCCACGGTCTGGAGAAAATTTCCTTCCCCTCCAGAATAATATCAATATTGAGGGAGGAGAACCTCTGGTGGCGCCATCTATCGAAGGTGTACTTAGAGCAAAGTCATACTTTCACCCTGGTGGTGCTCTGGTTAAACGAAAGACGCACCCTACTGACTTAAATTCACATAGCCAATAGCATAGTGAGTTTGACTTGACCTAGTGTCATAAGTAACAACGACATTTTGTAAACTATTCTTAAATAGCGGAGTAGATTCATGTAGGCAAGCTATTTAATGTTATCCAAACAATGCAATATCCAAAAATTCTTTAGATATTTTAGACTATAATTTTATTAAACCTTTCATGGAGAAATTTTGTTTTTTAAGGTAAAGTGAGATTTAATTTACATAATTATATCAATTAGATTATACTTTATCTTAGAGATTATAATTATAAAAAAATTTTACTTTTTTTGCTAAAAAACCTATGAGTTAATACCACTGTTTTCTTTTTTTATAATGTCTATTCATGATTATAATGTATAATGAAAGGAAGAATGAAAATATTTCCTAATTCTTATTATCAACTTATGGTATTTTCTTGTTTTAAATAAATGTCTGGACTGAAATTTTATGATGCCCGTTAATTTTTAAGGAATTGTAGAATAAGTTAATCCCTCTCAGAGTTAACGTGATTGTGTATATTTTGCGTGTGGATCCTCCGCATGTGCTAAGAGCTGGATCATAAAAGCCAGACAATATGCCGCTCGTGTCGTGACCGAAACCACTTACTTTAATAACGGAAGCTCTGAACAATGGAGAGCCTATGCTAATACAGGCATAACCTCTTGTTGACAGAAGCGATGTCCACAAATTGTGGTTTTATGGACGGTATATTTCACATACAAACTTTTATGCACCATAATGTTGTCCGTAGTATGGAGATCCCGTTATACCTCTGCACGTGACGTAACGGAGGCTTGTATTTATGCCGCACTAAGAAATACTGATATACAGCAAAGAAAATTATTTATTTTAAATAATGAAAATTAAATTTGCACCATTTATAGAACGATCTAAAGGGTGCATTGCTAATAGTTTTTTTTTGTGATTATAAATGTCTTATTCTGATGCACATGCTAATCGCTGGGAAAATTTCAAAATCTCTTCTTTTTAAAATGTATTTGGGCATAAAATGAAATGGCCCCATTTATTTATTTTGGTGAAAATGTGCTTTGGGTTCCCTGCTTGGCACATTTTCAAAAAGTCGCCAACTGGCGCGTTGTTGTATCGCGGATTTGAATGCTCCGGGAGACACTACGCAAAAACGTCGTTTCTATGTCGACGAACCGAAATCCGTGTTTTTAACGAATTTCACTGTTGGTATGACAACGAAAACATAAATAATGGTTTTTTAACGAATTGTATAACAAAATATACACTACAATATGGAGAAAAATTATCAGATTTTTCATAATTAATAAATAAAAATACGCAGAAACAAATAAATAAGTCACGTACTACCTCCAGGGCAAATCCAACGGTAATAAAATGTCGTGCATCAAATTTTAAATTCTACAGTTATTTCAAAATCAAAATAATTAGCGACCAATAGGAATACTGAAACAAAAGAGTTGTTAATGAACATGCGCTACAAAGAGTGCATTTAGGAAGAAATAACCAGGGTTACCAAGCTTGGTGCGTCTATCTCCCATTTGGCATGAAAGGGGTACCCAAACCACAGATTAACCTTTATTTTTTATTATGAATAATAATTAATAAATACTAACAATGATAAGGATTAGTGACTTTATTTATTTATTCTTAACAAAATGCGCACCTTTTTCTTCCAGGAAAAAATTATGTAATAATATTTTAGCCACAGTGTGAACCAAGAAAAGAAGTTACTCAAGAAAAATCAGCTACAATTCGATAAAGACTTACTTTGAAAATAGTGATGTGAGAATTTCATACGTAAATTATCTTATGAATTTCGAGATTTATAACATTTCCTAACATATAAGCAATAAAATTCCTAACCTATCAGCAATTGCACCCATTTCCAATGGTCATTAATATTAGAATATAGACAATATCAAATCTTCATTAGTTATCAATTATGAATACATATCAGTAATTACGACAGATGTGGAATAGATGTGATTTATATTTTTCAAAGTGGGACATCCTGTACATGTGTACATGGACATAGTGGGACTTCCTGTACAGCATCATTTATTCATGCTTTCGAATCCAGTCTGAAAAATAAGGAAATAAGGAATTATTTTTGGTTCCTTGATATTTCAAAACAGCAGCCAGGTTAATTCTTAATTGTGATTTTGATGTAGCTTATTGTCTCTTTAAAATTAAAATGTTTCTCTAAATATTTCTGAAGGGATTTAGGTTGGGAATCTTAAATGAGAATATTGAACAATTAATATGAATATATTTATACCGCTGCTTGACATAAGTTTTTAGTTCCAACTCATGACACCGCAATCGCTTAAGGTCATTTAAAAATTTTCTTATCCATGTTCTTAACGATTTATAAACTAATAATCAATGTGATTGCAAAAATAGTAAAGTAATAAAAACCTATTTTGAGTAATAACCTTTGATGTTTAAGTCCTACTTAATTTCAATACATATATAGTGATATTCGATACTTTATCTTAGGGCAGAGCATATTTCCCCAGTTTTAACCACATAAAGTTTCCTCATTAACTGGCCTAATAAGTACTTAAGAAGTATGATAGTTTAAAATGCATCATCATACTCTGACTTTTATACCACTGCTTGACAAAAGTTTTTAATTCCAACTCTTGACACCGCAATCCTTTAAGGTCATTTAAAAAATTTTCGTACCCATGTTCTTAACGATTTATAAACTAATAATCAATAAAACTAATAATAAACTAATAATGTGATTGTAAAAATAGTAAAGTAATAAAAACCTATTTTGAGTAATAACCTTTGATGTTTAAGTCCTACTTTATTTCAATACATATATACTGATATTCGATGCTTTATAATAGGGCAGAGCATATTTCTCCAGTTTTAACCACATAAAGCTTCCTCATATTAACTGGCCTAATAAGTGCTTAAGAAGTATGACAGTTTAAAATGTATCATCATACTCTGAAGTAAAATAAAAGAAAAATTGAGCAAAGTATATTCATTTGTCCCACCAATGAAAACTTCGATAACCTCTCCTATTGGGCTTTTCAACTCATCATCAAAAGAATCTATTCTACAAATATGCAACTCATATTCTCTCTCTTTATGTGATTTAAATTATATTCTTGATACACACACACGCGCGCGGTACAGTTAAATTATATTCTTGATATAAAGTTAAATGAATGTAAGAATAAATAAGAAATTTACTGATGTACAATTGACCTACGAAAAATCACACTTTAATCCTTGTTTAATATGTTTGAGCTTTAGTGGCCATTTAGTATGAATAACACAGTATATGTTAACACCTTATATTAATCATCTTTTTTGTTTGTTTACCACTAAACGTCAATTTTTTTGCACAAGAGAACTAATTAGATCTGGATTAGGGATACCATTCCTACCCACGAATGGTACACATGCAAACATCCTGGTTCCACACTAGTGGGTAAACACAAGAGATGCAGCCAAACTGCTCTGACAAGACTATGAAGTGGCCACCTGCTTGCTCAGAGACACGTCTCTGGTACCAAGGTCTACCCCCTCTGTCCCAAATGTCGAGTGGTTCAGGCCTCCCCATCTCATATTTTTCAGTGCATTGGGTGTGAGAGAGGGGATATGTAGTTGAGAATGGAGGTGGTGCTTGAGAGACTGACTATCTTATGATTCATGGGGCTGGTGTGATAGTACTGCCACGCCAGTCGGGGATAAGCAACAACAACAACAGATTTGGATCTATATTTTAAAGAGGATTACGAACAACCATTGGCTGCCAGCACAGCTAAAAATCATTAGAAAGGATCCTAAGTTTCAAATAAATTTTACTATTAAGTAAGTGAGTAACTGTAAGTATTCAATTTCTGAAAAATTGAGTATTTATATTATCATATAAATACTCATTTATTCAGAAAAAATTATCTATCTTGGTAATATTTATTTCTTATTAAAGATACTGATGCATGATTTTTAATGAATTAAACTTTTATATTAAATCGAAAAATGTAAAAAATATATTTGAAACATGAAAAAGGCTTTTATAAGGTTATTCATAAATATGAAAACAACAAACGAAATTTAAAGAACAATTGTGGTAATGAATTTAAATAAAGCAGCTGTGTAACAATGTTGTATTGTTTTGATGAATTCTGCCGAGTAATATTCATACAGATATCAGAAAGATTTGATGTCAACACATTGAAAGGAAAACAGTGGAAATGAATGTATAAAACATAGAAAATATGAAGCAGGTATTTTTTTAATGCAATATACATCATGAATTATTAGTTCAGAAAAGAGTAAAGATTTATAATAAAATAAACTCTTCAAATTTTGCTCGCTTATTTATAAGAAGATTATCCAGCAAAATAATTTGTGATTTCAACATTATGAAGCTTTTAAAAGGATTTGTAAAATGTGATTCACTTGGAAAAAAATCTCTAAAAAATTCTTATCCTAACAGATGCTCTAGAATGATATAAAAGTCGTATTTCTAGAATTGCCGGATAATCATGTTTAGTTAATCACGTTTAATTAATCAATCACGTTTAAAAGTTAAGTCTTAAGTGTTGTGTCTTGACCGTTAGTCAAGGAATGTATTTGAAGTTTTTTCGCTTTCCCTATAAAATTTTATTTAGTAAAATAATTTATATGCTCTTCTGTAAAATGCATTATTTTACATATCATAACCACATTTAACAAAATAAATGTGATTTTGATGGAAAATGTAAACTTATCATAGAATTCCAAAAGAAAATGGATCTAAGTATTTTTTTACTGTAAATGTTTTTTTTTTGTTCTGGGATTAGTAATTAATGAATATGTGTTATTCATCAAATTAGTAAAAGAATTTAAATTCATTTATATTTGCATAATAACAAATATCATAACTAATTTTATGAGAGAAAAACAGTATTGAATAAAATTTAAATATCAATGATTTTGTAATATTTTGAAATTTTATATAACATATATTACTAGTAAAAAGTTCTGATAATTATAATCTAGTATATATAATTTAGCTAATTTAACATTAATTTATAGGTATAAGTGAGCAATGAATATATGATATTACTTAATCAAAAAAATATAATGTAAGGCAATTTGTTCGTGTTATTTGAAAATGACTTAGAAGAGATATCATGACATTAAATTTTTTGATGAAATTACAAATGAAATAATAATTTTCCTTTTTTAAAGAGAATTTATATTTACTATAAAAATTATAGTTAATATGGTAAAACAAACATTGAAAGCAATAAAAATTATGCTGCTCTTTACTTATTTTTATAATTTAAATTTTCTCAAATAATGATATTTGTTTTTGCTATTAAAAATATCTTTCTAAGCACTGAAAAAACCCAATTACCTGTTAGCAATACATAAAACATAAAAAAAACATTACATACGTCAATATACATATAATACTTTCGTCAAAAATATATTGAAAACTTCCTAATTGAATTTAGAGTATTCCGAAAGGTAATAAAAACTAAGAGCAAAAAATAATATATTTCAGAAAAGATGACGTATTGTGACGTGAGCGAGGACATAAGATTGCCAAAATAGAATTGCATAATTTTTATTGGTCTCCATATCTATGATGTAATAAGAAACTAGGTTGCTAGAGACATAAGAAAATCCGCTATAAAAATCACCAAACTCAGAATTTGGCATTTTGGATTATGCGGCATCTGTGCCTAAAGATGAAATGTTTTTTACTCACCTAAGTACTCATTACCAACATGATTCCTTATAATTTCTCTCGATCAATTGGTTTACCACCAAAATAATCTTTTTTTACTTTTTGTTATGAATTACCTTTTTATGCAATTCAATAATTTCTAATATCATTGAGAAGCCATCTGCAGTTGAGTGGAAGACAGTATGAGACAAAAATAACTTTCAAAAAACATTTTATTAAACATACAGTTATGAAACCATTCGTCATAAAACCCAGGTGTGAACCTCATCGTGGTTAGAAGTCTTTTGATCTGTTTCATTTTCATAGGAGACGCCTCAGGATTGTTCAAAGTATAGAAAAGTTCTTAGAAATTTGCTGATTAAGTTTCTAGTCCTATAACTGACTTCAATGTATAGGTAAACCAAGAAAATATTCATTAATTTAATTATATTATTGTTGTTACCAATCCCTATGTCTAGGAGTAAACTAGACGAGTTCCACGAGTCCACTCACTTTCTGAAAATCATAAGCAAGCGTGTGAGACTTGTTTAAGTCCTCAAGAGACAACCCCAGGCATTCAAGAATATGTGACGGTGATGCCGGTTCAGTTTGGCATTTAGGGCAATTTGGATATATTTGAGACCTCTCTCTCGAAAGTAACTTCCTTCAGGTGCCCACTAAAGAAACAGGAAATTGTAGTCTGAACATATCTGTCTCAACCAATAGCAAAAAATCTTCCTGGACAATCAGCTTGATACCAGGGATGACTCGGGGAACGAGCCAAATTTGCCTGTCAGAATGTCTTCTAATGGAATACAGTTCAAGATATGTTAGTGAATTAGTATCTGGTAAAGTTCTTCAGAGCCTTCCTACACCAGAACGTCTGCCATTTCAATCCCCCATATGTCAACATACAAAAGAAACCATTTTAAGTACACGTCACAAAGTGATGACACCTGCTTAAGTTTGCTAAGAATTGTGATTCCAGCCCTATCACCAACTCTTCGCCCATTAGAAAGACATTGAATGGCGCTACGACTGTCAGACAAAAGCCATAAAGGTTGTATTTAATAAAGAGTACATATATATATATATATATATATATATATATATATATATATATATATATATATATATATATATATATATATTATATATATATATATATATATATATATATTTCAGTGTATGAAACAGCATTCTTTGGAACACAAAGTCTCTGATACTATCTTAACCCTTACTGAACAGCGGTTTTGCATTTCTACATTCTTACAATTATCTCCGACATTTAAGCTCTGCTCTCTAAGGAGTCAGTGTATCTATAAATAAAAAAACCTTTATTTTGATATTTTTATTTAAACTTTTTATTTTCTGATTTTTTTTGAATTTCTTCAGCTAGCTCACTGTATATCTCTGGACACATTTCACACGTAAAGTGTCTTCAATGTTTAAATCGTCATGCTTTGCTCTTTCTTATAGAGCATTTCATTGTATTCCCTGAAATGCATATTTATGATTACAATTTGAAATTTATGGATTCAATATCCTTTAGCTAATGCAAATATTATTTATTTTAAATAGAATATAGGTTCCCTTTATTTTTTTCTGAAAGGAAAATTAAAAATGTGTTTTTTTTATTTCAAACAAAGAAAACTTAACTTGCAAGCAATCCAGTAATTATTTTTTTAGAAAAAAGTGAGCTGATTTCAATATGGACTAGGAAACGATTCGAAGAAAGTCAATGGTAGCATTTGAAAGATCACGTATTAAGAAGAAAAACAGGCAAATGTTTTCTATAAAAAAGTATATATAAAGTTTAGTTTATAAAAAAAACATAAAAACACTTAATTTCTATTAGGTTTTCTCCTTGGATGATATGACGCCTATTTAAAAAATTGCGTTGGAATTGTATGGTGCTCATATGGAAAATAATTTAACACTAATATAAGCGGACTTTCATTGGAAGTTAAAGCTACTTTTAAGACAAAAATTAAACTTAATTAGAAATCTCGTGTGAGAAAGATCAAAGATAAATTCTTAATCCGTATTTAAAGTAATTTTTATTTTATTGCTTTTCGTAGTAAAGAATTTGTGAAATGCTGTTAAAAAGGCAACTTTAGTAAACTTGTAGTCTATTGTACTTTTTTTAACTCCAAGTTATAATTTAAGTTAAGCTTTTATACAGTTAATAGATTTTAGTGAAACTTTTTTTGAGAACAATTCTTATATAAGATGTAAAATATTTTTTTAAAGTGTTTATATAACTTTCGCTCATGCAGCTTTTATTAAAAATAAGTGTAATTTAATTTTATTTTCAATTAACATTGTTATCGCTGAGAGCTCCTGAACAACTGTATTTACACTCTACCCCTGTATCGCACTAATATCTCTAGTACTTTCATGTAAATTTACTTAAGCTTGTAAGTTGGCTGCTGTATACATTTTCTAAAAAATATCCAAAAATTTATATAAGAATTTGTAAAACTAATAAATAAAATAATTAAAAAACTCATAAAATATCATTAGACATATTGATTTCCATTTTATATTTTATATAATATGTTCCAGTATATCATGCTGTTGTAGAATAAATGAATATGAATAATTCATAAAAACAACGAAAGACCTCATTTTTTTCGTGCATATAAATAATTCATAAAAACAAATGTCATTTTTTCAAATTAGGAACTCTTTTGAATGAAATAAATTAATTTTGTTTATTAAATCAATATATTTAGATATTTAATGTTTTATAAAAAAATTTCACTCGTATAATACTCTATAAGTATATTAGCATTTTTGAAATATTTCTTCTGTTAGTTTTACCATAGACAATGTTTACAAATTCGATTTCATTCAATAGCTTTTGTGTATTGCGTGAAGAAAGTGTTTCACATTCTTTTTCATTAATCTCAAGTTGAATGAATACAGAATCTTAAAGAATTAAAAAGATTAGAAAAAAATCCTAAAATTCGAGAACATTAGTTTCTGATACGAAATAAAATTTTAATCCATTTTATTATTAATTTTAGGATTATTTTTTATAATGGTTTAAGGAATAAAAGGTATTCTTTTGTTTATAAAATATTTTATCAATTGAGTCACTTTACAAACAATGATTACCATCTTCCAAAGATTCATGAAGCATGAAACTGACGTGTTGAAAGTTTTCCAAGAACAAGGATAGAGCAGTGTTTCCGATGTATTGCAGTAATATTCGTGCTGGAGAGTTTCACAAGCGTTTGTAAACGCATATTCCATTGTTTATGTGGTGTTGATAGCTGGAATTTGATGACAAATTGATGATCTTTTTTATTTTACAGCAGCTCTTACTCCACCCACTGCATTGAGATGTTGAAACAGCACACCATCGAACGTGGAAAAGCATCAAGGTCAAATTAGGGATACATTCTTTTATGATATCGATTACATCTTTTGTAACTAAAACAACTAACAGGAAAAAAGAAAAAAGTAATATTTTTGATTTTTTAAAAAGATGATCAAATGGAAAACGAAATAACAATCACAACACAGGAAAGGATTAAAAAAATTTAAAAAAATAGTCTTTGCTTTTTGTGTATAACAGGTGGTTTATTTTCGTTTCGTTGGATATTTATTACCTATCGATTCCTTTTAATTTTGCTTTACATTATTTAAAAAGAACTATGTATTTCGTCGTATTTATCTTTCATATAAATAATTATGGTTAAAATTTAGTCGATTTTTTCTGATTCTTTTATTTAATTTTTTTTAAATTTGTGAAACATATTGAAATATAGTAGGGAATTTTAAATCTGAGTAGAAGGTTATTTTTATCTTATGACGGGGGGGGGGAATATCATAGAGTAATTTATCTTCTTCATCGGTTATTTAGTAACTTTCATCATGTTAACTTCTTTAGGCATCATCCATACTAGAGAGTTACACCTAGACTCCATTAAAAGGTTATCGGACTTTATTAATAAAGTGGGTGACCCGAGCCACTGGAATTAGGAAACATTGGGTTTGGAGTTAATAGTACAAAATGCTGATAAAAGCAGAGGTGCCCAATGACATACAAACCCAACTCTAAGAAGAAGAATGACGACTAACTCTAAGAATGATGTTGATTTATTAATAAAGTGGGTGACCCGAGCAACTGGAACTAGGAAACATTGGGTTTGGAGTTAATAGTACAAAATGCTGATGAAAACAGATGTGCCCAATGACATTCAAACCCAACTCTAAGAAGAAGAAGAAGAACTTTCATCATCAGTAATTCATCTTCTGTATCCTATTCCACAGACCAGTTGTCCATGGGATTTTGGAGGAATTCGACACAAGCATTTCATCCGATCTGTTGAAGGCCATATTTTCCCAGGCATTTTAAACTCCCGAGTATCCTGTTCAAAGAGAGTCAATTTATTTTGATTTTGGCTTCTTCATCATTCGAATGTGAAATGTCTGTCTATGTTTCTATGATATTCTGTTCGGATAAAATGTCTTTTTTGTTACTTTTGCATTCTAATAATTGTTCAGACATCCAAGCTTGTCTCACTGCAACCATTCTTCAAATATTCGCTATGCATGACCTTTATCTTGGAAATGTGAGGTTTCAGATTTGATCTGATATACTGTTGGACAGTGTGTAATGGATACTGTGTCTCTGCTTAGTGGATGCACACCTGCTGAGATAGATACTTATGAATTTTTCTCGTTTCCTCTATAGCAACAGGTGAATATGTGCTGCTGTATGTGAAAATCCTATGTAAAAATTAAGAATGTCGTTGATAATTAAAACATAACAAGAGCTTTCATCTCTTAAACGGCTTTTCATAATCCAGAGCCACCAGATGGCATCACAGTTCTGTACACACCCTGAGTGCAGCTGTAAATCTATCTTAGTTTTTATGGAATTGAGATGGCTGCTGATCATCTTACTTCGACAAACACTAAGAGGGAGGAGCAATGCTCATATAAAATGCAGAGCTAAGGGCTTAAACATAGTGGAAATATTGCAATCATCATTGAAAATGCCGCCAGTGCAAAGAAGAAGTACCTGAGACATGTATCTAACTCCAGGCTGTAAGCCAATAGGAAGATATCGAATCAATACTGACAATGCGTCTTCTCTATGAGGCCGCTAATCGAAGCTGGAAATAATTTTTTGTAATGAGCTGGGATTCATCTAAAAACAATATGCCTCGCTCTTTATCATCCATATTTGATGTCAATCACACCGCTGAAAAGATCATCGCAATCATCATTGAAATTGCCGCCAGTGCAAAGAAGAAGTACCTGAGACATGTATCTAACTCCAGGTTGTAAGGCAATGTGAAGATATCGAATCAATACTGACAATGCGTCTTCTCTATGAGGCCGCTAATCGAAGCTGGAAATAATTTTTTGTAATGAGCTGGGATTCATCTAAAAACAATATGCCTCGCTCTTTATCATCCATATTCGATGTCAATCACACCGCTGAAAAGATTCTTTCTATGACAGAGTGCTAAAGGATATCAAAGCTGCTGTCACTGAGATGACAGTCCACATTTCTGCAAGATTATCAAAATGTTTTTTTATTATTATTATCCAATGGTGGGCACACAAGGGTGACAGAACCCTATGCCACAACAAGGCCAGAAACTGCTACTCATTTATCATTACCCAGCGGGCACCTGTGAACCAAGTCACGGAGGCGAGTAGCGTTACCCGCGCCATACCACCACAAACCCGTAAATTATCAAAATGTTAGTGAAGACATTTATAGCCTTGAAAACTAATCCACTTTTAGCTCAAGGCTCATGATGTGGTTGTTGCTATAGTTGCACCATCATGCGTTCTTGTACTTACACTTGAGTTTGACTCTACCAATCAGACAGAAGCAACTGGGTGAAGTCTTCTTGATTTTGAAGCAGACACCAGGCAGAAGACTCCCAATGCCTCCGCAAGAGGCAACATTTCACATGGAGGACATTGCGACCACGACATATTAAGTCAGGATTCAAACTCACTACCTTCCTATAATGAGAACAACGCCCTTACCAACCAGAACACCGTGGTCTTTATAAAATAGTTGCAAAATTCATTAAGAACAATGCGGAAAAAATATCTGTTCCCTCTAGCACTAATGTTAGAGATCCTTTAAGTTCCAGCTTGGCGTATGGTCATTTTGAATCTATCGATTGCATATTCTGCTAACTGTCATGGTCTCTTGACCTATTTAAGCAGTAATACTGCGATACGATAAACTTTAAGCTTGTTAGGCCGGAACAGACCTCTAACACGAATAATCGTACTAGCAATCGTGCTAGTTAATCGTTTATATACCAAGAAATAGGGTTGCCACGAAATCTTATAACAACGGGATATGGGAAGAAATCGATGCACAAAACCATCATTTTTAAACCCCCGTATTGTTTTTATGAAATAAAGTAATTATATCCTCTGCTTGCATATTCCTTTTCTTATGCATTATTTTGAATATATAATGGAGTATAACATACGATTATCTTTAAAATGTAATTAATAATAATGAGTAGGTATTCAGATGTTATTGTACATAGATGATTATTTTAAAGATTTCAACCGTTCATCGGGAAATTCTGGATTTAATTTGCAAGCTATTTTTATTTTTATCGATTCTTTCATATCATATCGTAACATTTCATTAAAATAATTTCGTAATTTCATTCATCATTCACGATGCTAAGTCTTTTCCCAATATATAGCCACTCCATTACAGTATTCAAATTTTGGAAATGTCATCAACTTGAATTTTAATCATTTTCATTCAAATTTATGGTTATTTTATAATTAAAATATAATTTCTTGATTTATCTGACAATATATGATTAAGAGAATCATTTTAAAAAACTATTACTAATATTGTTATATTTTTTATAAAAGATTTTTTTCCAACGGCTGGCACATGAGGGTAAACCCTATGCCACAACAAGGCCAGAACCTGCTACTCATTTATCGTTACCCAGCGGGCACCTGTGAACCAAGTCACGGAGGCGAGTAACGTTACCCGCGCCATACTACCACAAACCCGTTTATAGGGTGGGCCACATTCATACAACATCACAGAAGAAAGGACAGAGAAACACAGAGAGAACAGAGAAGGAAAGAAACATCCATGCCCGAACAGGGATTCAAACCCAGGACCCACAGCTCAGGAGCGCTAACCACTCAGTCATCAGTCGACTTTATAAAAGATATATTAATATATTTATAAATATATTTTTACTTAAGGTAAAAACTAAATATTTTATTGTGACTGACTTTAAACAAGTTACCACAAGATTTGTACTGAAAAGGCAATAGTTGCATTTCACCAGCGGTTAATGTTGGAAGCATCATTCACAGAAGTGAAATTCCAAGAAAAAAAAATTCTCCACTAATGAAGACCCAGTCATTGTCTCAAATTTTTTTTTTCTCCAGACTCTTGATTATATAGTCAGTGTCCAGGTAATGACGTCAGGCGCATCCCTCAGACCACAAATTTTTTCGTTAGTTTTTCTAGTCTTATTAAAATACTATAATACACGTCTGGCATTTGCCTGTAGGAAGTCATTCACTTAATAACTTAAAGATCATTGAACTTTCTTTAAGAAGTGAATGTTCGTTAAGTTTTGTAGACTCTTAAAATGAGATATTCAACTGGGCATGAAAAATCCGTTTACGAATTTTTTATGATCTATAATAACATTTTAATAAAGTAAAATTATTAAAAATAATTGTATATTGTATATTTTCTTCGTAATATTTTTGTTCGTAAGTAATTTTTTGTAGTTGTTTGAAAATATTTATACTAAAGTTATGTGTGTGTGTGCTTATAATTTTTAATTTTATAATCTGTCAAAAGTTTGTAATTCTAGGAAAGATATAGGAAAATATAATTATTTTAATATGTGATGTGATATTTAATTAATTTTTTTCTTAGAAATAAGTCTTTCCGATTTTACAATATTTTTTTTATTTAAACAATTTATTTTTAGTTCAAAATACCTCACTATAAAAATTATTTATGATAATTTATTTATTTTATTTATTTTTTTGCATTAGTATACATATTTTTCAGTACACATACTGTCACTGTAGACGTTTATACATATGTACACCGAAAATTTTAAATAAAAAATTAAATCCTTCTTCTAATTAATCTAAATTGCTCGAACAATTAAGTACATTAAATGTGGTTCTATTCAAAGCAATTGTACATATATATATATATATATATATATATATATATATATATATATATATATATATATATATATATATATATATATATATATATATATATATATGTATATATATATATAAATGCACATCAATAGAATTAATTAATATAAGACTACCACGATAAATATTTGCTAAATTTAAATTATTTTGCTACTAATTATCAACAGTTACAAAAATTAAACAAATTACATATATTTATTAAAAAAAACTAAACAGCTTAAAATCTTTTTAATTCATGAAATTTACACGCTTTAAATGAAATTATTTGCTTTTTTAAAATTAAATTGATCAAATGGCAAAGTATTTTGCATCGTGAAATATTTTTACCCAAACATTATTTTGCATAAAAATTTTAATTATGTTAAATAGAGATATCATGATGTCATTTAATCATCTCACAGTATTTGGGGTTTTTTTGTAGAGTTTTCTTTATCTTGTTGCAACTCTGATTCTATTCAACAGTTTTGATGTTTTGTATTACGTTATAGTTTGACATGTTGTTTTCATTTTCGTTGTACATTTTCAATTAATGCTCATCTTAGCTTCAATTTTTATGAGTAATACAATAAGTTTTTGGGATTTCCTGAAATAACATTACTTGTCCAAATTGTATGGTCCCTAGTCATTATTACCATTTATTACTTTTTTATATTCCATCTCAATCTTTTTATATTTTATGCTTCACCTTGATCAAAGATAAACATTTTATATGTTCCGAAAAATCGTAAATCATTGTGATAAATTCTGCTTATACAAATAATAATAATACTAATATTTAAAATGTTTAATAAGTGTTAAATAAATGTTTTTTTATTTAATTAATTATATATCAAAAACTCTTATTTACTGGTATTTGTGCACATTTTTTCGTTTTCGTGAGCTATTTTGAATTTGCATTTCATATTTTTACGTTTTAGTAAGTTTGAATAATCATATAAATTTTTGTAATAAAATGATCCATATTTATGATAAATATTTTTAATTCGTTAGTAATTTAGAACTACACAGATAAATACTTTTAAACATGTCGTAAATGTAATATGCAAAAATAGTGTATATAGCATTATCGTAGAGAACGTTAAAAGTTACATACTGCCAAAAGAATTCTACTTTTGAGCCTAAAGTTTGATATGCTTGAAGTACTCTTTTATTATTTTCCGAAAAACAAAAATTACAATTTAGCTTTGTAGTTATACAATAAAATTTAAAATTACTGCTGACACATCATATATAAATTAGCAATTTTATATTTTGAAAATAAAATTTTAAAAAAATGGAAAATTTGATATGCTTCATATTTTATCATATTTGTCTCAATTTATTTTTCAAGTTTGAGCACTGTGCTGCCATCTATCAAGTTATACACAAACAACATCGTTTTGCTAATTTCAATTTCGGTATAATTTAGTTATAAATTTCTAAATATTTTAAATAAATTTTATTAATTTTTTAACTTTAATTGTTTTTGTTTATAATTTTTTAATCATTTTTTTTAAATTTCTGTTATCAGTGATGTGATTTTTGTTTCTGATATTAGTGAATATTGCTCAGTACCCTCCTTAAAATTTATCAAATTAAAAGTAATGTATAATAAATTGTAAATCTATAAAAATGTAACTGAATTATTTTAATTGTTAATTGTACATTAGTAACTAATTAAAGTGATTCAATCCCAAGAATTAATTCTATAAAAATACATATTGAATTACTGCATCTGGTAAGACACTTGTAAATTTTTAACCAATGTTTTATGTTATTTTAAATAAGTAATATATTTAATGATAACAAACACATTTAATAATTCAAAATCTGCATTTGCTTAGTATCAGGAAAGCTTTATTTTTTAAGTTTAAAAGTTTTGAATCATAAAGCGACTCTTAAGCGACATTTACAATTTTTATTAATTAAATTTATTTGCTAAAAGTATTAAAATAGGGACCAATGGAAATTATTCAATCTAAAAGATATATACCCTTATTTTTAGTAAGAAATATATATCTTAAAATTAAACAAAATTTAAAATAGTAAGCAAAAAGAAAATAGAAAAAAACTACAATTTACTTAAATTTAGAATTTATTTATTTAATCTGTTTATATATATATATATATATATATATATATATATATATATATATATATATATATATATATATATATATATATATATATATATATATATATATATATATATATATATATATATATATATGTATGTATGTATTAATAATACTTCACTATTTAAATAGAACATTAAACATATTCTGCTAAGAATATGATGCAATCATATTTGATATTTTGCAAAAAGAATACTTAGTTTATAACTTTCAAAAATCACAAATTTAATCAATTAATTAATTTTTAAAGTTCTTTTTTAAGTGTATATTTTGTTAAATTAATATTATCCTGTAAATTTAAAATCAAAATTAACTTAATAAACCTGATTTTTTACAGTAATAGTTATCAAGAGAAAATTTGTTAAAATAATAATTTGTAACTAAATAATTAATCTTCTTATTATTATGATTATATTGGTAATTATTTGGACAAATTTTAAATGAGATTAATATAAAATATTCAGGAATTTTAACATGATTTTTTATAAATTAATTCATTTGTAATGTAACTAAATTAACTGGAAAGTATAAGAATTTTTTTTTAAATTCATATTAAAAATAAATAAGTTTAAAGTTTTTAAATAAATAAATTTGCGGAAAATTTTAGCAGAATATGTATATGCTGTAAAAGCAACTGTATTTAAAACAAGGAAGATATATGAATTTGATTTTTAAATATACTCTATAAGGATATTTTATTTAAAAGAAAAAATGCGATACTTATTGAGCTGTGAAATTTTGAGATATTTAGCTTATCATTTTTTAAAATAGATGTCGCTTTACAACAGTGTAAATTTTACTGTTACTTTGAAATTCTAATTTTTATTTGAAATGTAAATATTTTTAATTAACTTCTATTATTGATTCTACTGAACTTTATCATTTATTTGGTAAATAGAAGAGAGTTATCATGAGATATATTTTTTTTTCATGATTACGATTTTAATTCACTTTTAATACAATAAAAATGATGTTCTATATATTTTTACAAATAGATTAAATAAATAATGATTAAACTAATAGTGCTGCCATCTAGTTCCTTAATTTGGAACTAAAATAAGCAAAGTTATTTTTGGATATTTAATGAATAAAATATGGTAAACAGTAATTTTGTTGATGTGCTATCAAGAATAAATTTTCTATCAAGCAGTAAGATTTGATATCAAGATCTTGAATTAATTTTTGTTCCATAAGCTAGAGAGTATGCTTAAAATTTTTTCAACACAATTTTTCAAGTTCAACATGAAAATAAGCAAGTGTTTTAAGATTTTTCAATAAATAAATTTACGTAGAATTTTAGCAGAATTTGTATTTGATGTAAACGCAAATTGTATTTGGAATATAGAAAGAATATCTATTTTAACTTGAAGTATATGGGCTAATGATATTTAATTAAAAAAATAGTGATATCGTGTTTTATGTAGTTAATGCACTTATAAATTTAATTTTATGTATCTTTGGAAAAGAAAATAACTCCTTAATTTTCATTACTTTGCGTCAAAAATTTTAAATATTTTAGCAATTGTATTCCTTTAAATTTTGAATAATTATTTAAAATGCTTATGTTAGAAAAAAATGCAATCAATAGGATTAATTAAAGGATGGATATTTTTTTCATAAAAAAATAAGTCATTTGAAAAGCTGAGAGCAAAAACTGGTAGAGAATTTTAAAAATAATTAAAAGGAATGTAAACATTTGTTCCTCGCTGTTCCTTTTTGTTAAAAATTACGCGCTTATCGCAGAATTTCAGTCACATTGTTATGCAATTCATTCAGCAAAATATTAAAAACATTGTAACATTCTTTGAATATCGAAAAATGCTTTGACTGAACTTCGATTTCCGTTTTAATAAGTAATAATTTCTCAGACAGTATCTGGGATAATACAACCAGTACTGTTCCGTTTCCGACACCATTGATGAAATAGTTTCCTCACATCACTAAACACAACAGGCAATAAAATGTTAACTTTTAATAATTCTTTTTCTTGTTTGAAATAATTCTACTAGACAGATTTTTTAATGGGAAATTTCCATGTAGTGACATCCATGATGTAAAAAAGAATTGGCAAATATCATCAAAATAATCTAGAAACTATTAAATTTGAAACGCATAATCTTTGTCACGAAAGAATGAAAAATATGTGTGAGGTTACCAAAGAATCTTATTTCATCACACATTTACAAATCATGGCACAATTTTTATTTTTATTTTATTTATTTATTTTTTTCTAATTCTCTGTCGATTTTATCCACGAGTTTATGACGGCCTCCTAAATGAAAGAGTAACGCATAATTTGATTCATTCAAAGAGCAATTAATCCATGTGCTATTTTCTGTGATTTCAGAGATCAGTGTGCTAAGCAGGTTTACAGATATTACATTTTTATGTAGTATAATTCCTTCAATTATCTCTTGATAATTTGTTTTTCAAAGATGCGAAGACTAAGTGAGGTATAATTTAAACCATGATATGATGAATGGTATGATGGTATAGTGCAGGGATGCACAACCTATGGCCCGCGGGTGAAAATTGGCCCGCGTTGCCTTTAAAGTTGGCCCACGAATGTTAATAAAATAAGACTAATTTAAAAAGAAATGAGACTCTTTCAAATAAACAAAAGAAAAAATTTGATAGGAAAACAATTCTACACCAGAATAAATATTTTAAATCTGTTCAGTAAGTTCATTTTTTTATAACGCGGATTTTCAGTTTGTTCCCTTCATGACTACTCGAGAGTATGAATGTTCGTATAGGAGTTCAAAATGCGGCTGCATGTGCAACTTTCTTTGGCAGTACTTACATTTGTGAGCTAACTTTTTCTTTAATGAATTTAAACAAATCAAAAATAAGAAATAGAATAGCACATGAGAACCTTTCTTCTGTTTTACGTATTGCCACAACGAATCTTAAGCCCAACATAATATCAATAACTTCAAATATTCAGTCACAGCTTTCACATTAAATTTTACTAATTTTTTTCATAATTTAAATTGTGTTTTTGTATAATTACCAAAAAGTTTTCTCCTGTTATTCAATTTCAAGTTTTTTTCTAGAAATAAAGTATTTTAAGCATATCTCTAATGTTTGTGTTTTATTCCTTCATTGTATAATGTTTGCATGAGTAAAATAAGTAAATTAATAATTGTAAATCACATGCGTATTGCCACAAAAAAGTGTTTTTACGTTTATAACATGTTTTAACATTTACGTGCTGCTTTGGCCCTCGACTTGATCTTTTTTCATATTTTGGCCCCTCATTCTGAAAAGGTTATGCACCCCTGGTATAGTGGTATAATAGTATAATTTAAACCATGATTGAATCCATAGAAAATAATGGATACCATCATAGATAGCCACTCATTGTTATTTAAAATGCAAATACTACATAGTTTTACAACAATCAGCTGTACAATAATATGAAAACGAAACTGCTCTTATAAAACGGCATAATTTGTAGTGATGACGAAAACATAAGATGATGTCGGAAATCTTTTTTAATCGGTTCTAAAAATTATTCAAATCCACTTTAGAGATTATTTATGTGGTATGTGCAAAAATATTTAAATTTGGTAATGGTTAATCAGCGCTGTAGCATAAAATGATGAGATATTTTAATTTTTAAGGAAAAGATTTGATTTTTCTTGTGTGATTCACAAATTCTATTATCATGCAGTGACAGATAATAAACAAAATGAAGCTGCAATTTTTGCTAAGTTATTCAATTATAATAATCATTTCAAAGAATGTAACTGTTGAACAGAGATTTTATATAAAGCACCATTATTGCGAGTATTAACTTAAATACCTTTATAATTAATTCTAAGAAATACAATTATTTTTTAAAATTAGTTTTAAATTATTTATTTTACGACATAATTTACAGTGTAATTAATTATTGCATTATTAATTAGATATAATTTAGTTAAGGACAAATATTTTACAGCGCTAATTTTCCTTTCAAAAAATATATATAGAGAGTATATTTTTTATTATACTTGCTTATTAATGTAAACTGAATATGTGCTAAAATAATTCTATATCATTCATTAAAATAATTGCTAAAACTAATTGTCAATTTAGTAATAATATTCATAGCTAAAAGAGTGTATTTTCTGTTTTTAAAATTATTATCAGTGTCATTATACTGATTCTGATATTAGATTTTCTCAAATTTTAGTTATCAGATTTGTAATGTTTATTTTCATGATTATTTAATATAAATCTCATATGTGTGAGAAAATTTAATTTTTCATTAAATTAGTTGTTAAGACATGTAATTAAAATTTAATAATTTGGATCATTCCTTAAAAAACATTTCTTGTTGTCATGCAATGATTAATAACATCATACCTAATTTTGAATAGGCATTTGTTCAAGTTCTTATTTTACTATTAATTTCTGTATTAATTTATGAATTATGTGCATTACACTATTATGATAGTTTTACCTTGTGTAATAACCGAAATATTAATTCAATTTCGGTTGTTACACAAAGTAAAATTATCAATCCACTGAATTAAATTTTAAGAGACTCTATGTTATATTTTCCTTTCTTTTAGTTCTTTTGATAAATTGCGACGTTACTCTTCACAACTTTACATTGATCCATTAATAGTAATTGCTCTTAAATATTCCTTTCATTTGGAACTAAAAAATTTCCTTCCATCTGAATGGTTATTAATTTTAAATTAGCTGTCAGAAATTAAATAGATCTCGTTTCATAACCCTTAAAACAAATTGAATACTGTACATGAAGTGTTTTAATCCAACATGCTCAAATTTTCAGAGACATGTTATAAATAACTCACTAATGCTTCATAAGCATTTATTTGACTTATTTAAAATTATCTATAACCGTGAAGAAAATATAAAGCCTATAAAGAGTTCTCGGGAAGAAAATAAATAACTTATAGCACAAGACTTTATCATATGATACTAACTCCACTATAATTAATTAGCTCCACTATAATTTTGTTGATGATATTTCTAAAGTTTGCAACTGTACATACCTTACTCTTGATTTTAAATTCTCTTAAAAAACTGATCGATAAGCATACTAATAAAATATACAAACATATCTACTGGAAGGGAAGTTCCGATTGTAATTAAAATAGTGATTCAAAACCCGCTTTAAGAGAATAATACCATTCGTTTTCTTGTATTATAAGTATTCGTAGAGCAACAAACAACACTAAAATCTTTGGAAGGGAAAATTTCAAATTGAGACAATTCAGAAAGTAATGAGCTGCTCTGATATTTCCGTTGAATTATTTTGTTGAGTTTCATTAATAAATTAACAGATGAATTGTTTTTTTTTTCCCTGCTTATTGTATAAGAGTGAAAAAAAAGTATTCAACTAGTTTTCTTTTTCTTTCTGCGACAAACTCGCGTATATAATTTGGAAAAGTATAGTGCATAATACAGGTAAATGTATAATACTCTTAATTTTCTATAAATGATAATCGTTAAAGTACACTTGGATAAAAATCTCTCTCACTCTCTCTCTCTCTAAAAATATAGAGAATATGATTATTTAACAATACATCTTGCATAGATCAACAATGTTGTTTTGATAATTGGAATTTTCCTTTAGTAAGCGTTCCAATAATTTTTTTTAATATTTTTAATCATTTCTTTTCTGAAATTGTATCACATTTATACATAATATAAATATTTTTTTCATTGTCATTATTTTTTGAATTAAATAGAAATATTGGTTTGCGGAAATTGCATTTAAATTTTTTCTTAGGAAGTTTTTGTAGATTTAATCATACCTATATTTTAAATTATTTGACATTTCAGGGAAAAAGACAAACTATAAAAGTTTGAGCAGTAGATTTAGATAGTAATTGTCTCGCGGTTCAAGCCGGTATAAACGCAAAAAAAAAAAAAATAATAATAATAATAATAATAATAATAATAGATATTGAAAGATTGGTACAACTAAATTTTCAAAAACCCATGATTAACCATCAAACATTTAAAAGAGCAGTTAAATGAAATGCAACCAGAAACACCTTAAACGTATGTTTACCGAATTTCACAAATCGCATGAAATCATATTTTTTAATTTAAACACTGTAAAAAGAATATTGAGACAGTTTTACCTCAGACTTATATTTGCCAAACTTCACAAATCGCATGAAATCATATTTTTTAATTTAAACACTGTAAAAAGAATATTGGGGCAGTTTTTAATTTACCAGGAAGGAAAGAAGATTTACTTTTTACAAGAAAATGATGTATTAACTCACAGTTGAATATGTGTTAATAGGTACCAAATGAAAATATTTGTAAACATGAAGTGTTGCATCGCAATATAAATCTTAACAAAAAAAGATATGTGATTTAAAAATATATGACCCGTGAATTTGTAGTCATGTCTCACGAAATTCATGTGTGTGAACTCCTATGGAAGAGATTTTGATTTTATATTGAAAGCAAAATCACGAAGATACGGAAACCATAAAGTACGCGAGAGAAATTCTAACTTAATTCTTACTTCTATTTTGATTAGCGACATATGGAAATAAAATAGTAAATTTTTTGTTGATTTTCTTCTCAAAGTTATTTTGTAAAATACTCAATTCGATTTATATAATATTTCTAATTTAATAAATAATTAATGATTATAATTTATAATAATTAATAAATAAAAAATATTTAATAATAAATAAATAATAATTAATAAAAATAAAAATAATAAAGAATAAAATTATTAAACTACAAATATTCTTCTGAATAAAACTTTTTGTTTGTATCATTCATTTTTGCATACTGAAACACTGAAAGAAAAATAAATTTGTAATAAACAATCAATGCAGGAACATTGATTGTTTATCACATCATTGCATTTGATCAATAATATGCTATTTGCAAACGATTTCTCTCAATATAAAACTTTAGCAACTATAATAATTTAATTTCAAAGCGTGTGTGTATATACCAAGGAAAATTTCAATAGATTTTAATAGATCTTATAAAAATATAATAAAAAACTTACTCTTTTTTTAAGACTTTGAAATTCTAATGTGAGAATATGAGTGTAAGAAAAATTCAATGAATATGCTGAAGTAAAATCAGCTGCGTTTTTAAAAATTGTCAATTTTCATGGGATCTTTAATTTAGTTTTTAACTAATTCGATCAGAACAAGCAAAATGCAGTAATGAAGTAAATATGTTTTACTTTTTTTTAAAAAAAAGAGAAAACATATATGAATCACACACACACAAATTCGTACATTTTATATTCTTTTAAAATTCCTTTGTTATTTTTTGATTTTATAGAAATCACACATTTATCATTTTTACACTTTATAATAGGTTTCACATCTAATGTTTTAATGCTTGTTTACAAAATGATTAAGTTGAAATTGCATTCAATGTCGAGGAATTTTGAATTTGTCCTTTTTTTTAAATATGAATTAATGACGTTTTAAATCATTATTCAAACACGATACTTTGAATGTTTGATAAGTTCAAGAATTCTTTTAATAGAAAAAGTCTGAAGTCTTCATTTGTTTCCTGTTTTGTAATTTTATTTTCATAAGTCATTACAGATTGTTTCTTATGAATGATCATCGTGATTCTTATTAAACTGATAAGTGATTTTAAACCTAAAATAATAATATCTGCATGAAGAAAATTTTTATGTACTGAATTAAATCTGTCCAATATTGTCAAGAAGGCAAACAATTTTTTCAGCATTGTTGTTGTTGTTGTCGTGTGTCAGCTAGGCTGTCATTATGGGGTGCGCTGCTCCCCTTTTCCAACTGAACCATATTAGTTGTGGAGTCCGACTTCCTCAGTACGCACATGCCATAGGGACCCGTTTATAGGGTAGGCAACCATTCACACCTCATTCATACAAGGAAGGGACAAAGACAGGATAGATAGAGAGAGAAAGTACATCCATGCCCGAACCGGGATTCGAACCCAGGACCTCCTTGTCCGCAGTCAGGTACGCTCACCACAAGACAAGTTGGGTGGCTTCAGCATTGTTATTTGTATTATTGCAGAAAATGCAGGACATTTTCCAAAGTAGAATATCGAAAATTGTAAAATCGTACTGAACGATAATTATGAACGTTTCAATGAAAAGGTAGGGTATGACACAAAAAAATGAAATACATACTTCATTTAAATAATTTATTGATTTAATTCAAATGAACAAAACCCGACAAAGATCAAGAATCAATGCAAATTAATAGTTTCACTCGGTCCAGCTTTCCGTTGGTATGGTATGGAAAATAAAAAGATGATATGTCGATATCATCACTTGACAGCTGATTTAAATAACTCGAAGAGTGCTCCGTCGGCAGAAACAGGTAGCTGGAAATATATCGCGATAACCTAACCTAACTATCAGAAATACTTTATTAAGTACTTCTTATTTCCATGAAGTTAATATTTTACGAACGTCCCACGAATCAATTAGCCTTAATAACATTAGGTTTGATTCATTGCGTTTATTTTTGTAATTTTTGACATAGTTATGATTTCAATGAAAAATTTAGTGCTCACAGCATTGAAATGTTTTGACACATTTCATTTATTATTTTGCAATTTAGCTACCAAATAAACTCAACGGCTCATTAATCATATAAGTGAACACAATATGAATACAATTTTTAGATGAAATAAAATAAATTACATCTCTATCATATTAAATATGTGAATGGCATCACTGACAAAAAATTAATTTGCTCTGTGATGCATATTCATTACTTTTGTGTTGTTTACTTAATCTTTCATTTCAGTTTATATATTAATTTTGTAATTTAAGAGTAAAAATTTTCCTTCTTACAAGATTCGATATCAGTTCTAATTTCTTGAGATTGTTTTGTGTTAACGGAAAAGATAGCCGTTTCTCAAATGTTCAGGCATTTCTAAAACGTTTCAATGTTTGTAAGACATTAAGCATTTGTTACATTCTCAACAAATATTAATAAAAACGTACCCATGAATAAATAGTAATATTAAAGGTATTATCTATAAAACATTTAAAATTGTAATATCCAACAAGTTATATCTACAAGTATTAATAATACTTAATGTATTATTTACATGCTTATCTAGAAGTTATGTCCTTAGTATTAATATATAAAATACTCTTAAGGAATAATTTATATGTTTAGTTTTTATGATTAAAAGTTTCAAAGATGGATAACAGCAAAGATTATTAGTAAAACTAAGCGAGATTGATAGTTAGAGATGCAATCAAATATTAAGATTTAGCCATTTTGGTAAATCAAGATTATTTATTAGAAGCATAATATTCATCAAACAGAGCAAATTTTCATGTATGAAAAGTAAGCTTGATTTTTTCCTTCAAATTTAACCATAAAAAATCATACAATAAGATAAATTTGTCATATTTTTATTCATATTATCCATGTAAATTGCTCACTTTATGAATCTATTGCTGAAATTAACAGTTTTTTTTTGTAAAATTCCTAATAATGCATTAATTGAAAATTAGAGCCGACCAACTTGTCTAGTGGTCAGCGTGCCTGACTACGGATAAGGAGGTCCTGGGTTTGAATCCCGGTTCGGGCATGGATGTACTTTCTCTCTCTATCTATCCTGTCTTTGTCTTTTCCTTGTATGAATGAGGTGTGAATGGTTGCCTACCCTATAAACGGGTCCCTATGGCATGTGTGTACTGAAGAAGTCGGACTCCACACCAAAATATGGTTCAGTTTAAAAAGTGGAGCAGCGCACCCCTTGTTGCCAGCCTAGCTGGCACACGACAATGAATGAATGAATTGAAAATTGTAAAACTCTAACTAAAACTAGTAGCAAATATTGACATTATCTAGAAGTGAATCAAATATTATAAACTTTTTAAATATAGATTAGTTATACATCGAGAGTTAAAAATAAATACATAAGATGTGTCTATGAGTTTTAATTATTTAAATTGATGAAAAATTTAACATTTAATAAAAATTTTATCATAATTATACTCAGAGTGATTTTCATATACCATCCAGTGTGAAGTTAAGCTTTCACGAAAGGTAAATAACATTCGAAGTAATATGATACTAAATAAAAAAGCAATAATTATATACATTTTGGTAAATATTTTGTTAAATGCGCTATTTCTTCACAATAAGAAAAACATTAATTAAAACAATACAAAAAGGAAATATTTAAATTAACAAATTCGGTACAGAACTTATGCTGTTCTAATATTAAAATCTATAATGTTTTAAATAAAACTTTATAAATTTAAGTAACTCACTGTAACTTAACAGTTATATCATTATCATTTTTCCATAAGTATCTTATTTAAAAAGAGACACGAAAAAGTCACAGAGAAATTTAAAATATAATTAAATAACTTAAAGCTAGTTTTAAAATAATTCTATTGAAACATTAAAAAGTTTTAAGCAAACAAATAGTTAATATATTTTGCTAAGCTAATGTTATGTTGTTAACCTAAGCTAATGTTTATATTATAAATATATTTATGTTATAAATATTTTTTTATTATTAAAAAGTTTGTTAACATATTTTCCCTCTTTTTTGTTCATTTCGATGCTTTACTGCTAATTATTTATATCATTATATTAATACGTTTTTATTAATAATTTTGTCTTTTTACTATCATTTTTATCACATTTGTAAAACATGGTAAAAATCACAAAACATGATTATTAATGATTTTTTTAAAAAGATGGAATATAAAATGGAACTATGTGACTTATATACAATCTATATGAAATCTATATGTTTACAAACTAATTTTATGTGCTTTATTTGTTAAATAAATTACCCTTAACTAATTCATGTTCACTAGTTTAATAAAACACTCTTAATTGTTTTTATTGTAAAACTGATAGTTAAGTCTCATGAGATTTAATTATCGTACTATGACATCTTACCGAGAAATCTTACAATGACAGATTATCCGAAATATTGTCTGCTAAATTAAATGGAAAAGCGCGCCCGAAATTAATAAAATACAACACTTTACATATATCATTTAACTTAATAATTAAAAATAAATAAATATATTTCATATAAGTATGCTAAAGATTTATAATATTTTTCTTAAGTGCTTTATATTAATTAAGCAGTAAGGGAACATTTTATTGAGGATCTTTTTGTTACCTTTTGCTTATAAAATATTTCAAGTTCTGGAATTTCATACATAAACTAAGATCATTACTCTGTGAGAAAATTAATGCCAAAACTTATCCCTTAACGAATTTTGAATTAATATTTATAGATACAATACTTATATCATAAAATTTAAAATATGAGTAAATTGGTCGTGAATAATTTTAAATAGAGCTAAAATTCCTTTTTTTTCATTTTAAATCATTATTTAAAATAATTTATATTGATTATTAATGAATAAAACGTTTTAAATACAAAATAAATTCTCATGATATTAATTGCCATGTCATCGAATACGTTTAAAAGACAATTCGAACTGATTTAAAATTTTTGATTGAGTGATATGACATTGAGTTTTGGGATATTTTTAGAGAAATTAATGAGAATAAGAAATGAAAAATTGATGAAAAATGCATACAATCTAAGAGTTAAGGAATAAAAAATACATTGACATTGGGTCCATCATGAATGATCATAAGAAGTTTTCACTTGCCTAAATCAGATTTCTAATATATAGACATGTGTAACTAAATATAATAAATATGTCCGCACATAATTATCCAAAATAAAATAATATGGGAATTGTTCTATTCAACAAAATTACTATCTTTAAAGCAAATCAAAATCAGAAACTTAAAGAAGATTGAAAATTATTCTTAGTAACAAAGTAAACAAAACATGATTACAATTTAATCGTAACAATCATCTCTTCCTCTGAAGAAGCTTACGCATTTTATAATTTGTTCCAATACAAATAGCGCTTATGCTTTTATAAACTGAACTTTAAAATATATCAAGCAAAAACCCTTATTGAGTTATTTATGGTAATTTCCGAATTTCAGCATCTTAATTCGTGACCATTTCGTAAAAAACACATAAATGTATATCAAACTCAGATTTTATGTTTTTCATTTAATGATTTTAGTACATGATAACTCTCCATACTCCTCTCAGCGCAAAAAGTATTATGGTGCAAAAAAATTGCTTATTTTTATCTAAGTTAATTGCTTAAATTATATTAATAAAAAACCATAGTTATTCATAAATTATTAAAAAACCGTGTATATATAATTAAAAATAATTAAAAAACCATATACATACATACATATATATATATATATATATATATATATATATATATGTGTGTGTGTGTGTGTGTGTGTGTGTGTGTGTGTGTGTGTGTGTGTGTGTGTGTGTGTGTGTGTGTGTGTGTGTGTGTGTGTGTGTGTACATATATATACCAATTTTAAGTATTAAGTGTGATTAGAAAATACAATACATATACAATACAAAATTAAATTTCGTATTGCCAATGTATTATTCTCCATTTACTTTTCGACTATTATTCTCCATTTGGTATTTGATTAATTTTATAAATTTATTATTATGCTTTATTTGGTTTTTGATTAAATATTTGATTAAAAATTTTGATTAAATATATAGATAACTAATAGTAAATTTATAAAAAATTTACTATTAGTTATCTATCTATCTACATATGTAGTAAATTTAAACTTCACAAAATTAACGTAATTTAAGGCATTTTTTTCATATATTTTATAGAATTCACAATATGTTTGAATAACAAATGTCTAATTGAAAATTTTTTCGTGAATAGGTTTTTCTGGGGATTCAAAACATTATAAGAGCAAATTATTGTTAAAAATATAAAACGAGCAAAAACAGAAAAATAAAAGGATTAACATTGAATATTAAAATAAATTGATATGAATAGCTAATACTGAATTGGAAAGAAAGCCACACTTGCACAAAAAATCTCGTTAATGCTCAAAAAACTCATAATTCATGATATCAACTTCAAAGAAATAAGAGTTCTATTAATTTTATATTTGTAATTTCTTCATAAAACTTTCCCTATATCTTTCTGCAGAAACTATTTCATACAGATAAAGTAAAATATCCTAGGAGGAAGACATTATTTTTTTCACTTTTTAAGGGGACACGTGATGTTGTGATTGACAAAAGTATTCATAAACCAATTATCTGACATCATATGCTTAAATTTTATTTAAATATGTTTCAAACAATAAGTTACTTGCTTATAAGTATATAATTTAGCTTATAAGTATATATGAAATAGCTTATTAATATAAAGCTTATAAGTATTTATGAAATTATTATTTAAAAGAAAAGACATAATTAAAAAAAATTATTTACAGTTTTTGTTTTAAATTTTCAATAATTTTGTTTACTAAGATATTTTTTGCGTCTTATTTTTCATTTTTATTTTTGCTTTGAACTTTTTTCAGCTTTCATTTAGTAAAAACACATATTTTTATGCGTGGATCTTAAAAAGCATCAAATCCTTACATTTTTTACAAAATATTCTTTGAGAAAATCTGATAGATTTAACGCAAAAAACGGCGGAAAAATGTGCAAAAAAACAATTTTCCGAAACAATGAATTGAAAGAAATAAGGCACACATGTTTTGATATTTTAAAAGTTTCTTAATCGATTTCAACAAAATTGGAGTCGCGAAGAACGTTTTTATTGTTCATGATAAAACAAAAATACAAATATTTAAAAAAAATATTTCAGAAAATATTATAGTAGGAATAATAAAACTTACGTGTTTAATAAAAAAAAACATAATTTCTACATTAAAAAAAAATAAAATCTATCTTTTTTTCATATTAAAATTAATTTTTTCACTTTCAAAATCCTGTGCTCCCTTATAAGGAAATATGTTATCAATAAATAATTCTAGTGTTGTCTACATAATTTTATATAATAAATAAGACACATTTTACGTATTCAATTCTCAATCCTCAATTGGTGCTTTTGATTTTAATTAAAGATAAAGATAGACAAATAACAAGAAACTATTGAAATCAGGTATTTCTCTCGCGTTGGAAATAGATTATAATAATTATCAAAATGCATGCATATCATTGTCACAGTACTTATCAAAAAATGATTCTTTTCCGTAAACTGTATTTAATTTGAAATAAAAAAGAATGTCAGTATGTGTATTGAGTGAATATAGCGTGGTATTAAAGGATAACTAAAATTAAACTTAGATAACTTTATTATGTAATTGATTGATAAAAAAAATCTCAATTTTTTTTAAAATTCGTACTTATTATTTTATGCGTTTGGTCATTTTAGAGCGTCAAATATTCCAACAACCATGAAATTCATGAAATAAAAGTCATGTGCAGAGAACGAAAGAAGTGTGAACTTGATTAACCATTCTCTCTATTCTCGTTTTGTTGTTTTTTTTTTTGTTCTCTCCGACTAAATGAAAATATGTTACTTTTGTCTTGATTGCCGGAATCAGACAAAGTACATTTGATTCGAGCATTGAGCGCGACATGCCGCTTACACGTGTCCTGTTCCAATGTCGAATTCGAATCCGAACAACGATGGAGACTCGAGTTCGATTCATGTTCGCCATTCTTTTCGGGATGAAATTAACGAGCAACAGGAAAGCGTTATTAAAGGGATCGATTCGAGAAGCGCTGCTAATGACCAGTCATTATGTGCAGACCGATCATTGGTGAACAGTGGACAAGGTCCAGTGGCTGCGTCCGCATAAGTATGTCAGGAGAGAGGAGGGGCTTGTCTCAGGTGGCTGACCACACGGTTGACGTCAACTCAGTGTGAACGACCCCTCAGAATTCATTTCGGGTGCTTGTAATTGAGACTGGAGGGAATTCTGTTCTGGGCCATTATGCAGGCTGAATGCTCGGGCTCAGCGCACCGTGCAAAGCTTCGGTCTATCGATTTTTTTCCTATCGATTTGATTGCCGTTGCCACCATTCAGAAAATATGACACAATTCCAAAAAAGTATCTCAAGATCGCTTGGAAGATATATTTTAAAATAAGTCTCTTTCTCACATTGTTTTCATTATACAGAATAAAGTAGTTTTCTATTTATGTTCCTCAAATAATGATTTCTAATTTAGTTATATAATTTTTATTTAAAAAAATGTTTATTTCCATTAACTATTGTCTTTGATGTTTGAACGTAAAATAAAAATGCTTTTCACATAGTCCTTCATGAAAAAAAATATTAGTGTTCTTTCTTAAAGTTCATCAGGACAGTAAGTTTTGGAAAGGTCGTAAATTTATTGTCATAAAAATAACGCTGTTCAAAACACGTTAGTTTGTTAAATATCAATTAATATTTAAAAATCTGAGATTAAATAGTTGGCAATTATAATCGCCGGAATGAGTGATTACAAAGCTTGCATATATCCTAATGAACCATTGAGTGCAGAAAATAATTTTATTTCCCAATTTATATTCCAAAATTTTATTCCCAAAAGTAACGCTTTTCAAAACACGTTGTTTGTTGAATAATATGGAAAATTAATATTTAAAAATCTAAGAATAAATATTGGTTAATTGTAGTTGTCGGAAATGGGTAATTACTTATCTTGTATATTACCTAATGAATTGTTAAAGTGCAGAACATTATTTCATTTCCTAAATTACTAAAGTAATTTGCACATTACTTGTTGGGCACATGTTAAATGGAAATAAAAAGCTTACAAGAGAATAACAACAACGCTTATACATATCAGCTTTAACATATCAAAGTGAGCTTAACTGAATAAAGTTAAGTAATCAATGATCAATTAATTAAAAAAACGATATTACAAAGAATCAAAAGGCTTAAAATGTTGTAACTGTTGAAGAAACTAGCATACGATTATTTATTTTTAATATCACTCTTGATTTCGAGGTATAAAGGAACAAATATGTTAATCTGCAGATTTAGTAAATAATGTGTGCATAAACGGTTTTTTAGATTTAGTGGTGTATACGCAGATGCACAGACGCAGCTATACAAATATATACAAATATAAACGCACTTCATGAAATAATTTATCATAAAAATAATTAATTCTTCCTTTTCATTGCTTTCGATATGTTATTAAAATAAATTTTCAATCAATTTCAAGCATAGGCTCATGCCTTTCTATTTTTTAAAAAATGGGTTCATTCATTCATTGTCGTGTGCCAGCTAGGTTGGCAACAAGGTGTGCGCTGCTCCACTTTTCCAACTGAACCATATTTTGGTGAGGAGAGTCCGACTTCCTCAGTACACACATGCCATAGGGACCTGTTTATAGGGTAGGCAACCATTCACACCTCATTCATACAAGGAAAGAACAAAGACAGGATAGATAGAGAGAGAAAGTACGTCCACGCACGAACCGGGATTCTAACCCAGGACCTCCATATCCGTAGTCAGGCACACTGACCACTAGACAAGTTGGACGGCAACAAATGGGTTGAATTATTTAATAAAATTAATCCTCCTTTTTTAATTAGCTTTAATTTTAGTTCCTTATATTCAGTTTATTTCATTATAAATATAGTTGCGATAAAAGTGTCAGCCAAGAAAAATCTTACTCATGTTTTAATATACAGTTAATATACTTATAAAATAACTGTACATTTAATACATTTAATAATATAAAATAACGATAGATTTAAGAAATTCCCAATGTTAAATATAGCTATTTTTCAGGAATGAAGGAATGTAAAAATTCAGGTTAAAAAAATATATTTTTTCTTACATGTTTGAAAAATTATATTAAAATCATTGATGATATATTATATACTAAGACTGCTTTCATGCGTTCAGTTTGTAGTGGACGCAACAAATGATTATAGTGGACATAACACATAATTGAAGTAGAAGATTCAAACATCGAACACTTACAATTCACAAGAGAAAGCTTATTTATGGGTAAAAACTTGCACGTGTGAATTCAATAAATACCGAATGAATATACGAAATTTTGCATTTGACGCATAAAAACACAACATAGGATACAATTTTACTCAATTAGGAAGTTTTAAAAAATATATCTATATAATCAGTTAATTGGTTGGAAATTTTAAACTATAAACATTAAAATAGTTCTTAAGCAAACACTTCAAAAATAAATTTTATTAATCTCATATTTTCTCTCTGCTAAAACTAGTAATATTTCGCAAGACTTTCATCTTTTTTTGAATTTTAATAATAGATAAAGTCAGAAGTTTAAAAAAATGTATTAAAATCAATTTACAATTCAATATTAAAAATATTTCTGATTCATTTTACTTTTAAATAACTTTAAAAATAAAGAAAAAGATACGTATATTTGCCTCTGTATAGATTATTATATGTATATTTCTAATTATAGGTTTAGCTTAACTCCGTTTATAACTATCAATAAAACAGGATAAATCGCAGTTCACAATTTAATTAAATAAACTTTTGTCGCCATTTATTAATATCATTAGAAATTAACTGTAGGAAATTTCACAAATGATAAGTATGTGATGAAAGTAGTTTATGGATTTATAAATCATTAAATGAATTTATTGATTAAACTTTTAAAAAATCACAAAATTTTAAAGAAACACAATTATTAATAGCATAAAATAAATTTGTAAGCGATGAGGCATATGAAATGAACGTAATGAAATTCAATTAGTAATTTTGAAATTATATGTACTTTTTTTTAATACTTTTTTAAAGTAAATGCTTTTGATTAAATGATCAAGAAACTATCTATATAGTTGACAAGAAGAAAGAATTTTCTTTTTTATATGATCTTTATGATTTTTGGTAACTGATTTAATAATTCTTTATCTCGTGTACTCGTTGATAGATTTCTCATTCAAAAGAAAATTATTTCATTTTATAAGTTTGATAAGCAATTATGTTTCGAAACCAAATTGCTTATCTACTTTATAATAATTGGTCAAAGAACTTTTATATGCTAAACTTTTATGTATTTTCGTTTATTCAACAGCTGTTTATAATCTCTGTTTGTTGTTTACTAATGACACTTGGACATGCCAAGCAATTGGCATATCCACGATTCAATGATTCAATTGGAAAAAAATATGATTCAATTGGAAAAGTGGAGATGCACACCCCATAATGCTAGTCAAGCTAGCACACGACAACAACAACATTAAATAAAATTAATGAAAAACCAATACTAGCTCCATCGTCCTTTATACTCATTTAAATACCACTACAAACATTTGAATTTATGGACTAACATAAATATATATATAATTACGTTGTTGTTGTTTACTAATGACACAACGCATAGCATTGCGAGCATGGACAAGCCAAGCTCGCTATGCTATGCGAATTAAGTCGATTGGGAGCTTCTTTCGTTTTTTAATCAAATGAATGCTTTAACAACACGAAGGTGAAAGTACGACTTTGCTCTACACACATGCCATAGGTACCCGTTTATAGGGTAGGCAACCATTCACAACACATTCATACAAGGAAAGGACAAAGACGGGATAGATAAAGAGAAAAAGCACATCCATGCCCGAGCCGGGATTCGAACCCAGGACCTCTTTATCCGCAGTCAGGCACGCTGACCACTAGACAAGTTAGTCGGCTATATAATCTCTTACAAACCCTCATTAAAATGCCTCTCAAATTTTGATGATTATTTTGGTTGAAGATAATTTCGAAGAGAAAAATAAATAATACAAATTTCTTCAAACTAAAGGCATATGATACAAGATCAAAATATGTTATTTTCCCCCTAATACTTATTTTTTTGTAAGAAATTTCTATTAAAAAAAATAACTATCATAATTCCAACAAATTTTTCCTTTCAAGACAGGACTATTGAATTATTTTCTTGAAATGCTTGGGTGTCGCGGAGCGGATAAAATTAATTCTGAAGGGAAGAATACATTTCAGAAATAAGATCGATTATACCTTACAACCATAACGCAGAGGAGAAGATGGAGTTTGGCAGGTTTTGGGAACAACCGCAACATACAGAAATGAAGCCATCATCCTTCTGTTGGAACAACACTTCCAACAGCTCCGAGTTACTTTTTTCACTCCACAAGGGCTGGCGAGATAAAAATCATAAACGCGTCTTCCATCACCTCGCCATCCGAGTCATAAAGTTTTAAGAGTCGCCCGAAAGTGGGCTTTTAAAAGGGCGGGCATTAGGTGCGCCCCTGGAATGGAGGGACTTTAAAAGCCTCTAAAGACAGAGTCCAGGGGCTGACAGAGGGCGATGTAAGGTTTTATAAGTTCGTTATCCAACGGTTATGGCAGAAGGGAATGCTCTAAATTTCACTTACCTCTAAGTAGAGGAAGACTCGATTGACAAGCGCAGAGCATAACTCTTTATTTGGAGGAGAATGCGGGGTATTCCACCACCCCCTCTCCTCCCACTGCATCTTCGATAATGTTCAATTCTCTTTCCTTGAAGACTTTTCAGTTCAAAGAGATTAAAAATACAAGAAAGTAACACTTTCGTAAGTGAATCTGCACAAATATGTAATGGTATTTTACTTATTTTTAAAATTGAGATTTACTTTAAATTCGAAACTAAACTAGAATTTAAAAATATATATATACATTTCTAGTTTAGTTTTTGAAATAAATTAGGGAAAATTGTTTAAAAAATATTTCCTTGTTTATTTAAATATATTTTTAATCAGAAAATTTCTTTTATTCTAATTTTTTTTAAATTACAATTATAATAAAAAGTTTATTATTAGCTGTACTTTGTACATTAAAAAATATTCCCTTGTTTATTTAAATGCATTTAATCAGAAAATTTCCTTTATTCTAATTTTTTTAAATTACAATTATAATAAAAAGTTCATTATTAACTGGAATTTGTACATTAGTTGGCTCTTTTTTCTATTGTAATTTAGTCATTACTTTAAAACTTTTCCTTCAAAAAAATTATTACACGAAATAGCATTTCATTTTTACCACGAACAAAATTTTTTTCTTAAATTTTTAAAACTTCTGCAATTTTAAGAAAATTTTCTGTTGTTGATTAATATCTAATTAAATTTCAGGAATCTTATAAATATCAGTTTCTTTTCTATTTTCTTTTATTAGATCCTACTTACTTTAATATCAGATTATATAATTCATCATCTACTTATTCATTCCAATATTAAATATTGACATTATCTTAATTATTTTTATAATTACCTTTAGATAAAAATATTCATATCTTTGGAATTATATCTATTATGTACAGTAATTACCATTAAACTTAGTAAATAAGATAAAAAAAGCTTATTAATATTTATCAAATTTGTGGTAATTTATGTAATTTCAGACTCATGATGAGGAATGCAATAAATTCAGTTTATTTTGCGTGATAACTAACTCCAAAGAATGAATATTTTTGAATAATATTGAAAAGTTTCGTTTTTGAAAATTAGGAAAACAGTCATTAATAAAGTTTACAATAATATTCAATTTAAAACTATTAGATAAAATGGAGTTTTCGATCTTCACTTTCATTGAATATCTTAGAATAGATAAATTAAACAATAGCATAACATTATACAATGTGAGACGTAAAAGCATTGAAAACTATAAAAATCCAAACAATTAAAAATAATATAAAACCGATCTCATTGTTTTAGTAAATGCTCCATTTTTATCTAAGGGAAACAAATAATATAAAGTAATTTAATAATAATAAGCATATCTAAATCATTTTTATGTCGTGTCAAGTAATAGACTTCAATAAAGAAAACGTTTTTATCAGCAGTTGTATAAAAGTCTTTTATCAAAAGTCAAGTAAGCTTCAATTATAAAGGAAGAGCATTTACTTGTAATTTTACTTACTGAAAGAGATTACACTGTTGTGACATTTAGAATTACAAAGTATGCTAAATTTTTACATTTGCATTTCCTTTGAAATGTATGAAATATTTATTTAAAATATTTCTATGCCACAGATGCCGTATAATCCAGGATGCCAAATTCTGAGTTTGGTGATTTTTTTGACGGATTTTCTTATGTATCTTGCAACTTGGTTTTTATTACTTCATAGATATAGAGACCTATAAGAATAATGCGAAAAATTCCATTTTGGCAACCCTAGTAATTAAGTCATCGCGCACGTCACAATACGTCATCTTGGTAACATTATTTCATCGCCAAAAAGTTAAGAATTTTGCATCCTTGATTATACGGCATCTGTGCCCGAAAATTAAACGAATTTTATAAATTTATTTACTTGTAAGTTTAGTTACTGAGGTAGATGAAATTTTTTAACTAGTGGTAAAAAATTTGATAAACATTGAATAATTTTCTAAATATAATGGTAATTACAAATAATAATCAGAATATGTATTTATTATTGTTAAAATATTTAAGTCCGTTATTTCATAGAATAACTAGGTATTTCATAAAATAACAAAACAAATCCATTAAATCATTTAAATTTACTGAATACTACAATTTAACTTAGTATTCTATAGAATAACAATTACTTGATTATTAAGGTTTGGAATACGGCAATCGAAATTTCTTTGTACTAGTTCTAGTTGCTCTTACACAATTTTGAATCGTATTTATAGCTGATTTGCAATAAGTCCGGTTTCTTTTAGACGTAGAATTCAGTTTAATGTAAGCAATATATGATGAATAATAAATTATATTATCTTCTTTTCCTTACTATTCATCAATTAATCATTCGTTATAATGATAAAATGCCTTTTTAAGGGGATATTTTAGCTAATTATGATAAATTAGTTTTAATGTTGCTTTGAAATTATTTATTTTTCAATTTAATATTCTGCTGCAGTGACCTGGCTGGTTAGGCATTGTTCTCATTATTGTAATAAGGTAGTGAGTTAAAATCCCCACTTAACCATAGATCCGTTCTTTAGTTAAAGGTGTCTGGGGCACGTCCATTAAGACACGATCGCAATGTCTTCCAAATGAAGTGATGTTTCTAGTGGTAGGAAGTTAAGTATTAGGAATTCTTGGTCTCTGCTTCTAAATTACGAAGGCTCCTACCTGCCTGCATCCGCCCAACTGTTAGAGCTCTATTCACAGTTATGTGCTAGGAAGAAGCGTAATACACACACAGCCAGCCCAGACATTACGGGAACAAAAGTCGGAGATACATGGATGTCAGATATGACTATAAAGAACTGTGCTAGCCAATTCGACTTCCCGAACGTGAAAACATAGAAAGAGGAAAAGGCTATTTCTTCTTTTATCTCTAGGTGTTTTTGTTATGCCCCTTTTGCCACAACTGAAAACATTGACGGTCTACCATTAATTATTTCATAGAATAACTTGGTAAAATATAAAATTTTTCATCTATTATGTACACATTTTAATGATATATATATATATATATATATATATATATATATATATATATATATATATATATATATATATATATATATATATCCTTTTTCATCACACGAAATTCAAATAAACTTCAAGTTGGTGCTACTACCTCTTTCATCAGTATTCTTCATTCATCTCTGGCTTGGTTTAGCTTAAATCGTTTCTGACCTTAATGAAAGTGGGATAAAAAAATTTTCTTCAATATCTACAAATAGTTATTAAATAACTCATTCAAAGACATTCTTTTTGAACAAATAACACCTCATGTTACCAAAATGAAGAAGAAGCTTTTAACTTTTCCTTCAGTTCTTCAATCGCAAAATTTTTTGTACACTTATGACAATGTGTCATTAATTGTAATAGTTAATTATCCATTATTTTGCTTGTCTGTAAACTGAAAATGTAACCATGATTATGAAACCATTTTTGTGGAATTTTTATTATAATTACTGATTATTTATTGTAGGACACTACCGTCACCATGACAACCGATATAACCACACCTATCTGAATAACGGCAATTCCATTCCGTGCTTATAACAAAAAGAGTAAAGGTATGTATAGAAATGTGTTATTATTAATTGCGGTGGAGTCCACTTAAGCGCTTAGAAAATATTTAATACATTGATTGCAGCTTGAAACGAAATGTTTTTAACTTACCATATTTGTGAAAGAGAAGCCTAAGAATTTCTGATTTGTAATAATTATATTTCCAAAATTTATGTACTGTACTTTAATTTATATTGTAAATTACGTAATTATATGCCAATTAAATTGTCTAGTGGTCAGCGTGCCTGACTACGCATAAGGAGGTCCTTGGTTTGAATCCTGGCTCGGGCATGGATGTACTTTCTCTCTCTATCTATCCTGTCTTTGACCTTTCCTTGTATGAATGAGGTGTGAAGGGTTGCCTACCCTATAAACGGGTCCCTATGGCATGTGTGTAGAGCAAAGCCGTACTTTCACCTTCATGGTGCTCTGATTAAAACGAAAAACGCTCCCAATCGACTTAATTTCCATAGCATAGCGAGCTTGGCTTGTCCAAGTGTCATTAGTAAACAACAACAACAACGTAATTATATATATTTATGTTAGTCCATAAATTCAAACGTTTGTAGTGGTATTTAAATGAGTATAAAGGACGACGGAGCTAGTATAGGTTTTTCATTAATTTTATTTAATGTTGTTGCTGTCGTGTGCCAGCTAGACTAGCATTATGGAGTGTGCAGCTCCACTTTTCCAATTGAATCATAATTTGGTGTGGATTCCGACTTCCTAGTTATACACATGCCATAGGTAACCGTTTATAAGGTAGGCAACCATTCACAATCCATTCATACAAAGAAAGGACAAAGACAGGATAGATAGCGAGAGAAAAAAAAATACATCCATGCCCGAACCGGGATTCGAACCCAGGACCTCTCTATCCGCAGTCAGTCACGCTGACCACTAGACAAGTTTGGTGGCAATTTTTTTTTAATAATAACAACAATTAAAAAGTTATAAGTAAGAGTATCAGTTATGAATAAGAGTAAATAAGTATGAGTCACTCAAGCTCCATTCTCCACTGCAGTAAAAGGCGGAATAAATGGTATATATTGAGGTCACTGCTCTTTGTCTTCGAATTTCTCAGCTTGTGAGCCAACAATTTATAAATCGTAATCAAAATTATGAAAAATGGTATAGTAATCATTATTGTTAACTTACAATCATTTTTATATTAAATGAACTTCTTTTTTATGTATATTATAAAAATTGTGAACTGTTAAATTTTTGACGTAATTTTTAAATTTGTTTTGTACGTTTTAAGAAAAACTCTTCAAGTTTAAAGTATGCGTATTGTATAATTTATTCAAACATTTACATTTATAATTTTAGATTTTTTAAAAAAACTGATAATGTTATTTCCCCAAGTAATTAAATTTTTCGAATAACGAAGTAATTGCAAGAGTTAGAATAAATTTATAAAATTCATGAATTTGAAAAAATTTGGTTCTTCTACTTTATTCATATAAAAGAAAAATTGTGAGGTGTTAAATTTTTTAAGACAAAATTGTTATATAGAATACACATTTCAATTAAAACTGTTGAAACATGCAATCGTTGTGATACAGAATATACAAAACATTGAAGTGTAAAAGTAACTGTTATAAAATGATGCAATTACAAGTACCTAATGCTTTGTATTAGAATAATATGAGAATAGACACAAAATTAATTTCAGGTTAAATTTTTTATTCACTTAATTTAATACATGCAAATAAAAATAACTAATTTCTAATGTACAATTTTTAAATAAATATAGGTTTTATTTTATAAAAATATTCAGATTCAAATTAAAATTTTTTAATCCTATGTATGCCAACTTGCTGATATTTGAAATCTTAAAGGAAAAGACATCTTAATATGCAAATATTTAAATATGTTTAATATTTTTTTAATTTACAGAATTTATTATTTAATGTGAATGTAATGTCCGTATCTATTATACAATCATTTTATGTGATAATAATTGGATCACTTTAAAAATCATATATTTAAAAATTATACAATTATTTAGCTTATTTTTGTTAAGCTATCGAATTGGTTTTTGCATTAATTTAATCACATGTCACTTTATTTATATAAATAATACATCCCTCTACCGTACGTCTTCTAAATTTTATTCCCTGTGCTAAAATAGGAACAAGTATATGAAATGGAAATTATATTAGGAAGTTAATCTCTGACTAACTTCAAATAAATGCTACTTTTTATTTCAAAAGTTTAATTATAGCGTTGCCGACCAACTTGTCTAGTGGTCAGCGTGCCTGACTACGGATAAGGACGTCCTGGGTTCAAGTCCCGGTTTGGGCATGGATATACTTTCTCTCTCTCTATCCTGTCTTTGTTTCTTTCCTTGTATAAATGAGGTGTGAATGGTTGCCTACCCTATAAACGGGCTCCTATGGTATGTGTGTAATGAAGAAGTCGGACTCCACACCATAAATGGTTCAGTCGAAAAAGTGGAGCAGCACACCCCATATTGCCAGCCTAGCACACGATAACAACAACAGCTATGGCATTTATTATTGATTTAAATCAAAATCAGCGCTTTTTGAACACAACAAAAAATTTTTTTATGTGCTAATATACTTCGATGAAAAACCATGCTTTCTTCAAGAAAGAATACATACGCTTTTTTCTCCTTTTTAAAATTGTCATCTATATGCTGAGACAAAGGAAAAACTTATCATATTGAATCATAATTGAACTCATCATATATCTGTTCTTTCTACGTTTAAACATCATACCACAACGTAATAAAAAAATTTTTTTCTTTGATTTTTTAAAAGTAATGTTTTTGTTCTGCACTTGGAACGTGTTTTCGTTTTTTCCAATACGTTACTCATCGGTACTCAATGGAGTCATTTGAAAATGAAAGGAATACCAATTTCGGTATTTAATCATTTTGTAACTAATGATAATTGTTTATGCATTTTACACTTTATTTGACTTATTTTTCGTTTATCAATGCCTGCGAACTTATTTTGTAATGAAAAAAGTAATGGTTTGAACCAAGTTAAGTAAATACTAAACATCTTTACTTTACCAAACTATTATATTTCCAAAAAAGCTAGGTGTATATTTTTCCTGAAAGAACAGGACCACAAACGTTTAAATTAAATTCCGTGATTTTCCTATTAAGTCGATAAAATTTTAAACAAATAACTATTTAAACATAAAACTTATTAATAGTATAACTTTCTCGCAATATATTAAAAATGGATTATTTTAATTCAAATTAATTTAAAGCTGATCCACTAAATATTCTTACTCCAAAAAAGTAGGAGAAATCGTTCCCCATTTGTAAAGTTGGTGCTTTTCTAAAAAACCGCTTCTGCGACGCGGAGCATTCTGCGGTTGACAGGGGCGGCGAATGATGGAGCGCCCCAATGAATTTATCGACGACTCACTGCATGTAATTGAAGTAGCAATTACAGGGCGTCTCCCCTCAACACAATCACAAAAGTAAATATTTAAGTCCATCATGCTTGGGGTGGGGGACTGTGGGACGGAACTCATATTTTATTTCATTAGTATTCTGCTTTGCCGACCGAGATTTCAGCATTTTTTACTATTTTTTTGTTTAGTTTTTTTATTCATTGCGCAAAAAGTTTTGAAATCATTAATCATTTTAGATTAAAGGTAAAGGATAAAAAATGTGAAAATATATTGAAATAAGTTAAAGAAAACTGATTTATAAGTTTATGAGTTTTCATAAATGCATTTAGATGTCATTCAAAAGTAGTCATGATTATAATAGTTTTTAGAAACACATTTATAATTTAGACATAATATTGAATCAAATGACCGGTTTTTTTACTAATGATGAAAGATACTTTGTATCATTTTTAATCTGATTACTTTTGGCGTGAATTTGACGATTCTATTATTTATTATAAACGTAACGCTCAAGAGTTACGAGGTTTTAATAAAGTTAATAGTTTATAAATAAAATTATAAAAATAGTACTAAAATAATAAAAAATATGAAAAAGTAAAAACACATTAAATTATGCATTTTAAATACGTTTACTATTTTTTAAAAATACATGATCATAAAAAAATTATGCTTAAAATAATAGTAAATTTAACAGCTTATAATGAAAAAATATGTAACAATAATTAATCCATTTTTATCATGATTAAAATAAAATTAAGGATTTATGATTTTTAAAATAAAGCATAGTATCAAATATAAAAATAAATATTTTTATTTATTTTTAAAAAACACAATTAAAAATATATTTGGAAGTTTTTAAACATGAAAAAAATTTAAATTTATTTACTTAGTTTAAGGATATTTTAAACAAAATAAAAGTGATATATTTTGCAAATTATACGTGATGATATTCTATTTACGAATATTATGTTTTTTTGTAATATATAAACAAATAATATTTCCTTTAGATATTATAATAAAAATCTTACTGTAAAATTATCTTTTTTTAGTTTGGTTCACAGCAAATCACGAGACTCGTATGTCGGTTTGATAAGTCTTCTAGAGTCAAGAGAAATTTCGGCCAAAGCATTCGAGAAAATTACGAAATATTATCTTGTGATGTTAATTTAAATTGATTAAAAAATCTTTAATTATAATAACTTATGTTAATATTAACCAATTTATACTTAATATAAAATGTTTATCAATTTAAATATTTATTTCCATAATTTTTATGATTATAAAATCCGAAAAATTTTGTAGAAGTTCACCAGAAGTGTGTATGATTGAATTGTAAGTTTTTCTTTCAGTTGTAAACTTTTATTAAAGCTTTGATTTTTATTTTTGTTCTAATTACTTAATTGCTTAAAAACTTTGAAAGATTCACAAAATTTTTAAGGAAAAAAATTCACTATCCTCAAGTCTTATAAATTTTTCAGTTACTGACATAGCAATATTTCCACAATTTTTCAAATGATAAAATTGAATGCTATTGGAATAGTATGCAAACATCTGAAAACACATTGCTATGTGTTATTGTCTTCATCATTCATTTAAAATTGTATGAAATAAATGAATAGGAAATAAGTTAAATTATTGTAATTAAAACAGAATTCAGATTGATCACATCCAAATGTATATTAAATAAAATAAAATAATAATATTTTTAATGCAAATAAGTTCTTCCTATTCTTCTTCGGATTGCAACTTTGCTTAAATGACATAGTTCCACAAAGCCAAGCATTTTAGTTTTAAGCTATAGTTAAGTGATGAAGTTGACACCTGAGTTAATACCTACACCTTGATGCATCAAGGCGTGATAAATAATTTACATATCTGCACATTTATGCGTATCTAGACATATAATTTCTGTATCTAGAAGCACATCTAAGCATGATGAATAATTAATAGTACAGACTTTCACATATAATAAACTTAGCAATTGACCTTTTAATGCCTTAACTATATGAAAAACTGTACCGCCCAACTTGTCTAATGGTCAGTGTGCCTGACTGCGGATAAGGAGGTCCTGGGTTCGAATCCCGGTTCCGGTATGGATGTACCTTCTCTCTCTATCTATCCTGTTTTTGTCCCTTCCTTGAATGAATGAGATGTGAATGGTTGCCTGCTCTATAAACGGGTTCCATTGGCATGAGTGTATTGAAGAAGTCGGACTCCACACCAAATAGGGCTCAGTTGGAAAAGTGGAGCAGCGCACCCCATATTGCCAGCCTAGTTGGCACACGACAACAACATATGAAAAACTGTAAGAAATTGAAACATTAAGGAAAAATATATTACAAAATTAAACAAAACTCCTTGTTTGAAAATAACCGTGTTAGTAAAAAATTAAAGTTATCAGGAGGGTATTAATAAAAATGTAATAAATTTTTTTGCATATTAAAATTTAGCAATGGAAATAATTAAAGCTTCAATTAATATATCTAACTCACTAATTTTTTAATCTTCTTTTCATATTTGTAGAAACTTTTTTCTTTAAAATGATAAAATTCAAGCAAAAAATTCGAAACTTTGCAGTGCAATTTATACAATGAATTATTTTTTAAACATTATCTGTATCTGAAATCTAAAGGTTTAAATAAAGAATAACAGAACTTTATAGTATCTTTTCTCATTTAAAATTCATTACGTGTCTAAAGTAATTCAAAGTTTTATGTTATTTTAGACATCACATCTGTATTTGCAGGAATTAAAATAAAATATAAGGCATGAAGAAATTGGAGTGTGATTTCAGGCTTTTCCAATTTTTCTTCTAGACATGGATTTTTTGTGTTGCGGAGAATTCTTCTGTTTTATATAAGTTTCTTAAAGATTTAGCTTAACGAACGTTTTATGAATTCAATGTGAGAGTTTTAATGAGAAAAAAACAACTAGTAATAGCCCATTTTTTCCAGTAAATGAAAGACCTACAAATTAATCTAAGTGAAGCAAATAATACTCAAGAAAATTTTATGTATTAACTAAGATATTATTTTATAGTTAAATATTTATATTAGTATTTTTAAAACTAAAATTTTTTAGGTAAATTGGAGCTATAGAGTCCACTTTTAATAAGGTAAGAAAGAGAATATAAGCACCCTAAGAAACAAAGAAATTATCGAATCGTTAACGTTATTTGAGAAGCGAAAACAATATTAAAAATTTTAATGTATAAGAAATAATTTTAGAATTGAATTCCGCCTGAAGATTCAAGTGAAATGGGAGATGAGAGAGGACTGAAAGTAAGATTTTTTAGAGGATTGACGAGGAATAATTATTTGAGTCTCCAGATAAATACAAAAAGCAGGGCATGATAATAAATTTGAAATCAGGATTATTTAAAATTACTTCTTAAGCACTATTTTCTATGAGAGACATTCTTTTTGATAATAGAGAGAAAGGTGGATCATTATCAATATTATATTAGTGAGTGGGTTTGTGAATGAAGATATACTGTAAGTGAAAGCTAAAAACAACGGAGATATAATGAATTATTTTACTAAAATCCTCTAGTGAAGCACACAACAGCATATAAAAGTTTAAAAAATGATGCAAATGAGTTAAATAAATTTAAAAAAAGATATCAATTACACAAATGTGGATATATTTTAAATATATGTATTCAATTTTTCAAATTATGTTCGAAATAAATAACATATCAGTTTAAAAAATAATGATTTATTTTATGATTGCTTCTTGTGATATATTCAAGAATAATGTGATAAATGAATATTTCTTCAATGATATCGTTATTTTTGAATATATCATTAGATTTTTACGAGTTAATTCTATATAGTGAGTCTTCCCAGGGAGATATTATTGAATATTTCTTCAGTTGTATCGTTATTCATGAGTATATCATTAGGTATTTATGAGTTAAATCTTTAAGAGTAAGTCTTTTCAGAGATATCAGTGGGGTATCAGAGATACAAAATATAATAATAATAATAGTTATGCTTTAAATATATGTTTGATGATTCAAACTCTATTAAAAACAAATAATATACTAGTTTGAGGAAAAGCAACGTGTTTTATGTTGCTTACGATTATTTTTATGATATATTCAAGAATAATGGGGCAAATGAATATTTCTTCACTTGTCACATTATTCTTGAATATATCGTGATATTTTCGGTAGTTAAGGCTGGTGAGTGAATCTTTCCAGATATATCAATGAGGCCTCAAAGATTTAAAATGAGATATACAGAAAGATGTACTTAAATATCATATATTTGATTCCTCAACTTCTATGATGACCAAATAGTATATCATACTGAGAAAAAAGAATATTATTGATATATTTTTATATCTTCATGATATATTCAAGAATAACGTGACAAATGAATTTATTTAATATTATCCTTGAATATATTCAATTCTTTATGTGTTTATGCTGCAGTGTAAGTCTCTTCCATTACAAACTCTTCTGCTGAAAAATTTCCCGAACTGAATGAGAATCGCGAATAAAAATGCTTTTATTATTTCTCACCTTCTTTAGGTCAGAAGGCCGAATGAAGAAAGGGAGCGACGGGGCGTCGTCTTCTGAAAACGAAAAATGGATCCCCTGCTGCAAATTGATGAATGCGCTGGACTCGATTCCAGGTATAATTGCGGATAACATTTCTACGAGAAGAAAAAAAATGCCTGTTCTTGTTCATGTCACTGGAGGAAGTCGTCTGTCACAGAGGAGAGGCACTAACCACAGAATTCTTCGAGATATATTAAAACACCTGCTACGGCTATGTACACAGCGACAAATAGGATTATAATTTTCAATGACAACGAGTTTTAGTCTCTAATGATACCTTGACAAAATAGGTTCACAGTGCCTGCTTCCGTATAATTACTTTTGCTTCTGCTAGGCGGAACCAGGCATTGAAATAGATCCAATGGTTTCTAGTATATTTTTAATGTTCTACAAGCATATTTATGCATTATGATACAGAAATTATCCCCAAAAGGAAGCTAATCATAATTTTTATTAGATTAATGGCATTGTGTAAGACATGAACTCTTAATTATTCATAATTTATTAATAAGTAATATATTGCACCTTTAAAATTTTATTTTCTGAAGAAGATTCTTTTACAGTTTTAACCATTGGCGAATAATTCTAATATCTTGAATGCTTAAACATCTTCCTTTTATTCAAAGTTTGTAAAATCAATTAAAAAGCTGTTTTAAGAGTTGAAAGAATATAATATAAATGAAATAATTTAACTATGTACTTTATTTCAACTAATACTGAAATGTTCTCCAATGCTGATTTGGATTCTTTTTTAATACTTAATCACACACACACAATGTAAATACAGTGCACAATACCATTTAATTCCAAAACATAAAGTATACAACCAATTCCTTCAAACAATAGTTTGGACAATAGTTTAGATTTTCTTTCGTCTAAATAATAAAAGAGGTTTGTAAAAAAAGCATTAATTTAATATTAAAAGTTTGAAGTAATCAAGATTATCAAATGAGAAGCAAATGTTAAATAATGCAATTTTCCAAAAATATTATTTCATTTATTAAAATTATAAAAGTTATTTTATAATCGTATTCAAACGCTGTCCGAGGAGAAATATTGGTACACTTTACAGGTTTTAATAGTTTGAATCTCTTATGAAATCATGAATATATTGAAACGAAACAAAATTAAACAAGAAAAACCTCATTTATCAAACAATTTATTGTATATAAATAGTTTCTGCTCTTTTTTGCGGATGAGATTCAAATGTCAACTTTTATGAGGACAGATAATATTGAATCTTTAAAACTGTGAAGTAAAGTTAAAAGTTCATATGTGGTAGACGCTCGTTTTCACGAATCTCTAATTTACGAACGATTTTACGATCCACTAATGTCCCTAATGCAGTTTCTTAAAAATAATATGATAATTTTATTCCTATTTAAGAACTTAAATTTTGAAAAGTCTTTTTTTATTGCAAGCTCCTTTTTACTCAATTTCTTAAATTATGGCTGAGAAGCTTGTAACGAAGCTTGCTGAAATCTTGATTTTTCAGGGAACTAGTAAGTCGAAACTTGTGGATAATTGTACTACTCACTTTAAAATCTTGCCGACCAACTTTTCTAGTGGTCAGCATGCCTGACTACGGATAAGGAGGTCCTGGGTTCGAATCCCGGTCCGGGCATGGATGTACTTTCTCTCTCTATCTATCCTGTCTTTGTCCTTTCCTTGTATGAATGAGGTGTGAATGGTTGCCTACCCTATAAATGGGCACCTATGGCATGTGTGTTGAGCCAGGTCGTACTTTCACCTTCATGGTGCTCTGATTAAAAACGAAAGACGTCTCCCAATCGACTTAATTCGCATAGCACAGCGAACTTGGCTTGTCCAAGTGTCTTTAGTAAACAACAACAACAACTTTAAAATCTTTGATATTTTTTGGAGTAATTGGTACGGTGTTTTTCTTATCCAATTTGTTTTCCCTCGAAAAGCTCATGAATCAAAACAGAATCAATGACTACTTATGCAAAGATCGTAGGATATGATCCTGGGCATAGAGTTGGAGTGATATCATGGACACTGAATTTGTGACAATCTAATTGCCCTACTGAATCTGTGTTTGAAATGACGTAAAAAAAAGACAAAATGTAGAGCATTTCAACATGTAGTTTTTACTAGAGAAACCATCGTAACAGAGAAAGAAACGAGGAATGTCAACCTGACGCTTTCAGTGAAGGTGATTTGCTCATACATGCAGTTTGACAAAGAACCATGCATTAATAAAATAAAAGTAAAAGCAATATAAAAATACAAATTTTTTATGTTTTTTTATAAAATGATCATTAAATAACTTTTATACATAGTATCTTATTTCTTTTTATAAATAAAAAGAAATAAAATACAAATTTAGTGATCCTTTATCTTTAAAATCTTAAATTAGCAAATTAGTTATCTTCAGCAGTTTAGTTATCATTAAAATCTTAGATTTATATTGTTTGATTATGTAAACAATTTTATTGTTCCTTACGAGTTCATAAAAAGGAGCGTTTATTGTAGTAGTAAGTACTTCCAAGCCACCCACCCTGTCTAGTGGTCAGAGTCCCTGACTACGGATAGGTAGGTCCTGGGTTCGAATCTCGGTTCGGGCCTGGATGTACTATCTCTATCTCTCTATCTATCCTGTCATTGTCCTTTCTGTGTATGAATGTGTTGTAAATGGTTGCCTATCCTATAAACGGGTATCTATGGCATGTGTGTACTGAGGAAGTCGGACTCCACACCAAAATATGGTTCAGTTGGAAAAGTGGAGCAGCGCACCCCATATTGCCACCCTAGCTGGCACACGACAACAACAACAAGTACTTCAACGAACAAAGATTCATCCACGAACTTAAATGTACGAAATTCCCAAATACGTCTTTATTAAAATTTTAGCTCGAGTAATAAGTTGATATTTTTGTTTTAGAAAACCACATAACTCTTTTTAACGTTTGAAATAATTTTTAATCATGATTATAAACTTCTCTTAGTGTTATCTTTTTTAGTGCGCCATGACAAAAAGTTTTCATCACTTATCAAATTCATAGGTTAAATTTTTATTTCTTAAAAAAAATCAAGTAATCACAAATAGAGAAGAGGTCATCCAATACTATTTTACGTTCAAATACAAATATGACATTCCAAATTAAATGCATTTTTCTGAAAATATTGAACTTAAAACATGGAAAAATGCATGAATTATTGCTCTTAAAATTATGGAATCGAGGACCGAAACTCTTGTTCCAGTTATTTATAGCATTTCAAGATATTTAAGATAAATCGGGACAGTAACCCATAAACATGTTGAGGGTATTTGCAATTCATGGAGTTTCCACTGCAGTCATGGATCGTTGAAAACCACTGCCAAAAATCCAGAGTTTAATACTATATAATAGGTTTCGTCCATTTCAGCAAAGTTTAAGGCGAATAAAAAATTGTAGTTGCATTAAAGTGAAGTATTTTTAAAAAACTAGATAAAAATCGACTAACCATTTTGTAAAAAAAACTAATATTCTCACAATCATTATTATGATACCAACAGTCAATCGAACTTTTGTAAATTTATTTCGATTTTATTTATTTCGTATTAGTTTAAGAATAAAATTACATAATTCATGCACTTATTTCGTATTAAATTAAGAATTAAAATACAGTTATTATTTACAATGATTTTCAGTTAGCAAACTACAATATTCTTTTTTCATTTTATTTGAAATATTAACTACATTTTAAAATGAAGTTGTGCGATATTCCTTTTCATATACAATTTAATTTTCCATAAATAACTATTTTCTTTATATATTTTAATTTAAAATGAAAGAGTTTCTCATATAAGGAATTTCACTTTTCTGCCCAAATTTATTTATTGAACATGAAATAATAATGTTATTTTAATGTAAATTTTGTTTTAATGCTAATTGTGGAAGTATATAATAATTCAAAAGAAACGCTGGAAGTAAATAAAAAATAAAGAAAAATTAGCAATAATGAATTCACTCTTATTGAACTATTATTTATTTTCGTATTGATTTGAAATTTCTTTAAGCAACAAAGTTGAATTTCTTATTATTATTTAAAATAAATGCTCAGATAAATATTCATAATAAAATTTCTTTAAGTGTTATATAAAACATGGAATCAAATTGACGTAGAAATTACATAAATATAATTTTCGGATTATTATTATAAATCACGTTTTGCTAGTGAAAAATTCTTTTTGAAAAAAGTATTATATAATAATTTATTAAAAGATAAAATGATTCATTATTTAATAAATTTTGATATTTCTTAGTTACTTTTTTTATAAGCAAAACAGTTTAAATTTCCCCACAGGCAAAAAAAAAAAAAAATCATTTTTGTGATAATCATCCAAATACGTATAGTTATTACATCATAAAATAATTATTTTAAAAAAATCAAAAAATATATAATATTTATTTTTATGAAAACATTAATAACTACAAATAAGCAAACATAAGTAAATAATAGAGTAAATATAATCAGCTATCAGCTCGTTATAACAAATTAAATATAAGCTTTAAACAAACCTTCAATCTGCCTTTTTAATTTAGTTGAATTTTTCTATTATTAAAATTATTAAAAATATTCGTACTCACATTTATAGTATAATGATATGATAGTATATATATATATATATATATATATATATATATATATATATATATATATATATATATATATATATATATATATATATATATATATATATATATATATATATATATATATATATATATATATATATATATATATATATATATATATATATATATATATATATATATATATATATATATATATATATATATATATATATATATATATATATATATATATATATATATATATATATATATATATATATATATATATATATATATATATATATATATATATATATATATATATATATATATATATATATATATATATATATATATATATATATATATATATATATATATATATATATATATATATATATATATATATATATATGTAAAAAATGCCAAGAAAGCCTTTAGCTGATACGCTATTCACTCAGTGGAATCTCAAATGAGTTTATACCTCCAATTTCTTTGCAACTGTTAGACTAAAAAAACATTCCATGTTATTAGCATAAATAAAGTAAATAGAGACACCTTGGCTCAACACTCCTGGTCAAACCCACACTAAAAGTATGATATGCGGATCATCAGCGAGGATTGCCTCTGAAATTCTAAGATGCTCTAGGCAGAAGATACGTTTAATCGAAAAAATTGGTATAAAATTTACGTGCATTGTTTGTTTAATTTAAGACTGTGGTGTTATCATTCCCTTTCTTAATACTTTTACAAACAGAAACATTTGCATGTTTTGTTATTGAGAACATATTATTGTTTTCCTATATAATTCTAGAATAAATCATTTTCTTAAGTCATATTCTATTAAGTTATCTTTTAAAATATGCAAGAAACAGTAGTAACAGCGTAAATTAAAATATAATTAAATTATGAATTTTTATTAAAAAAAGTTTTAAAGGAAATGAATTAATGGTATTTTATAACACGATATCGTTTCTTGCTTTTTCAAATTTAATAGTTCTTTATATTCATTCTATTAAAAATAAACACTTTTTGAAAATTGAAAAGACAGGTAGGAATAAATGTGAAACATATAATAATTAAATCTTTTCGCAATTAATTAGCTATATTTATTAAGGTTTTGTAAACTGCATAAATTCTTTTTTGATAAATGTTTAGAAAATCTTTTTCTTTAAGAAGTTATATTAAAAAATATTTTCATAGGGAAAGCCGACCGATGGCTGAGTAGTTAGCGTTCCTGACTCCTGAGCTGTGGGTCCCGGGTTCGAATCCCGGTTCGGGCATGGATGTTTCTTTCCTTCTCTGTTATATCTGTATGAATGTGGCCCACCCTATAAACGGGTTTGTGATGGTATGGCGCGGGTAACGCTACTCGCCTCCGTGACTTGTTTCACAGGTGCCCGCTGGGTTACTATAAATGAGTAGTAGTTTCTGGCCTTGTTGTGTCATATGGTTAGTCAACCAAGTGTGCCCGCCATTAAAAAAACTATTTTCCTAGGGAAATGTATACGCAGTTAGCTTTTTAAAAATGCAGAGAAAATTATAGTGAATTAAAATATAATTACATTAAAATATTTTACAAAAACTATTTAGTTCCTATGTAACATTTGGCGATATAGTTTCCATTTTGGTGTTGATATCACGTTTTTCGTACTTAACCGCTCTTCTGATATATATAATCATTAAGTTCATATTAAGAAATTATGATGCAACTAGAAACGAAATGAAATTCGTGATACTGTCAATACATTTCCAAACAAGAAGCTATTTCGCATTAAAACGTGACGTAGAAGACGCCATCTTTCCTATTTGTCGAATGCGAAGGAGATTAAAGGAAACAATTGAGCCATTAGCAGAAGAGATGGAATGAATGCGTGTTTCCATTCCGTCCACGGGATTAAGATATTGTTCTGCCCAAATGAATAATTCTCCCGTGGAAGATGAGGAAAAGGGGTCGCATTTCTGCTTCTAAGGGAAGGATTTATTCCGTGTCTCCAACGGACCGTAAAGACGAATGGAATTACTATAGTCTGAAACAAGGAAGCCAATTAAAAAGGGCGATGCTGCATTAAAAGAGCCAATTGAATGGGGCCGCTGCTTCGCGTGCAAAAGCGACGATGCCGAGGGGAAGGCAAATCTACTTTGAGCTTTTTTTCTCCCCTTCCTTCTGAAAACGATTGTTCAGTCTGAAAACGATTGTTTTCTTTGTTGATAACATTTATAAGCCTTATTGAAATATAGTTAAAAATTATTTGAATACAAAGTTAGCTCAGTTATAATTGCCAAATTAATTGTAAATAAGAATTTTCCATTTTCTAATTACTTTTGCAGAAATATTTCTCTGAATATATTATAGTAAAATATCAAATAAAACGTTTATAATTATTAATTCGTAACATATATTATGTACATTAAAATTACAGGGAAATTTTGGGCCCAACAATTATTTATTTAAAAATGTACATTTTTATGTATATCTATGTTCAATATGACTAATCATAACTTAATATATCATATAAACTATTATATACACCATAAGACAATGTTATTTACTGCTATGTAATATAATAATGATATATGATTAATTATTGTTATAAGAATAAGTATTTGATTTTCGTTATTATTTTGGAAACATTTTTCAAACGTTTTGATAAATTTGATTTATTATTCCCCTTTTTTTTCAGCCAGTATGAACATTATAAATGTCTTTTCTAGTTTGAATATTTAGTCCCTTAAAATTTTTTTGAATATACACTTATTTCACTCTTTCTCACTTACTTTAAATTTCAGATCATTAAGTTTTAAGTGTTTCTGAAATTTCTGTAAGATGCATTATATCGGATACATTTTTAAATAAAAGACAATTTGTTATCTAGGAAATAATCTTTATAAATTAAATAATGCTAAAAAGAATTTACATACAAATATACAATAATAAAATAAAATTATTTATGTAAAATTAATACTTCTATAACAATATGAATAAGAATTCGTACCTATTATATAGTAACAGTAAAAAGTATAAAAAAAATTCTGTTTTGTTTTGTGAATATAAGCACTTTTCGTGTTTCAAAAATCTCTCACTAACTCTAATCATTAATTCTTTAAAGCAATTGTATTTTAAGCAATTGTAAATGTAAAAATTTCTTCAATAATTCAATGGTTTATTAAAAGTTTTTAAAAATATATATATTTTAATGGGACTACCATTTGTGTTTCATTAAAATAAAAAATATATGGGCCATATATTACAGACTAATGAAAATTCTATGCTAAATGATTAAAATATGTTCAGATTAAATAAAATTAATTATAAAATATAGTATACAAAAGCCTCACTTTAATAGTCCAAATTATAAACTATATAAATATTAGTATAGGTTTATTAGTAATGGGACAAATTCAATTCTAAAAACTTCATTAAAACTGAATTTTTTGAAAATTTTTTAAGTAACATGAAATTTAATGAAACTATTGCATTGTATCGTTATGACATGAAATCAAAAAAATATCATATTCACACATACAGACACACATGGGCAAACACATACACACAGATTTAGTAAAAAAATATAATTAAATCTTGTATAAATTATTTAAATCGACACATTATAATCTAAATATAAATCATTGTGTGTGCGTTCTATCGATTATTTACAATAATTTCCCAAAGCAAAAATTAAAAAATTATTTTTATTTTTTGTATCTATTTTTTAACAATCAATTACATTTGAATAATTAGATTATGAGCAATGTTCAATTATTGGAAAAAATATTAAATTAATAATTTAATAATAATTTTTCAAACCATGTATAAATCAACTTCTTACCTATTATCTAATAACTATTATTATTTTATTTTTGTCCTTATTATATCAATATTATGTATTTAAGTTATCGATATATTCTGTCACAGTGAATCAATAAATAATATTTAAATTAAATTTTTTAAAAAATATCTTAATGAAAATTAATTGGCATTCTATAAAAAATAAATTTTATTTATCCTCAGGAATTATTTGACTTACAATACGAACATTTTCTTTGTAATTCATTTTTATTTTAAAATCATTTTAACCATGAATGCTATAAGTTAAGTACAGCATTGGAGAAAAAAAATGTATTATAACGTAATTTTTATAATTTTCATTCATTAGTTTTTACTTTTCTTAAATTTCCTAATGAAAATGACTGGAAATTATTGAATTATTACTTTAAATATTTATAGTCATAAATTATTAGGCTATAAACTATTAACCAAACAAAGTTATTAAACTTATTTATATAAATTTTTTTCAAAATTATATCAGTATTATCATTAAAATTAATTATATTAATTCTTTACTGTTAAATAAAAATATAAGCAGCCTGTTTATGTGTGTATGTGTTTTCTCTATTGAATTGAATATACCTTGCTTTCTGTAGTCAAATGTATTGAATGCTAAATTATCCAATCCTTAATCCTTCTTTATATTTGAACCTCTAATACGTCACAGGCTACTGAATCAGAAATAAACTAATGTTAATCCATACTCAGAGGTAACAGAGCAGATTATGCTAAAAATAAAAAAAAAATCTTCCTTTTTTACTTGATGAAAAGATATTTAGATAATTTTACACTGTAATTCATTAATTTTGATGTAATAATTTAAATTTAACTTTGAAACTCATTAATTTTAAATTTGTAGTAAATTTTAAACTGTCTTAAAGGAAATAAGTAAATTTTAAATTTTGAGAAATCAAATAATTCTTTTGTCTATTTTTTAAAACTTATTTTAGTCGTTTGAAACTTATGTAATAAGTATCATAATTTATTTTATATATGTTACACCATTTTAGCTTAAAATATCTATTTATTAATTTCACAAAAAAGAAGTATTTTAAGCTTTTCGTTTAATCTTAATGGAAAAATTTGTAAAATTGCTTATTGTATGTTGTAGATTTGAGATAATTTAATGACCAGAAAATTCTTGTATGACTCATTTAAATATACATTCCTAGATGCTCTGAGGGAGAATTTTTCATCAATAGTTGGTCTTATTCACATTTTGCACAGGAAATCAATTCTTACATCGTACACCGATAGAGATATACGCAGCCATAAAAAAATGGCAAGTCTCCTCTGTTTCTATTTAACAGTACAACTGGGATTAAACACAGGATATTTGCAGTTCCATAAAGTGCACTTCTATTACTACATCGCAGTAAGCTCTTGGAAGAAGTAATTACTAAAGATTTATTATGCGTTTTTAAAGAATCATATTTTCAATGGTTAGATTTAATTTGTTTTTCACTCAACGGTCATATTTTTGCATACGAGGGCTAATTAAATCGGAACTAGGAGTTTAATATTGATTCTGATCTACTGCAAACATCAAGTTTAAAGTTGATTCTGATCTACTGCAAATATCAAGTTTAAAGTTAATTCTGATCTACTGCAAACATCAAGTTTAAAGTTGATACTGATCTACTGCAAATATCAAGTTTAAAGTTAATTCTGATCTACTGTAAACATCAAATTTAAAGTTGATTCTGATCTACTGCAAATATCAAGTTTAAAGTTAATTCTGATCTACTGCAAACATCAAATTTAAAGTTAATTCTGATTTACTGCAAATATCAAATTTAAAGTTGATTCTGATCTAATGCAAACATCAAGTTTAAAGTTGGTTCTGATCTACTGCATACATGAGTCTTAAAGTTGATTCTGATCTACTGCAAACATGAAGTTTAAAGTTGATTCTGATCTACAGCAAACATCAAGTTTAAAGTTGGTTCTGATTTACTGTAAACATCAAGTTTAAAGTTGGTTCTGATCTACTGCAAACATCGAACTGATTGTCAAAATCAATGAACTTATGAATCGTAAGATTTTTCAGTAATCATATTTCTGAAATGCATTATAGTAGAAATAACTTTACTGTCAATTCCACAAGCATGAGTCAAGGCTTCTTAAGATTGAAAAATTATGTGATATTAATATATAATTTTTAGAAAATATTTGTACAGAAACAGTAATTTTTTTAAATTATCACAGTGCAAAAAATCAATCCAAAATGTCTAACATAATGAAAAGTAAACAGCAGTTCAATTCTTTACGATTGTCAGTTAGAATATTTTTATAATTGAATAATTAATGAATTTTTGCACTAATTTTAATACATTATAAATTAAATCAATTTTTTTCGAAAGCAATAATGCTACAATGAATAAATCTTAAACATTATATGAGAAAATAAAAATAATGTCCGTTTAAATTTATATCATTATTGTGTTATAAGACAGAAAAATGCGATAAAACTGATTAGGTAGAATGTTGGCAATATCGATTCTTAATAGATGTTCTACCTTCTAATAATATTACCTCACTCACATTTCAAATGAATATTTGAATTGTCAGGAATGAAATCTTTTAATTACAGCATACAAATAGGAGAGAATAGTATATACTTTATTATTATACAGTACTCTCTGATAAAAGAAATATAATAAAAAAACGAATGCATATTTTAAGTCATTTGTTCATTAATATGCCAATATAATAATAGAAATACATTTCCCGAAATGAATCTTAAATAAAAAGTAAAGTTATATTTCAAACTTTGTTGAACAAAACAACATAGATTTGATTTCAAACTAAATTTCCAAACACCAAATGATACTACAAAATGTCATTATTAGGCATCAAATAGATAAGAAAAACCTAATGTCATCATTGGGTCTTAATAAATATAAATGGGTACATTAAATAAAAATTATCACATGCAGTAAAATATGTTCTATGAAATATTTATTTAAAATATTTTTTGGGCACAGATGCCGTATAATCCAGCATGCCAAATTCTGAGTTAGGTGTTTCTTGGGGAGGATTTTCTTATTTATATGGCAACCGAGTTTTTATTACGTCATAGAGATGGAAAGTTATAATAATTATGTAGAAAATTCTATTTTGGCAACCTTAGTTTTTACATCACTGCGAGATGTCACAATACTTCATCTTGGCAACATTTCTTCATCGTCAAAAAATATGGCATGCTCAATTATACTGCAGCTGTGTTATTTCTATCACATTTTACCAGTACATTTTTATAAGAAATTAACTTATGACATTCATAAAATTTTAATCTTAAAATTGATATTTTAAATTGAAATTTTCAGAATTAATCTCTGTTATAAATATTTATATGTAAATGACATTTTCCAAAAAACAATTATTGATCTAAAATGTATTGATTCTGACAATATTTCAAAGTTTCAAATATTTATTTCAAATACATTTATTTTACATACATTAACAATTTAATATACAATTAAAAACCTTATAAATTTAGAAAAAATCTGTAAAACTTTTAATAAATAAACCAATTAACTTGAATATTTAGTTGCTTCTTTATTTGCTGTCATAAATTCAATTCCAAATTGATTAAAATGTTTGCTTCAACAGTACACCAAAGTTTCAAATATTCAGCTATTTTGATTGAAATAGAAAATACTGGGAATGATGTTTAATAGTTATAAAAAGAAAAATTGCATATTTGTAAAAGATTTTAGAAATAAGAAGAAACTGTATTTTGTATTCCATTGGAAGATTATACATTAATGTATTTGAAAAGATTTGATCTTGGACATATTATTGAAAAATAATTTTTGAGAGATGATTGAAGGTTATTATAGTTGAAATACTTGATAGAGAGGTTGTAAGTGCAGATGATTAAGATATTTTGTAAATTTTGTTAGTTAAATCAATCCTTGAAAGATGCTCAAATGTTCCTGGTCTGAAGCAGGTTGAAAGTTATTGCAGATTACAGGGCTTGCCTGTTCTATAACTTGAAGGAACTTGAAGATGTGTAGAAAATTAAAGCTTATTCTTTGGGAGAATATAACTGTCTTTTCTTACAGGAAATGCATTAGAAATTTTTCTTTGAAGACGGTTGGAGTTTATTGTTCTTGAGTGAATTGATGTTTATTATGTTTACATGAAGGAGATGCTGAGGTTTACCAATGTTCCAATTTGATTGCCATTGGAGGAGTTTAAAACTTATTGTACTTTGTGCCTTTGTAGAGGAGAAATAGATCAGCAGTTTTACAATGTGATATTTAAACAAAATACATGTGTTCGATCAAAATATTGTTTCTTTTCCCCTTTTCTCTTTTTTATGTTTTTATATACTGGTTTGAAAAACCTTTTGCAGAAGTAATCGTGAAAATCAAGATGAAAAAGGAAACCAGTTCATTCGATTGTGTTAAATTATAAGATATGAATTGGATTTATAGAATGTTTAATTTTTTGCCCACCACATCCCACCCTAAAGATCTTAGGATGACAAAATTGCATGACTTTTACCCCGCAGGAGCTGGAGTTTGCAGGGGACGAGGTACAAATCTCCTCTGAGGTAGATGATCTCGAATGTGAACTACCTAAAAAATAAGCAACATTTTAGTGTATGAAGAAAAAATTTTCTGGCACAGATGCCGTATAATCCAGGAGTCCAAATTCTGAATTTTTTTGGCGAGGAAGAAATGTTGCCAATATGATGTACTGTGAGGAGCGTGGTGATGTAAATACCAGGGTTGCCAAAATAGAATTTTTTTGCTTAATTTTTATAGTTCTCCATATCTATGACTTAATAAAAAAACCAGGTTGTTAAATATATAAAAAAATCCGCTAAAAATTCACCAAACTCAGAATTTGGCATCCTGGATTATACGGCATCTGTGTCATTTTTCTATAAGCTCTGTAAATGAGATAAATAAATCTTTAAATTATTTTAATCACAAAATTGTGTAATGAAATTATTTATTATCTAAAAGATTCAAGTTTTCATATATTCAAGTTGTTGAATGAAAATGATATTTTCTATTACGTTTAGTTAACGATAGTTTACTTTGAAATATTTTGCCTTCTAAAATAATTTTATTAAATACTAATTTATTACAATTCACTTTGCTTCTCATCACCAATATTTTAAAATTATAATAAAACAAATTCTTGTGCATTAACTATGTAATTATAAGTATTTTTAGAAAATATTGTTTAATTACCTCAATCATGCCCTGGACAATAAGTTGTTCAAAAAGGTCATTCTCCACCTCTTCCTCGCGACAACTGCAACACCTGTAAACATGTATGTAAAAATTCTTATAAATATGTAATTAATTCTATCTTAAAAAATATTCAGAAATAGTATTTTTTGCTATAATATTATTATCTAAGCAAATTAAATAATATATTTATTTTCATCACACCATATTAGAAAATTACTTATTTTAATTTAAAAATTTCTAAACAATTTTTCAGCTTGAATCAATAAAATATGAATTTGAAATACATGTTTTAAGTTGTAAGAAATGTATTGACTATTAAAAATTTGTATATATATAGATGTCAAACTTGTATGAATATGTCAGCATATATATATATATATATATATATATATATATATATATATATATATATATATATATATATATATATATATATGTGTGTGTGTGTGTGTGTGTGTGTGTGTGTGTGTGTGTGTGTGTGTGTGTGTGTGTGTGTGTGTGTGTGTGTGTGTGTGTAACAAATAAGTTAAAAATTATCAGTTCATTGTCAGAAAATAATTTAGCAAATGAAACAATAAATTTTTAACGTTTATAGTGTTTTAGCTAAAATAATTAAATTAGCAACATAATTATAGTTATCAAGTCAAAAATATTCATATATAAAATACTTACAGGATCCTGCGGATCCCATTCAACATTACCGAAAAGCATCCCATGTCAAAAAGGAATTACTTTCCAACAAACACTTCGGAAAATTCAACTCATAAAATTTAAGTGAACCACACTGTAAAGCGCCTTTAAAACACAAAATTTCTCTAGCAAATGAATGATTGTCCAGTTTTCAATAGACTCATTTTTAAACAGAGGAATTTGATGTATTGTTTCAAGAAACTGTTAAGCGTTAGCTATTCTTGTTGCATAGAAATAATGAATGAAATAATACTCAAATTTAAGTTACAACAATATGGGTTTTATCAGATAATTGTTGGAATATTATTGTTGAATGTGGATTGTGTTATTCGTTATATAGTCATTCAGTTTATAGCAACACCAAAAAATAACATTTTTTATACATACACATCGTCTTATTTTTACAATTAATTTTAAATTACCTAATTTAGCGTAATTAATCTTTCAGTATTGCTGAAATTAATTTCAGAATTTTAAAATAATAATAATAATTAACTAAAATGCATCTATGAATAAATACAAAATCAATTGAATATTGTATGAAACATAAATATTCTTGTTTCTAAATCTTGTTTTACTCGAAATTAAGCTAAACATAAGTTCCGCTTTACATAAAACCTAAGAAAATATAAACACTTATATATATATATATATATATATATATATATATATATATATATATATATATATATATATATATATATATATATATATATATATATATATATATATATATATATATATATATATATATATATATATATATATATATATATATATATATATATATATATATATATATATATATATATATATATATATATATATATATATATATATATATATATATATATATATATATATATATATATATATATATATATATATATATATATATATATATATATATATATATATATATATATATATATAAATTTCCCTTAATAATATTTTATACAGATAAAGAAACTAAGATATTTTTTATTTTTGTTGCAGTAATATTATTCTAAAATTTTCAAAAAATGAGATCTTTCTCATTACAACGAATTACCAACTTGTATAGTAAGAAAAATAAAAGTTTTACATACATAATGTTATATAAAACAAAAACAGTATATTTCGAACCCAAAGATAATTATTTCAATTGTAAATTCAAGAATAAATAATAGTAAATAGTAATCAAGTTTATATTTTATATCTGCATTATTTTATGTATCCTAGACGATGGAAATTTAATTCCTTTCCCAAAAATGCATTTCTCAATCTCTTGATTGATTTCTGGACAAACATTACCTATATTCGCTTAATACGTTGAATTTACTCTGGCACATTTTTCCTTAATTTTCTTCATCATATAACAAATCAAACAATTTGTACTTTTTATTGTATGGGTAAAGTAATTTAAGAATGAAGCTATTAAAACTAAATTTCAGAATAATAATAATTAATTATTATTATTATTCTGAAATTGTTGATAAAAACTCATAAAGTTAGGCCATTGAGATTGACTTAAAAACGAAAATTAATTAACTAACTATACAGACAGCATTAAAACCATTTCGGATTCATTAAGGTTTGCTTAATGAAACCAAAATGATTTTTGGCACAGATGTCGAATAATTTAGGATGCCAAATTCTGCATTTGCTGATTTTTTGGAAGATTTTCGTGCTTATCTGGCAACCTGTGTGTGTGGTTTTTATTACGTCATACAGATGAAGACCTATAATAATTATATAGAAAACTCAATTTTGTCAATCCTAATGTCGAGACGTCACAAAACGTCATCTTGGCAACATTTCTTCGTTGTCAAAAAAATTCAAAATTTGATAGCCTGGATTATATAGCATCTGTTCCACGCTTTTTTTAAATTTTGAATCTGAATTTTAAAAGAAAAGTGCTCTGGAATGTTTCCAGTAGATGACTTACGACTAAGAAATAGAATAATAAATTTTCTTAAAATTAAAAATGCAATATATTTATAATCAAAAGAAAAAAGTACACTTTTTAATATTTCTGTTTGTATATTTTTGAATTAATATTTATTAAAATACAATATATTTTTCATACCATACTAAATATTATATAATACATGCAAATATTAAATGCTACTTAATGGGCTTAAGTAGCACTGCTGTATGATCTTAATTCAGCATCCTTTCAGATTTAATTATAAAAACTACAGAATTTTTTTATTTGATTTTGATTTTACTGTCACAAGATTCTCAGATATGATAGCTGGGCCGAAAATAAAATAATGTTTGATAAAGTTATGTGTTTAGGTAAATAATTGGTAAAGAATTAATTGAGAGTGTTGAGATGAAAGACTTAGATTAATAAAGGCACTAATACAAATTCATGAAAACCAAAAAGATGAGACAAATAAATGTAAAAAAAAAAAATTGTTTTCCGAGAACCAAGAAAAATTAATGGCATCCAAGGCAGGTTTTATTTGATTGTTTTTTTTTTGTTTGTTTTTTCTACATTTTGAAACGGTTTGAGATGTAGAAGTGGAGTCCATTTCCATACCTGTTTCAGAAGAAGATATATATCAATTGTTCTTTTAATACTTTTTTCTCGAGATTTTGGTTTTTTTTTAATTTTTGTGACATTAGTCTTAGATTTATTGGTAATTGAAGCAGATTTCTTTGTGCTATTAGAAGTTGATGGTAAAGTGGATTTAGATGATAAAGTTGAAAGTGGAGCAGATATTGGTAAACTACTCTTATTCACTGGATTATTGTTTATTTTTGAATTTGTTTGTGTGTGTATGTGTGTAAAGTAGAAAAATAAGAAACGTCAACTTTTGGTGTTCTGTTTTTTACTATTTGTCTCGCTTCTGGGTAATAAAAGTAATATTTTATTTCATCTTGGTTGCAATTACCTCTTTCTTCAAGATCCATATGGGACAAGATTTGGAAAAGTCAGCATTTGCACTAGAACAGTTACAACACTTGAAAATTTCTGGAGTACAAGAATTAGTTTCATGACCAGATTGTGCGCATTTTCCATACATAGAATCAGTATTCCGACGTATTTGTTGGAAGTGACCATTTCTCTGACATTTAAAACAGCTAAGAGGGTTAGGAATGTATGGACGAACTTTGCAATTCATATAGCCTGCTTTTATGGATTTTGGAAATACTGGTGCCTGAAAAGTTAAGGCAACATGTTGAGTGGGGATAAGTCCAACATGATGTCGAATGTTTATACGACGTTCAGCATATACTACTTGATCACTTAGTTCTTCCAAGAATTCTGCTTCTGTAACACATATGAAATCGGAGTTAGAAAGGACACCACGAGACTCATTTAAAATGTTATGAAATAATGTTTTGACTGAAAATGAAACCAATTTTTTTAATTACTGATTATTGAAGCTTTTTATGCTTCAAATTGAACAAAAAGTTCTCCTTATCGTAATTTCTTAACATTTTCTATATTACCAATAGTTGATGTTAGGAGTTTTTTTTATCAGAAAAGGCAACACTGCATGAAAATTGCTTGGTGTGCTTATCAACATGTTACGAGTAAATAAATAGAATTCAATGACCTCGAGAATTAGAAGCCATAAAATATTTGTAAAGATCCAGATTCAAAGTCACCGCCGACCATTAAGCCTTACAAGAGAAGACAGCTACAGGCTCTGGATATTTCCAGCCTCACTGCTTACCATAGTGATAGTCGAGACCCATACGGTGGGAGTCACCCCCGAAGACAGTGATCACGCTTAATGAAAAGCCCAAGGATGTAACCCCTTCGCTTGATCCCTAGCAGACTAGCCACGACTGTAGCTAGAGACTAGCCGATTGATACACTGAGGACTACAGTGTACCACTAGTCCAAAGGGCTGTTACGCACGGCCAACATGTGGGGATCTTGACTGTCCACGAGAAGCAAGAAGCAAACAGAACGGCTACAGCTACTCATGGAGGGCTCCCGAAATATGGAAATGATAAGGAAAAGATTAGAAAGAGGAGAGGAAAAAGAGAGGGAGAATTTAGATCCCTCGCGCGGTACCTCAGGATTGGGACATCCATAAGAGGATAAAAACTATAGAATAATATTATTATGCTAAGGTAAAATAACACAGAGTCCTTAGCATTCACACATTTTATTGAACAGAGCTTCAAACTTAAACTGAATTATAGTTACGCATTTGCTCAACTAAAACTCAAATTAACTTTCTCCACGGAAACGAGATTCTAAACAAAGTTGGGTTGTTTTTTGATATTCATTTAAGATGACGCAACAACTGTATTATAGTACATACTTATATAACCTTCTGAAACAGTGCTTTTTTTAATACATATATATATATATATATATATATATATATATATATATATATATATATAATCTATGACTGAATGATCACTGATAAAACTTAAACTAAATACCTTTATGGAAAATCTAATATAATCCTATGAATTCATAAAATCGTGTGTTAACTTGAATTTATTTTTTTTATAAAGTTTTATTGTACAGTACACAGTAACTGATTTTTAAGATACAATTTCTTTGACGATATGAAAATGTGTATAATAATATTCAGGACATATAAATGTTTTAAGCAAAGGCGAAACTTATGAATCTGTCAATTTAAATATGTTACTTATGGCTTGGATACCTATGGATTAATGTTTAATTAATTTGTAATATAAGAATTTACGGCAGGTAAAATTTTATATTGTAATATTTAAAAAAGTTTAGAAAAACTGCAGATTCTATGATATGAAGCGAAGCGAAGCAATTTTAAAAATAAAATTCTAGTGAAGTAAAAAAAATCAATGAAATTTTTTTTTTATGTTTAATTAAAAATTTGAGGTTAAAGCAATATATACTATGTTAAAGCGACATATACAAAGTTTAATTCCTCATATATCACACACATGTTTGTGTGAAAAATAAAACTAATTTTATAAACTTATTTCCCATATAGTTTCCTATGTCAGCAAATATTTCAAAATCAGTGGATAAAAATAAAAGTTTCTTTTGAAATAAACTTATTGTCATTTAAAAAAGCATTTTTATGAGTTATAGGATTTTGTTTTGTTAATTTTCTCTCCAATACCGAGAGGTATGTGATGAAATTTTTCATTTTTTTATATTATATTCCTAAACAAGAGTAAGAATGTATGGCTTATTTATATTAAAACTAATGATAAACAAAAAGTAAATTTGAATTTGACTAATCACAAAATTTAACACGAACGTTTAAATTTACAAAATTTATGAAATATATTTCCATCTTTATATTTATGAGATTAAAATTTAATCATGAAAAGGTTATGAACCTATTTTCCAAGTGTGACATGTATCAAAATTTAGTAATAACTTTTTTACTTAAAATTTTACAATTACTATTAATTAAGATGAAAATTATAAAATATTAGTGACAATATTTTTATTGGAAATTCTTTGGGAACTTAATTTTGAAAAATGCACTTATATGGTTATCAACTAACTTAAAGAAAATAAAATTTTAGTGATAAATAATGACAAAATTTTCCAATACTACAAAAACTTGCTTATAAAACACGCACGAAACATGCACACAAGAACACAACGATTATAAAGTAAAATTGGCACATTTATTTTTTTTAAACTTTTATCAATTGTTATACTTAGCGTTTTGGTGTGTGTGTGTTGTTTAGAGTCTTATATCATTTAAGTAAACATCTGTTGATATAGAATAGTATCTTAAAGTTCCTAAAATTTGAATTTCAAATTTTAAAGAAAGAAAGAAAATACATCTTAAAAATTACTTTTGAATATTACAATGGATTCACTGAACTTGTATGTGTGTGTGTGATTCATTAAAGAAAATAAAACAGTTTTATGATTTATAAAGTAGTTTCAAAAATGAAAATAAAAGCAAAAGTTTTCCTTAGATTTCACATTTTTATATTTCAAACTATGCATTTAAAATCTATCCATTTTTGTTGTATCCATTCCGATATGCTATTAAAAAAATTATAGTTTTATGTAATTAAATAGGCAGCGTGACTAATTAAAATCTCAATAAGTAATTATAAATAATCATCTAAAATTGTTAAATTTTCGTGAGCACATTTTAATTAAAAAAGTGTGCAGAAATATTGGAAATTATTAATAATTAAATTAACTCACGTGAAAAATGCACAGCAAAATTTAGTTCAATTCCTTGTCTGGTTTTAAGATTATGCAATGCCGTTCAAAATTTTATGAGCAATTAGCTATTAAGTTATATATATATATATATATATATATATATATATATATATATATATATATATATATATATATATATAAGATGATAAACATACATATATTTAAATATGCATCCTTTCATTTAAGATCTCAAGCAATAATTAGTTAATAATTTATATAACACTTAAAATATTCACATATTCATAAGCGCCTTGGCAAAGTAAACGGGAGAATTTATGAGATATAAATAAAAAAAATCATGAGAAAAATGAACTTTACAAATACTGAAGAATGTGTGTCCCTTGATAATTCATTTTTAGCTTTAAATTACCTGGCTGTATGGCAGAGCCATTCATAGCATTCAGCAATTAAGTTTTATATAATGGATGCATTAATGCCTTTTAACAATGCCATGACTCAGTGTTCTCTGCAGTTCCTTATTCACCGCGAGGTCGAGAGAGAAAAAATTTCCTTTTCTAAAAAAGGTCTTCCAGACGAAGACCTCCAGAATGAAATTGCGTGAGGTGGGTGGGGGTGGGGTGTCGCAACCCAAAGTCCGGGATGCAAAGAGAGAGTGAAAGACATAAACAAATCTCAGTGGCATCGCTTACAAATTAAAGAAGCGACGGGGGCACCACGGATGTAGCCAGAGCCCCCACCGTCTCGCTTGTCAATCCTTCCCCGTCCTCTCCTACCCCCACCAAGCACGGCAGAAAAGATAGACAGGATTAGGAAGAATTCGCCCAAAAGAAAGTAATGAAATTTTAAATCATTGTCATATCCTTTCTACAGATTCTGTAAATATTGCACCGAATACCAATAATTTCTTAAGAAATCTGACTGGTGTTTATAAACATATATATAAAAGTAGGAAAAAATTTTAAGCATCAGCGGAAATTTTATGTATTATTAAAATTCCTTTCGTTGTATAAATCTTTTTTTATATTTAACGATGAAACATTTAAAATGTATTAATATTTAATGACATCCACAGAAAAAGGTGAAAGAAATATCGTATTTTTATTACTGATGTAATAAAAATACGAAGAGATAGACAAAGATATCAACATGATCTTTGTAACTTTCTTATCGTTAAAGTAGTCTTATATTATTTCAATAAGTTCTTCCTTCTGATGGTTCCGATATCTGCCTCTAGCATTTTCCTCTATCTAAAACTGATTTCTAAACATAATAAATATATGAAGATGTGTATTTCCCGTACATACACTACAGAAATACTTAAAATTTTACACCTATTATCTACTTTTGTGTCTTTATTTATAGTGGAATATCATAATTATCACTCATTCTTTGCATGATACAAACCGCTTAAAAATATTCTTCAATATACTGCGGTCCTACTTTAAATATTGTTTTATAGATATTAAAAGATGTCAGGTTAAAATGTAAAGATTAAAATAATTAAAAAAGCTATTTTTTAAGAGAATGGATCAATTTTTTTAGAATGACAACAATTTAGAATTCGAAGCTGTACCTAAAAAGTTAGTACGGAAATTGAACTTGTACCTAATACAGAGTCATAGAGCTAAGCACACCAAGAAAAGATATATTGAAATTTTGCATTATGATATAGTCATTGATTTTCTTCTTCTTCACAAGTACAACAACCCTTTACAGGCCTTGTCTTGCTTCAACCAGACGCTCTTTCCAGCACCTTCTGTCATTAGCGACTCCTATCCAACGCTTGATTTTTAAAGCAGTTAGGCCTCCTTCAGTATCATCCAACCATCTAGTAAGTGGACTTCCTTTAGCCCGAGATTCCTCAGGTTTTTTTAAATGCTAAGAGTTTTGTGGCATCTGGACTTCTCCTGTCATGGGCCAAGCCATTTCAATCGGTTACTACAGATGATCTGTGTTATCTCCAGTTGTCAATAGAGCCTGTATAGTACAAAATTGTGTCTGGTTATAGTAAATAAAGCAGAGACTGTATGAAATAGCGGTAAAAGTTTACCGTACGGTCACCCTTGGCAAAATTTTCAAAAAGTCGCCAAGACCGTATGACGAAAACCAGATCAAAAACAACGGCGGGAGGAAAACGGCGGAAATACTGACAAATAATTCATACATTGTTGGTATCTATCAATATGCTCAGCTAATTTTATAAAATTAACAAAAAAAAAACAGATTTATAGATTTCAAACATCAATGCTAAAATAATAAAGTTGATATGTTAAATTATCATAAAATCTTTTGATTAAATTTTATATTAATGAATTTAAATCGGTAAATATTCATGAGAAATTAATGACAAATAGGGTTGCCAAAATACTAGTTTGCCGGGTTTCCAGTAAAAATATTCGCCAAATTTGGTGCCAAAAAAGAACGCGCCAAGGGTGACCGTACAGTAAAACTGATCCAAAGTAGCCCTTAATTTCACCTTTTAAATAAATTAAAGATTTAAATATACTAGAAATGGCTTTGCATTTTAGGATACAGAAACATTTCAAAATAATTAAATTAAATAAATTAAGATAATGAGCAAGCAGACAAAATAATTAGATATTATTAAAATTTCAAATTATGTTTCGTCACCCTAGTATTGAGTTTGAATCATTTGCTTTTTACAACTTTTAAGCAAAAGTGATAAGCATTGAAACTCTAATAAAGGAAGAAATCAGCTTAAACACATTTGTATCTTGAAGAATTTCATCCAGGTTTACAACCTAACAGTTTGGCTTTGGCCATCGATTCAACAGCTCGTAGATTCAATTATTCTCATCATTGTGTCTTGGGTATTTCTATTGGTCTGGAATCAACATTTAATTGAAAGTTCCTAACTAAGCACTTTTGTGTTGAAAATGAACCCTGAGTGGTATAAAAACCTAACCAAATCTAAAAAATTGTAATTCCTCACTATATAAATGTTGACTCTTAACCGTTATATTACAGAAAAATAATTTGTCATTGATTCAATTCCAGCTTTTGTAATTCCAAATAATTTCCGGAAAAAATATGTTAATGTTCCTAAAGGCTATTTTTCATCAGTTTATCAAGGTTTCTAACTAAATTTTGTGGTAACATTAAAAAATCAATACATTTTTGCGAAATTTTGTATATAATTGAAGTCTGATTTTGGAAAATTAAAATTAGTCAATATGTTCAACTAAGGATCTTGAAATCAAGATTTGTCTTTGCTTTATTCCCTAAATTTAAATAGTAACGTGAATATTAATATACACGATTCAAATTTGATCATAAATAAGAAAGAACAAAATATAATTAATTTGATACTGAATTGCATAAATGTTTCCTTTTCTGCTTACATATTTTGCCATTTCTTCCAAAACTTTGTTTACATAAATAATAGTTTTATGCTAAAAATTGATGAACAAGGAATTGAAGGAATCAATGTTAATTGATTTTTTATCGTGCTGTAATTATAAAAATAATGGAATTGGATTATAAAAATATTTAAATTATTCATGCCTTAATATGATTTTTTTTACAAATGTAAAGAACTAAATGTTTTTTGATTAGTTACTTTGAAATACTACTGAAAGTTTCTTTCATGCTATTAATATAAGAAAAGAAGAAATTTAACCAAGTTTCTATCAATAGAAGCTTTAATCTCATTATGTGTAATATAAGAAAATGTACTGAAAAATATTGCTTTTTACGTTGCAAAAAACATTGCAAAATATTTAGTATTGTGTTCTTGGTGAATTAGAGTCGTATAACACCTTTAATCTCACACCATAGCTCTTTAACCTTCGATGTAGCAGTTCGTGAATTCGAGTCCCTCTTCGAATGTGCTTGCTTGCAGTCATTCGGAGTCCATATTAAACTGCAGGTCCTAAGCTAATAAGTTTTTGTGTGGTAAAAGATTGTCGTAGAGTGTCAAATAAACCTAATTTTGTGAATCACAGAGTCAAACTACCCATAACTTGAATATACATTTCTTCAGTCATAAATTCTTTCTCATACAAATAATGTTATTTCAAAATAAATGTTAAAGATTTATTTGATCGATTAAATATATTGCATTATATAGATTTGTAATATTCTTATTTAGAAGATAATGATAAGATACTTTAACGTTTAGTTTAGCAACATCATTTAAAGCATAATTGTATGTCATAAACAGATATATATATATATATATATATATATATATATATATATATATATATATATATATATATATATATATATATATATATATATATATATATATATATATATATATATATATATATATATATATATATATATATATATATATATATACAAATGTGCCAAACATTAGCGCTTAAGTCATTAGTTTACGGACACTCCAGTATTTTTTAACGATATTCTAAAACAGGGAAAGGGCAATACAAATACTAAATATGCAAAAGCCAAGGTCTGATTAGAGTCCCATAATACAGTTTGGGGAAGCCCCTACTCTCCAGTTACGTAAAGATGGTCTTGCAAACACACAGTCATTTCCAGTCACACATTTAAATAGAGACTCTGCTGTCTTTCTCGGAAAACTAGGAACATTTCAATCTTATCCCAGAATCTTTCAGATATTACTCAGGTCTCGTTGTATCATGTCATGGGAACAGGTGAACGTGAATATCAGAACAATTTTTTATGAGGTAGAAGGAGTCTCTCATCTACAAGTCCCGGATTAAAATCACGAGGAAAAGAATTAATATAACACTGCCACCAATTGTATTTCAAATATTCCCTGAATTTCTTTTAGATTAAAAATCACTTTATTTGAATTAAATAACATTCAATATTATTTAAAGCAAAATTTTTAAGGAGCATATAGGGTAGAAAGAGTCTCGCTCATAGACTCCAAATTCAAATTCTGAGAAAATAAATGAATAAAGATATATCACTAGCCCTGATCATATTTAAAATGGTCTCCAATTTTTATGCAATAAAAAACATAATAATAATAAACTCCTTTCCAATTTGTCAGATTTGGCATTTGCTGGAATCTTGAAGAGTGCTTTTATAACCACCTATCTAAACTAAACTCCATGCCACGACAGCCCATGTGGCCCAAGGCCTACAGTGCCCATAACTGTTTTCATGACCGAGCCCATAACTGTTTTCATGAATTTTGTATAAAAATCCTTAAAATATACAAAGAATGCACTTATTGGTGTTAACAGAATGTCTCATTAAAATACCAATAAGTGCATTCAGTTTTTGATATTATTTACACAAAAATTTTCTGGAATGTTAAATATTTTTTTAAATTAAAAGTATTTTTTATTTAAAACCAAATACTTCAGTGAAATAAATCATTTAGTCGCTGTATTTATGTTTGAGTTAAGCTTTCATTTATACTTTATTTATAATTACAAAAAATGAATTTATAAAAACGTCTTAGATTCCATTTTCTCACAACTAATAGTTTTTGAATATTTTACGTCTGCTAATAACTTTCATTACTAAATAAATATGAATATTAAATTTTTATGCTTATTACAAAACTCAAAAATTAAAAATTACAAATTTAAACAATTTTTGAATTTTCGAATAGTGGGAATTTAAATGTTCTCGTTATAAACTAAGTTTTTCAAGAAAATAAAAGATTTGTCGCTGTATTTATGGGTTCAATTCTATATATTTTTTAAAACCAGTAAAGGAAATAACATTTTCTTTACATTTGCTTACAACAGATAATTTTTAGATATTTTTTTCAGATAATAATTTTGATGGCTGAGTAAATATAAATTTACATTTTTTATTCATATTTATGGAAGGAGCGAAAGTTGAAAATAAATTCAGTTGAAGCGCATTCAAAATTTTTAGCATGACTTGGCGAGAAATGTTCGTCTACAATTAATTTCATCAACAAATAAACCATTTGCTGTTATATTTATTAAATTTATCTATTTTTGATTAAAATATGTATTATTTATAATATCATAAAGAATATGAAAGATATTTTTAAATTCGTTTTCACAAAATTATTATTTTTAACATGTTTTATTTTTGCTTATAAGTTTTATTACTAAACACACATAAGGTTACATTTTTCATTTTTTTATGTCTATGAAAATGTAAAAAATTTAAAAAAAAGTTGAAATATATAAAAAAAATTAAACAGTCTTATATTTTGCATTTAGTTCATTACGATACAAATTTTTTATATATATTTTTTAGAAATATCAAGAAGATACGGTTCCTTTCGTCTCTATGGCTTTTGACACAAGCACATCGAAACTTTATTGGTGTTGCCATAAAAGCGGAAGAAATTCCCTTGATTTGGGATTTGCATGAATACCTCTAAAGCAATTAGTGAGATGCACGAGCGTTGATTTAATCAAAGTGTAAGTGATGAGGTCTTCGGAGGGGGTGGGGGTGGAGAGCATGTGTTCACAAAAAGGAAGCGGGAAACATCGTGTTAGAAGTGTGTCCTCATCCATCAAAACAACAGCCTCCTACGAAGTTTATTTGTTTATTCCCATCATAACTACAAGGTGGATCGAGGCAGAGTAACGGGGCAGGCGGTGAAATCTCACGCCCCCTGCATGTTGGTCCTCCACAGGTGGCAATCCCCTTGATAAATGAGGCATAGGCCACGATTAATTGAAGTGGGGGCAGCTGACTTTCCAGCAGACGATCATGATCCCTAAGATACTCAAGAGACAGGTGGTGACGGACTTCCATCTCGTGGGGCGATGCAAGAACCACCCACAATTCCACCCCCTCTTCTAACGGGAAGTAGAGAAATAATTGTTTCTATCATACTGCAATTCCAAACAATGCTACTTTTAATGTTTTGGAAGAGAATTCAACATTTTTATTTCATACAATAGATTAAAAGCTATTTTTTACACATTTTTTTCTAAAGTAAAAAAAATTTCCTTTCAGAACGAACTCTTTACATGTCTATTTTTTATATGTTTTGTGTACATCTGTGTAGAAAAACTTAATTATTTCTTTTTTAATATTATTGACGCGTGAAAATATGCGTGAGTAAATAATAAATATATGTAAGATAAAGTGAGAAATTTATAGTCATTATATATTTTAATAATATACTGGTGGAAATACAATTAAAGACACTCAATATTTCACTTATTTTTCATATAAATGCCCGAGATATTTTTTGTTAATTATTTATTTATTTGAATTATATCTTTATTTGAATTAAGTTTTTCGTCTTCAATCATTTTGTGCAAGAAACGTGCAAAAAAAAACTAATTTAGTGAATATTTACATCATTTAGTTTAAAAAATCCAATATTTCGAATGGAAATGCAATTAAAGACACTTACTTTAAATATAGAGAATTTCAGCTATCTACTACTTCATTTTTGTTTCTAAAGTGCTTAAAAGGAGCAGTTTGTTGTCTCTGGTGTGTTAAATACTAAATATTTCAAAACACTTTGGCTCAAACACTTATTGTTCAAAGGAAGTTATAGAATCGGAAGTAATATTCCAGCTTTCGATAGAAGAGCTAGCAAAAATTCAAATTTTAAAGGTAGAAAGCTACTCAAATAGGTCAATTGGGAAGAAAATTAATCGTTCTCCAACTGTTGTGTGCAATTTTTTAAATCTAGGTGATATGTATGGAGTAAATGAGCATCGAAGGTGCTTGTAGTAAATTAAGTGACCGTCAAAAGCAGCAGATAATTCACGAGGCAATAAGACCTAACTGTAAATTCCACTAAAATTAGGAGAGATTTACGCCCATCTGTTACAACTTGAAGAATTAGACAAATAATCAGTCAATATGGAGTTGTTAAGTGGGTGAAAAAGCATCGCAAACATCTCTTAAGTATACAGCATAAGAAGGCTCATATGGAATTTCCAAAAATCATGAAAATTGGGACTTATGAATGGAACGATGTGGTGTTCAGAAGATGAGAAAAAGTTTAATTTAGATGAACCAGATCGAAACAAGTATTACTATCATCGCATAGTGATTAAAAAGGAGATTTCAGTTAGCCGCAATTTTGGTGGAAGCACATTGATGGTGTGGGGAGCTTTCCCGAGCTATGGAACAACCCTCATCTGTTGGATCACACCTAAAATGAATTCCTCCGATTATATTGAACTCCTAGATAACTTTCTATTGAATTATGCTGAAGATATGGATGAAGATTCTTGAGTATTTCAACAGGACAATACAAGCATTCACAACTCTAAAGCAACAAAAGCCTTTTTCATGGAGCGAAACATCAAGGTTATGGACTGGCTAGCTAGAAGTCCTGATCTGAACCCTATTGAAAACATCTGGGAATTGATAACACAAAAAGTTTACGAAAACGGCCACTTTGAGTCAGTAATGGACTTAAAACACAAAAGTGATGATGTATGGTCAAATTTGCCATTAAATTACCTTCAAAATCTTGTGAAATCGATGCCAAATAGAATGCATGAAGTAATTGTAAACAATGGAGGTGTCACTCATTATTAATTAATAAATTTGTTCGAAAAACAACAAGTGTCTTTAATTGCATTTCCACTCGAAATTTCTGATTTTTTGATTAAATGATCTAAATTCTCACTAAATTAAGTTTTCTTTGCAATTGTTTTACACTGAATAATTAGATAACTAAAACTGTGATTCAATTTAAATTAATTCAGAAAAATATCATGCACTTTTATATTAAAAAGAAGTGAATTTTTGAGTGTCTTTCTAATTGCATTTCCACCACTGTGTGAGAAACTGAAGAATAATTATTTCTTTTAGATTTCAAATTCAAACATTGTGTACTGTGCTATATTTTTGGTAACATTAAATTAATTATTTTTAGCATTTTTAAAGTTAAAAGCTACTGTGCTCATTTTATGTTCTCTCAAATAGAAAAATTGTATACGTTTTCTGTATTTTGATAAACATTTGCATTTATAAAGGAAAAACTTAATTATTCCTTTTATAATTGTATTATTGTTGAGGTAATGATGTTAAGATAATGAAATAAATTGAAAAAAAACTTACATTCATTATATTTTACTTTAGTTTTATGAATTGAAAAATAATTTTTTCTTCTCTTGCGCTGCAATTTCAATCACTGCTGTTTCAGATATTTTTGGAGAAATTTAATAGTTTTTCCCACATAATCGATTTAAAGCTATTTTGTAAGAACTATATATTTTTTTAAATAATATCCTTTTAGAAAAAAAAAAACCACTTCCTATTTTCTGTTTTTTATACATTTTATGGATTTTTAAAGCCATTACTTCGTTTTCCTTTAATTTGTTTCATCTTAGGAAGAAAAATTAAAAATCTAAGTATGAAGCAGATTTAGAATTTTAATTTTTGTTATACAAATGTGTAAGTGTATTGACACAATCCAACAATTACAATAAAATAAGTGTATAGGCCATACAACTATAATGATGAATGAAAAAGTCTAAAAGTCGCTAAAATATTCCAGTAGATGATTATATGTATTTAATTAAGAAATATATCAATTGTTTTAGAATCATGAATAACTGGGTTTCAGTAAACTAATTTTTTATTGTGTTACAATAAAAGAGAATAGAAAGGGAATGCAGTAAGAGACAAATTTCTAAATATCTGTTTCAAGATTTGGACTTGGATTTAAATCTCTGTTCAACACAACTTGCCTCATGGAAACTAGAGATAGTCAACTACTGTAGGTGTAAATTCCCCTAATTTCGATGTCCACTCACCGGAATGAGCCTCAGCTGCAATCGTCCGAAGGTCACCGGGAAGACAATCCTCGGGCCATGTCCTTATTGCGAAGCGGAATGTCGCATGGAAACGCACTTCCTCCACACTTTTTGTTTCCAAGTCCCCATTACAAGGTGTTTTGGGATGAGCGCTGACAAGAGTTCAGGCCATCACAACAATCAACCGATTGTTACTCACATCTTTTGTTGATCTCCCTCTCGCTTCCTTTCAGCTCTTTATATTTAAAAAAGGAAAAAAAGGAAAACAATTTCCTCAAGTATTGCAAACAAATGAAGTTTCTGGTACATCATTTTCATGAAAAGAAATTTCACAATGCCCGCCATTCCACTTGGAAATCAGGAGCAGGCACTGTGTACACACAACAGCAGCTTTCTCAATGAAAACACGCATTTTACGTGAATTCCATGAAATTCTGTGCAATGCACATTACAAACTAATTAATTATTTTATAATTTTTAAAGCATAGTTCTTGACTGGAATTTATTTCTTCTTATTATTTTAATATTATTGTTATTATTATATTAATGATTGTGAATAAAGTTTTGAAAAAGGAAAAAAAATGCTTAATTTTAACAATTCTTTTCTTTTACAAATACTCTAATACTATAGTAGCATTGTTTTGTATTTGGTGTAAATAACACATTTGTTGATTATCTTGGGGATTACTTTGCACACAAACTGTCTCATGGATCATTATAATAGTCGTATTTATAAGCATATTTTTTTTTAATTTGTGCAGGAAAACTCGTTTAATGCAAATGGAAAAAATTTATTTTTAAAATTATTTATATGTGCTTAAACTCACAGAAAATTTTACGGTAAAATATTTAACTCAAATTCAGAATTTTATTTGGCAAAACTTTTACAAATTGGTATTTTTTATATGGGAATGATATGTAAATATAAAAATCGTTGCTTAACTTGATATATATATATATATATATATATATATATATATATATATATATATATATATATATATATATATATATATATATATATATATATATATATATATATATATATATATATATATATATATATATATATAAAATAAAGATTAATGTGTTTTAGAATGTAACGCTGAATTTATTTCCAATTTGTTTTTTGTTATTTTTTATTGTGGTTTAATTGTTAGATTTTGCACACAAAAGCTAATTTCATCTGGAAAAGAAATTTTAAAATTAATTTATTTATAAAATATTAATAGCAAATAATTCAGGCATCTAGAATATAGAAACATGTAAAATAATTATAATATCGCTAAGGTCAGTCAATATTTTTCAATATATCACAAAGTTGCAAACGTTTCCGCTGTTAATCAAAAGTAGAGCAGAATGAACTGACCTGCATAATAAACTGTAACACGAATTGTAAAACGGTTGTAGTTAATTATTTCTGATAGTAAAAAGTAAATTATTAAGAACTGATGCTTAGAAATGTTATTGACATTATGTTAGACGAGAAAATATTTTTTATGATGTCAAAGATGAAGAAGAAGAGCATTCTTTGCGACATAAAAATATTTTTTATTTATTGTTCTCATAATTATTTCAAAATTTTCTGGAAAAAGTGATTTCTGAAACATACATTATCAATTTTTTTTACCATCTTTCCCTATCTGAAAAAATATCCCTAAGTGCAGGGATTAATGCATAAAATAAATCATTTATTACTATATGCACTAATGCAAAATCTTTCCAACTGTTTTAAAACTTTTGAAGGGACAATTTCCAATATAAATCTGATTATGATGTTTTGAAAATTTATATAAGACATTTTCCCTTCAATATAGTCGGAGCTATTCCAAAATTTTCTAAAATATAGCCACATTCCTAAAGCATACATAATGATTCCGTTTAACTATCTTTTCATATCTGCAAAGCTAGTTTTAAGTAAATGAATTCATACTCAAAACAGAGCATCTATCACCATAAAAAGTAATACAAAATACTTCTAACAGTTTTGGAACTTTAAAAATGGTGATTTCGTATATAAATATTATTGAAAATTTGTGAAAGAGTTTGCTCGATATTTTTCCATTACCATAAGTATTTCTTAATTACTCGGAAGCCGCCCAACTTATCTAGTGGTCAGCATGGCTGAATGCGGATAGGGAGGTCCTGGGTTCGAATCCCGGTTTCGGGCATGGATGTACTTTCTCTCTCTATGCTGTCTTTGTCCTTTCCTTGCATGAATGAGGTGTGAATGGATGCCTACCCTATAAACGGGTCCCTATGGCATGTGTGTACTGAGGAAGTCGGACTCCACACCTAATATGGTTCAGATGGAAAAGTGGAGCAGCGCACCCCATAATGCCAGCCTAGCTGGCACACGACAACAACAACAACAAATTACTCGGAAGAAAAGATTTATCTTGTAATCTCATATCATAAACGATTTAAAGCATTTTGCGATTAATTCCTTCTCTGCTATTTTTTCGTCATGGGAAGATAATTTTTTTTAACATAACAATTTAATTTTGTCTTCCGCTTGCTATAAGTATTCGTATAAAAAGAAGCGTATGGAAAACAAAAATAATAATGCTTTCTAACATTCTAAATATTTGCAACGAACAATCTAGTTGTATTAAAATAAAACAAATAATATGGACAACAAATGCAATTTTTCGAGAATTTTAATGAGAATAACTAATTACTCGTAAAATATTAAACTTTTTCATTTGCCTAATGTAATAATAAAAATTCAGATTTTTAGTAACTTTCGAATCTTACTTTTTTGTGAATAATTTCCTACACGTTAATATTATGCACTAAATCAATTTTTGGAGCATAACTCATAATTCTTTCTTTCTTCCATTATGATAAACGAGTTTTGCAAAGTTTTTAACAAACGTTCACAATAAAGTTTTTATAAACAATTGACATTTCCGAAGTTTCAAAACTGCTTAAAACTATTTTGAATCGCAGTTAGTGAAAATGGGTGCATTATTTTTTTAGATATATGTTTTTATGCTTTGTTGATTGGCAAAGATAATAGAAAGAATTATTCAGAAAGCCTTCGTAATCATTTTTCTTAGGATTGATCCAGTTGAATGAGAATTATATTTCCAAATCATTCGCAAATAGTTTTCAATGAGATTTATATAAGGAACTGAACTTTTCAAATCTCCAAATTTGTTGTAAAATACTTTTTATTATGATTTGTGAGACTAGATACTCACTTTGAAGATAGGTACAGGCTGTTAAAAGGAAAGAATCATGTATGCTTTAGAAATCATTTTTCCAAAATATGGGATAGTTCTGATAAAGTTAAAATATGGTAATTACAATTAATTTATGTAATAAATAAAATTAAACAAATTGCTCATTTAGTAAGTGTAATTTTTTTAAATTAAGGGGACTTACTGTGTAGCGTTTGAAAGATACTGAGTTCAATTTGCCTTTATCTTCGGCTAATCAGTGAAAGAAGCTTACTGGATACATAAGAGTCATTTAGAAGTGAATATAGAATGTTGTTGTTGTTGTCGTGTGCCAGCTAGGCTGGCAATATAGGGTGCGCTGCTCCACTTTACCAACTGAACCCTACTTAGGTGTGGAGTCCGACTTCTTCAGTTCACACATGCCATAGGTACCTGTTTATAGGGTAAGCAACCATTCACAACACATTCATACAGGGAAAGGACAAAGATAGGATAGATAGAGAGAGAGAAAAAAAAAGTACCTCTATGCCCGAACCGGGATTCGAACCCATGACCTCCCTATCCGCAGTCAGACACGTTGACCACAAGACAAATTGGGCGCAGTGAATGTAGAATGCCCTCAAAATAAAAAGCTTTTAATAATATACAAATTAAAAATATTATACATATATAATTCAAATTTAAATCTTAAAAGTTGACTAATTTTGGTGACACTTTTAAAAATTAATCAAAATTTTTCTAGAAAAGGCAAAACAAATTGCTTTAAAATCTACTATAACAATAAATCAAAAGCGATTCAATTTACTGTCATGATAAGATATAATCATAGAAACGATAAAATATAAGATTAAAAAATATTTTCAATCTGAATCAATATGTACATTTCTCTCTATAGATATAAACATAGTTATTTGTGGATTAGTTATTTGTAAATTAATTATAAACATAGTTCTTTTTGAAAATTAGTATCTATTTTTTATTGTTGATGTGTGTCATAATTTCCAGTTTTATTTTCATACATTAGAGGCATATGTAACATGCATTAAGTTCTAAGGATAAAAATTTCCGAAAAATTAAAAGTAAATGGTTCATTGAATGACATTAACCATTTCATAAATAAAATGTTCGTTGAGATAAAATGTATATATTCATTGAGTGATAAAAAAAATTTCAAAAACAAAATTTTAAGCATTTATTTTAAGCTAAGCTATTTTATATCATATAAAAACATGTTGAAAAAATATAACTAAGAATACATAAAACTATCAATTCAGATTCTACTAACATTATTATATTTTGCAGACTGGGTTTCAAACCCATTGCTATATAAAATCATCTTTAACGATGACATTTATCACATATTTTTCTGTATTTAAAATTTTCTGAATTTTACAACTCTAATCTTGAATTTCACTTTGTTGTGACTCAATATTTAAGAAGGAGAAAGATATTTATTCAAGAAAGATGGAAGTTTCCGTGTATTTCAAGAATTAACTTCATGGGCTCTACACATATTGTGTATCGCATAGTTTATTTATTAATCGGTTCAAGATTTTGCCTTGAGATAGGATTTTTGTAATTATGCTGGTCCTATATCCAAGCGGAACATTGAATCCATCCAAGCGTCTAACTTTGAAACAATCTCAAGGGAACGTCAACTATTAAAATAAATGTTTTCTTTCTTTTCACTTCACTGAAGTATTTCTCATTTTCACGAAAAAATGTTTATAAAACATTCAATAATATTATAAAAGAAATGGAAGGCATAAGGAGACTTTTGAGACTCAATCTTACCTTTGATTTTCTGCATTTTCTACTACAATCACAATAATCCATTAAAATCTACAGCATATAAGATAACTTATAACGTTCTGTATATATGATAGTTTGATTGATTTTTCATCATTTTATTTCAGCAGGCAACGATAGGAGCTCATCGTGTTCTAATGTTAGAGTTGTCATCAGAATTGAAGGTCTCGGATTCGATCCCAGCCATTGTTGAGCAAAGGGTGATGGATGCTTCACTTTTGTTTTCTGCATATATGTTTGGCGAATTAATGTGGGAATTTTCCAAGTGTCTTTGTACGCATGATTATGACATATATATATATATATATATATATATATATATATATATATATATATATATATATATATATATATATATATATATATATATATATATATATATATCCAAGCAACTAAAAGCCTCCACGTTAATTGACCTTCAAAGAATGTGAGCCGTATTCCGTGTCACAAGGAATGACTCTCGTGGAAAACCTCCTATCCACACTCTTCACCCACGTTCGTGCAGAAGACAAAAAAAGCCTCACCTGTCTTGCATTGCTTAGCAGAAGATAGGATCGCACTCGAAACCTTATGCTGTGAAGAGTGTGGCTCTACCACTGTGCCATAGTGAAACAACTTATTAATTGGCAATTGAAAAGCATATAAAAGAGCTTTAAAATATTCCACTAGAAGTGCAGGGTTAAAATCATAAATAGTAACAATAGGTTATATGTGTGACAATTTATTTGTTTATTTATTTGCCCACTGTATTGGAAACAATACACGTTGCATATTCGTACAGAAAAATTTTTACCTAATGCACTATTCCAGTATATTATTAATATTTTAAGTCATATATTTGATTATTCAAAACAAAATACATGACCACCGAAAAATATAGCACTCCCTATCTAGAGGTAGGAAACTAAAGGTTTGAAACTGTTCGCAATTTTAAATATTTGGGATCTGAATTGAATGCATCCAACAACATCGCACCTGAGATCCGCAGCAGGGTTATAGCTGCTAACCGATGCTTTTTCGGCTAAAAAAAGTACCTAAAATCTACTTTCGTCAGTCGAAAAACAAAAGTTTTGATATACAAATGCTTGATTCACCCTATTCTCACTTACTCATCTGAAACGTGGACATTGACTGAGAAGAACAAAGAAACCATCTCCATTTTCGAAAGAAAAACTTTAAAAAGCATCTTTGGTGAAATAAAATGTGAGAATACATGGCGAAGAAGAACTAATTCTGAGCTCTATAAACTATATAAAGAACCAGATATTGTTAAATTTATCTCAATACAGAGATTAAAATGGGCAGGACATTTGAGCCGGATGAACGACAATCGGGTGATGAAAACAATTTTCTTGGCTTGCCCCATTGGCACCAGAAGAAGAGGAAAACCGAAACTCCGATGGCGTGACTGGCTTGAAAATGAACTAAAAACACTAAAAATGACAAACTGGATGACCTTATCCAAAAATAGGGGATCCTGGTATGCAATTCTGAGGAAGGCAAAGGCCCACCCTGAGCTGTCAGGCCAATGAAGAAGAAGAGTATATAATTAATACAATTTGCACTAGCTTTTGAACTTTATAAATTGACAATGCTAAAAAATAGTAAATATTTGAATTACCATTTAAACAATACAAATCGGATGAAAATTTAGAACAGCTGAATGTTTTTGAGGATTCAGAATTTCAATGTATTTCAATAGCATACATTTAGTAAGATATTACTGTACGAATCATCATTATACAATTTCTGTAACATATCACAAGAGAAAAAATATTTAAATATTTTATTCGCTCCATAGCATTATCTGTTTTATTGTATTAGTTTTGTTGATCTGGTAGCATAAGAATTTATTATTATTTATTATTTTAAGTTATATGTGTGGGTGTTCAAAGTTAGAAGAATTTTCATACCTGCATTTTCATAGCGAATATTATATATAAACAAAATATGATATTCTACAACAACTTAAAAAAAATTTTTCGATTTGCACTTATATGGTTTAGTGATAATATCAAGTGCTGTATTTTGTTTTATTCTTGCGTATATATTGATTATCCTTGACAAAATTATTGTTTACCATTTAATTTGTAAATAGTGAGTTTCATGTAGTATTTCAACAATCATAAAGTGGTTACTCTGTTGATTTCAACAATGAGTCAAATTAAAAACACGAAACCTTGGGGTACCTTGATTTCACAAAAGATAATTACAACCAGATGGAAAGTTATTTCTTTTATGACCATGGATTAAGCCAATTAATAACAGAAATAAAGAGATGTAATCAAAAAACAGCAATTTTTTTTACGTATTTAAGTTGAAATAATTAATTTGTTGCAAAGAATAATAAATGAGCACACACGTAAGGTTATTAGTAACAATTACTAATTGCTGTAAATATTAGGTAATTAATCTCACTATATTCAATACGTAACTTGTTTTTGTATTTTGTATGAAACAAAACAATTGTAAAAGCTTTCATTCCATATAATATAAAAAATAGAAGTTTTAGAAATAAGTTACAGTACTTATTTGATATTTGCGTACAATGAAATTGTTTTCAAGATGTTTATTACATTTTATTTTGACCGTTATACTTTTAGATGTGATAATATCTAAAAATACAGATATTATCACATCTAAAAGTAATTAGAATAAACAATTCGTAACCTGATTAGCTATTCATAAACTTATTAACATTTATGTAAACCATGGTGTATTATACTTCTCATTTTTTAGATGCAAACAAAGCAATTTAAATTCAAAATTTAAATCTATGTAAATTTACATGGAAGCTGTCAATGAGAATGTTTACGTTTTTTTAAATATCAGAATATAAACAACTATTTTTGATTAAAATATTAATTACTGAATCAAAGTTTAAAATGTAACTGTAAACTAAGAACATAAGGAATACAATTATCGTTTTTCAGAAAATATAAAATCTGGCACACGTGCCGTATAATCCATGATTCCAAATTCTGAATTTTTTTGGCGATGAAGAAATTTTGCCAATATGACGTATCGTGACGTGCGCGATGACGTAAATACAAGGGTTACAAAAATAGAATTTTCTGCATAATTCTTATATGTCTCCATATGTATAACGTAACAAAAACAAGGTTGTGAAATACATAAGAAAATCCGCCAAAAAATCACCAATCTCAGAATTTGGCATATGGATTATAGGCGCCGGTCCCTAAAATCTTTTCCACCATAAAGTTACTTTTTTATGTATCACATTTAATGAACTAGTTAACAGTTTTATTTAATATAATGTGCAACATTTCTCCAATATTATTAATGCATGAATGATGGAAAAACTCTTTTCCCTTGTATTACTTTTGGGAAATTCAAAATTATAATATTTAATTCACAAGCAATATATTAACTTGTTGTTCTACTTAATTATGTTTGATCATTTATTTTCTTATAATAATCATACTAATATTTAATTCAATTAAACAGGTTTTTAAATTCCTTAATGGTAAAAATTATTCAAAAAAATTCATGGCCATTATTTTTTTGTTCAAACAGATGTGTAAGATAGCTCCTACAGCATTTTTCGATAAAATTATTTTTGGAGATTTCATTCAAAGGGTGCCCCAGTACGAATTTTTCAAAAATGCTAAATAAAAATTATGAGAAAATGTACCATATACAATTGCAAAACAGAAAAAAAGTGAACTAAATTATTTTTTTCACAAAAAAGAAAAAAAAACATTAAAAGAAACCTTTAAACGGACTAACAAAAAAGCTGCTTAAATTTCTCATAAAAGAAAGTTATATATCGTAAAAAATTCTTATGTTTAGTTTTTCTAAATCTGATTTCAATTCTACTGAGAAAGTAACAAAAATTAAAAACAAAGCAATGTTCTGGTCATTGTTTAGAATTGAGAGCGAAATAAACTAATAACACTACTGAAATTCAAAATTTTATTTCCTGAAAAATGAATTAAATTCTTACGGCTTTTAGTTTTTAAATGAGTATTTTAAATAGTGTACTCTTAAATTCAATTTATGGATGTTGTTGTCGTGTGCCAGCCAGGCTGGCAATATGGGGTGCGCTGCTCCATTTTTCCAGCTGAACCATATTTTAGTGTGGAGTCCGACTTCTTCAGTACACACATGCCATAAGGACTCGTTTATAGGGTAAGCAACCATTCACTCCACATTCATTACAAGGGAAGGACAAAGACAGGATAGATAGAGAAAGTACATCCATGCCCGAACCGGGATTAAAACCCAGGACCTCCCTATTCGCAGTCAGACGCGCTGACCACTAGGCAAGTTGGGTGGCAGTTTATGGATTTTGACTGAATATTAATTGCTTGAGCCATATGGGATCATAATAGCACCTTCAGTTGCTAACTCGTAATTTTACAGAGTGAAACGTAAAGCTGACCATTCATAATATCATAGAAGAGTGTGTTTTTTACAACTATTTGCTTATATTCGTATATTATATTTATGGCAATGGAATTCCGTATTCTTTGAGAGGACAATGAACAGCGATTTGGGAATCTTAAAAGAGTTTTATTCAATCTTTCCCGAAGAAAAGCTTCGGTTATGTTCCTTTCAGCAGGACGGTGGAATAGGTCACAGATCAGATCACGGTTGTCTCGTGTGCATGAGGTGTTTACACCTGAGAAGACACTCAGCAAAGGCTTGTGGTCTCCTCGTTCACTTGACCTGCCCACTTGTGACTTTTACTTGTGAGGACTGTTAAAGGGAAGAGAATATGAAACAAATCCCTTCACATTTGAAGAACTCAAGATCAGGATTTCATCAACAGCATCATAATACAAGTTCTAAGAAGAGTACATATAAATCTCTTCAATCGTGGTCACATATGTGATGAAATGGGTGGAAGGTACTTTCAACACCCGCAATGAGATGTGGAGTAATCACATTACTTAAAGCATTTACTTTACGGGTTGGGTTTATGTGCCTCACTTCTGTGCAACAAGAAAGTCACTTTACATACATTGATCACTTTTATAAAAGTGTGTTATTTTAATAGTTCATATTTTATGTGATTTTCAGTCATATATTTATTACTTTTGATTCCCTATTTAAAGGAGATATATAAGCTATTATTATATATATTTATGTAGGAGTGTAAAACCAGTGTATCTATTGTATATGTATGATATATATGAAAAAACTATACATATATATATATATATATATATATATATATATATATATATATATATATATATATATATATATATATATATATATATATATATATATATATATATATATATATATATATATATATATATATATATATATATATATATATATATATATATATATATATATATATATATATATATATATATATATATATATATATATTGAATGATTGCTGTAATAATAAAAATGTTTTGTTCTTTTAATAGCTTATATTTTATTTTTCTTCATTTATATAAGTTAGCTATATTTAATTACATATTTATTAGTAGATTTGTAAACTATGATTTTATTTATGTAGTTAAAATATCTTGATTTTGCCATACAACTTGTATAAATATGGCACTTTTAATAATTTATAATTATTTAATTGGCAATTTCATAGTTGAGTCAAATACGTAAATTATTATTATTGTTTTGCTATAAAATCAATATTTTTGCATATATTATAGTGTATGAAAATATTTTACATTCATTGATGACTATTTTAATGACAAAAGTATGGCAATATTTTGTTAATAAAGATTTATTTATTAATGATTTATTTGAATTCAGTTATATTTTACATAGTTGATTCCATTTCTGAGTTCTGTTACCTATTACGGGAGTCAAATCTGTTAGTTATTGTGCTGCAATAGTTTCTTTCGTATAATCTTAGACATGCGTGTGAATTATAAGCGATTCAATCACAAGTTCCGAGGTACGCGGAATTCAGTTTGAATTTCAGTAGCCCTGAATTTTTCAGAATATTATTTAACATTCTACAGTCATGTGGTTTGTTATTTTGAAGTTTTCTTATAATATTTCTCTACAATTATTTTTAAAAAATTGCTGTAGAAATTTGTTCGAAGATTTCTTTTAGCATTATTTTTTTAGCATTACAAAAAGTTTCAAAATCACAATGTTAAATATGCTGTTAAATCCCTAAATTTCAAATTTTGGATTTAGATTGACGAAAGCAGTAAAATAAGTTGAGAACGGAATGAACTATTGCGCCAAACTCACACCAGATAATAGGATTTTGCCTTGTCAGTATTTATGTAAAATGCCATCATGGCTTTGTATACAAGTTACTTATATTCAATAGATTTATTCCCTCATTATATTATATGGCCTTTAGTGTTGAAGGAAGAAAGAAACGAAGGACACAGAGTGAGTGATAAAATGTATTTTTATTGGGAGTGTAACAGAACCTTTCTATAATACTATCATAAATTCCCTTAAACAGTTAACGGCACTTACATAGGGTGTGTATCGTCCTTCTCCTCTAGAAAGATAAGTATACAATATGTATTTGTATCACAGCAGAGTAATTAACTGAAAACATGAAGCAGGCATTGAAATGAAATGAGACCAGAGATTTCAAATGAAAAAGGGACACGAAAATGCATCTGCGCTATCAATTTAGCACGAGCACAAATACTAAATTCTAATTTTGAAAAATTTCGATTTTAAGTGCTTAGAAATTAAGTAATTCAATCATTAATTATCAGAGAAATAAATATTATAATAAATTTGTTTCGCAATGATTTTTATCCTCAACGGAATGGCCAAAAAAGATAAACATAAAATAAAACTCGTACACGCAACTGTAAGACAAGTATTCATAAGATTAATAATTAAATTGCAAAAGTAAATCAAAAATATGTTTTAAAAATGCATTAAAAATAACGAAAGTCATTAAAATTTTGTCATCTTTTCACAAATAGATTGCATAATAAATTATAAATTTTTTAATATAATAGAAAATATCAAAAATCAGGCAAATGAAAATAATAAACTTTTTATTTATTCTTATATCCTTTCGTTTTTCTTTATCTTTAATATTCCTTGCAATTACTACTTATAATTAATAGATTTTTTTCTCCAATCTCATCGCATTTCAGATGAATTACAAATACTGAAATATAAATCAATAAAAAAGAATGGTTTTCCACAACTTTAATGGAATAAAATTATTAATTACATTAACGGTTTCCTTTAAAATAAAATTTATTTTCTGGAATCCAGAGCAGCCTTTTCTTCAGAAGAGTGTCTTTATGAAGTCTATAATATTGTCCAGTTTCACCAAAAGCATCATATTTGCATATTTGTTGTCAATGATATTTTCAGTTTTTTTTATACAGTTATTTTTTATACATAACTCCTCAAAGTAAGGTTTTCTTAACATTGGAAAGTATTCAGCTTCTTATTCTTTAGACATTTGTAGCTTTTTGTGATCACGTTTCGTTACAACTAGACTTACTTGCTGTAACAATAAGCATTGATATTTTATTCAAATTTTCATTACATTGCTTTTTTAACCCAAAAATACGTAAACTGATTATACTTACCTATTTATAAAAGCATATATTTTTTTCATTTTTATATGTAATGAATTATGAAAAAGAATGGAAGGTATTCATTCAAATTACAGTGAAAACTTATAACTGTAATTTGAATTTAAAAAAATTGAAAATAATTTATATTTTAAAGCATGGGATTGTAGAATTAAAAAAGCTTTAAGGCCTTTTAAAAACTAGTTTCTGATAAAAAAAGTTCTTTGAATCAGAATTTTTTAACTATAAATATAAATTCTAAGAACAACTTTTGTTAGGTACTTTACACAAAGTTTTATGAAAAATTAGAATGATTTCGAATAGTAATGAAGAGTACAGTATACATGTATGTATCCTAAGTATGCATCCTATCATTTTTTAATTTATTACTAACATTTAGGCCTTAAAAACATTTTAAAACTCTCAGAGGAACTTTTAAACCGTTTCATGAGTTGTAAGCCAACTCTCAGGTAAAGAAAAGCAGTTTAAATCCATTCTGCTAATAAAATCACATGTGAGAAGAATTTAGTTAAAATAACTCACATTACACGTTAGTTATTGCACTTATATGTTCTTTAATTTCTTTTAGAATATCAGAAATATTAAAAAAAAAAAACAAATTTTATACTCTAATTAATTTCGTACTTATTTAGTTATCTTTTAACATCTACTGATTTTTCATGAATATCTAACCTAAGTTTCATGAAAATGATTCCTTAATAACGGGAAATAATTTAAACGTAACTATTTTTAAAAACCAGGAATAAAATATGTTTAAAATTTTATTACTGTGGAATTTTTAAATAACTAATTGCAATTAGGAAGTAAAATTAAAATGATATTGAAACTTCTTAGAGATTCATTTAACAATCAGTATTAGTGTGCGCTGTAAAATCGGGTATACCTTGTTTTGGCAAACAATTTGGTGATAAAGATTAGTTTCTGATAATCCTGGTATTTAATTTAGCTTTTGTGTATCGTCAATGGCCATCTTGATAGTTACATCTTGGCGAATTTTGGCCTCAAAAAAATTGCAAAAAAATTGAAAAAAAAAAAAAAAAACAAGTAGTACCCAACTGTGTAACTTTTAACCAATTTTCTTTAACTTAATGAAATTTCATTGTTAAATTTTATCCTCCATAGTTAAAATTTAAGTACATAAATTTTATTGGAAATTATATTACTTGATTTATATTTCAAGGATTTACTTAGGAATCAATTTATGTGAGTTGTGGTAGCATGTGTATATATATATTCTCAAAATTAAAAAAAACGAACCATCCAAAAATCAAAAATATAATTATGAAGAATACTGTGATGATAAAATATTGCTGAGAATACGTAAAAAAGATTTTAAAAAATGTGTACAATATAGTCCCTCCAAATTTCTTAATGGCTTCATAACTTTTTGTTTTTTGGATCGATAAAAATCGAATATCAGTTCTTGATAAACCAAGTTCTATTGTCTTTTAAATTGACTTTGCATTCTGGTATTCGATGAGGGAAGTTTGGTGGTATTTTCGCTTTTAAATTTCTTCCTTTGACAATTCCATTCACATAATTGCACATAATAAGTTACTTATCTAAGTTTTTTTCTATCATGCTTTTGCATGAGACAATGGCAGAAGTTTTTCCATGTCTCTCAGATCTTTTGCGACACGTAAAACACTTGCAAGAACTTTGGAGAAAGACCAGTGATTGTTGATTTGGAAATTTGCAGTGAATAAAAAACTGTGCAATAGATGAAGAGAATTGGTTGCAAATAGAGATGTAAACGCTTTTCCATTCAATATTTTGCACAGTTGTAGCAGATCCGAAAAATCTGCCACTACCTTCCATGTCAAAATCTACTCTGCCAGTGTTAAGACTTTATGAGCTGCAATCATGTTAAAAGTACTTCGTATCAAAGTTTCGATGCAGCTTGATGACAACTCACCTCCTCAGGCAGTATTTATTTGTTGTGGTATAAAAACTATTTCATGTGCGAATGTCAGACATGTAGCAAAAATGTGCAGTTCGTCCAAATATTTGAAATAATTATGGTTATTAATTATGTCCATGGAACAGGAGATAGTAGATATATATTTATATATATATATATTTTATAAGCATGAATATATGTATAGCAGCAAACTGTTCATCTGTTTCCTATTTCCATCAACAAAGGTCAAGAGTTCATTCGCCACCATAGAGTCTTCTGCACAGTCGCAGGACTTCATTCACCGGTACACATCCAATGAACAGCAACTCACATTCACTGGCAACTGCAGACTGGAGAAACGTCCTATCGTAATGACGCTGCTGAATATTGCGATGGATCATCGTAATCTTCGGAGATGCATTCGGATGGGGGATTCTGATTGGACGACGTGCTTTGAGATAAGACGGATGTATGACTGTTGGGAAAGGTCTCCATTTTCTCATCTGAAAAGAAATGGAACTTATTTGAGAATCATACAAGTATTATCAATAATATTAAAATTAAGAATTTGTATTGTATAATTTAAGTCCCCTCACAATGTGTTTGTAACGTTGTCTCTATTATTTTCTCTGAACTGAATATAAATTCTTTGACTTTTACTGCATTTAGAAAACATGACTTATAAATATGACCGACCTGATGAATACGATTAAACACAGTTAAAAATATTGAAACATGTTCTGTATTTTCTATATTCTATGAAAACTTGGAGAACACCTCTATAACTTTAAATTCAAGATACAGATTATCATTAAATATATCATTATTAAATATTATTTAATGGAGTGACAATATCAAATAAGCAATGCACATTAATATAATTTATTTTCCCAATTTAAAAACCTTTAATTGCTAAGTTATTGAAACGCAAATTTTAAAATTGGGTTATTATTCATTTCTTATTCATGTTGAAGATGTATTTATTTCTTAAAGAGGAAGGTAAACTTTTAAAAACATTTATATATATTAATTAATTGCTCAGTTAATCTCATGTCAAGAATTTATACAAAGAAAGCAATTAAATTAGTCTCCTTATAAATGGGATTGTAGATTTTTCACTACTGCCTCACAAAGTAAAGTAATAAAATTTGCGTCAAAATGACAAATTAACAAAATAATATCCGACACACATTTTAGTTAAGGAATGAACGAAATGAACATCTTCCTTTCAAATTAACAACTCAAAAGCTCATGGATTCTTGAAGTAATTACCTTGAAGCTGTCCATTATTCATATCCTGCGAGCAAAGGGGTGGAGGTGGCTGACCAATGTAAGATGACGAAGTATTGCCATGAGTTTCGATGTAAGCTGTCGAAGGCACTGCCACCTGGTGGCCGGTTGTCATTTTCATATTCGGGGGAGTCTGGGGAGGTGTGTCTGTTTGCAGTGAAATGGGATTGAAACTGTGCAAATTGCAGCTGTAACTACCAAACCTCTGGAAAGGTAGAGCACAACTCTGAAAAGGATTCTTCGCTGGTGACCATCCTTGAGAACAAAGTTCAGTTCCATAAGGCATGCTATCAAGGACTTTGTTGGTAGCTGTGTCTGCCAGTGACCAAATCTTGGGTTTGTAGAGATGGTGTGTTGATGGATCACCTGTAGTTCATGAAATCACAATTAATTTGCACGATTATATATCTTAATATTATTTCACGCTTTTGATAATTATATAAGCATACGTATTTATATTGTCATTCAATGAAGACCATTTTCTAAATAATAATCTTCCTAAAGAACTTAAAATAGAAACACCTCTAAGTCTCTTTGATTTTAAAAACTTTTTTTTTTTCATTTTGACTAATCACGCTTATGAATTCATACGAAGCCTTTATCTATAAAGGAATTATTGGATCTCGAACACTTCATGATTTGTCAACGTACATAATTACATATCGAGGAATTTTTTTTTCAAAATTCTTAGTGATGCAATTTTTCATGTTACAGAAGAATGTAGAGTTTATCAGCCAATGTAATAAAGAGTAGTTAACAGATATATTTTAAAATAAACACAATAATCAATACACATTAACGTATACACCTCCGGCACTCACTGTCTGCGTTCTTGTCATAAAATATAATCAGACTCAATCATCTGTAAATCTATCTCTGATGATCTTAAGGAATAACTTTGCATGCATACGATGAGATGAAATGCTCAACATTTTTATGCACTGGCCCCATTAGCATATGTTTTATCAAAAATTACGATGTCAACTTTACATTAATAATGCTTAACTTTACATAATAATTTATTTATTAAAATTGACATTAATGAGAAAATGAATTAAGGCATTTTCGATGAGATTTTTGAGTTAGCATTTTTTGATAAATATTATACATTATCATACAACTGCATGTTACCTTATATAAATATATTTAAAAAGTCTTTAGAGATTTATGTACAGAATGTAATGCAAATAACAGTATTCTTTTGAATTTATCACTTCAAAAGAATAGTATTATTTGGGTTGCAAAAAGGAAGATTAAGATGAAGGACCCTCACCTGAGAAACAGGAGGATGGGGATACGGTGGTGGAGTCCTTGGAGGGCCTGTGGTGGGGGGCCATGTAAGCCTCGATAGGGTCGAGGTCTGGCGATGAGCTCTGGGACGAGACGGACGGAGTGTAGCCACTGGACGAGGCATCCGGAACCTGCAGCAGCTCTGTGGGGGCGTCTTCGTAATGCAGCTGCTGCTGTTGGTCACCCATTGACGACCTAAAATTGTTTTCGGGACGGGGATGCATATCTAAAACAAATATATATAAAAAAATTGAATTTGTTTATCTCATTTTTGAATAAGTTATGCATTTAATAACTCAATTATTTTTATCAAATTCCCGGATATTTAATTAGTTACGATGACGTTAGATTTCTGCCTTTTCAGTACCTTTGTGTTATACAGTCTAAGAACATGAGTGCAGAGCACGTGTCCGAGTAAAAAGTATAAAAGGTTTGACATTCATACAAAAAATGGTATTGTGGGGGAGTCTTCTCTAATCACATAAGTATGCAAAACCAAAGTGAGAGATTGTCTTTTTTATAAAATGATTAATCCTAGAATAAATTCAGCGGAAGTTTTAAATTGTAATTAAAAACAGTTTAAAATTTTCAACGAATTTATATATCAACAACTTTTGAGTTTATCAAAATTGTTCAAAAAACATTTTTGACTAATAGAATAAATTCGGTGAAAGTTTTAAATTGTAATTAAAAACCATTTAAAATTTTCAACGAATTTATACATCAACAACTTTTGATTTTATCAAAATTTTTCAAAAAACATTTTCGACTAAAGCTTTTTGGCCTTATAAAATTTGTGAAATCGTAAAAAAAAAGTCAAACTAAATTCAGGAGTATTTTTTACGAAATGAAAATTTTTTAATTGATATTTTACTACATTCCCGCAGAATTATAGAGGACCAATTATTAGTTAAAGTATATTCTAAACTTTAAGTTAAACTTTGGAGAATATATTTGCAAACGTTAAGCACAAATCGTAAAAAGGAGAAAAGAAGTCAACTAGAACTTCTTTGATTTACAAGAAATGCTGTAGAAGCGTAGCAAATATACTTATTCATGGATCAAAACAGAATCAGATGAACAAATTATTGGATTTCTTGAAGCTGTAAGATTCTTTATTGGAAAAATTAACAAAATAAATATATTAAAGTTAAAAAAAATGGCGTTATTTATTCATGTGACGATCCTCATAGTCCCAAATCCTAAGTTTATAGTACTTGAGCATGCCTTCTAAGAAGTATTATCAAACGCAGAAAACAAATAAGGGAATATTCCTCTTGTACAACCATTTCCACATATGTGAGAGTGGATATGAATGGAATGTGCTGCTTACATGCACCACAGCTGTACGAAATTTAGAGATTTCAACTCTTAATTTAGGCGAGGTAAGTAAGTCAAATGAGTAAATATATCGTATCGAGTAACGCTGATTTCAATCAGCAAGAAATCATTGATAAGCATAGCTCTAAAAAGCATTTGCATTGTCATCCATTAAAATAAAAGCAGATCAATTGCAGTATATATGTCTTTTAATGAGGATCTATTAAGTCCTGATAATGCATATTCATTTCAGGAAACTGTCTTCTGATATATGGATGGGTTCAATGTCTCAGTGAAATATTAGATTGTCCCTATTCTCTGGTGGACTATTGATGATTTCATTTCGAAATACATGATGCTCGCAGGAATATTGTGTGCGCATTGTATCTTAAGAAATTCTTGACGTTAAATCATGACAAATCTAGACTGATTCCTATATTAATCAAATAAAATCCAAATGATATGCTACCAATACCATTTTAATCATGTTTCCTTCAATAAGAGTAATAAAATTTCACAAATGCGTGGTACTGTAACCTACAATTCATGATTGTTAGCTTTTAACATAAAGTTGAAGATATCGACTTCACAAAAAGCCCAGCTGCTACCATAAATGTTGTTTGAATAATGTTTTGTATTTTGCATACATTGTTTCATGCTTTGATCATTTTGCTATACATATTTTAACTATCATTGAATAATAAATATATTATATTAAATCTTATCGAAATTCTGAATTTTATATGCAAATATATTATTTCCATTCTTCAGAAAGTTATTTGGGTAAAATATCATATGACGATACCTCTAATATAAATTTATTACCTATATATACAGAAAGAATTCATTAAATTGATTCATTATTCTTTGACAACTTTAAAGCCCTTAAATATGTTCTTTGGAATAAAAAATTGTTGCTTTTTGATAAAGCTGTTCACACACAGATTCAGATCTTTTACAAAGTTTTGAGATAAATCAGATGTACATCGATGGTTCAAAGAAACTTGATGAAAAGGTTAATTTATTCTGCCATAATAACAAAAAAATATGACTCATTCATTATTTTGCTCCCTCGAATAATCGCCAAATTAAGTAGAATTATTACCCCTGTCCAAACATATGACTTTGCGTGTGTCTTTGGCAGAATGAATACTCATTCCTTTTCGAATGATTTTTATCATTACAGCTCGATGAAATATTTTCATTGGTGAGAACTATCATAATAGGCGTATTTTAAGAATAACCAAACAGGATTGCGGGGGGGGGATGAATGGGGCTCTTTCGTGAACTCTCTCAGCCCTTGTTCGCGTTTGCATGCTAAACGAAGACAGTACCATGTTCGCCGTTCATTTCCCATTTCATCTCAACCTGCGTGATGCTCGGGCGAGATTCTGTAATTGGAGTTTTCCATCTCGCATCGCCAAACAAAAGAGTAATTATTCGCTACTGTTTGAGAAACCCAACCTCTACCTTTTTTATTCTATTCCATTCTTTTCCTTCTTCGTGTCATAATTATTGTCTATTACGGCCATTATTAGTGGAGTGTAACCGACGTTCCCTATTGGAGGAACAGCCGTCACGCGTCAGCGAACTGTACATCACGCGAAACGCGGATGCCCCCCTCCTGAAGCACCCGGATAAATGTTAATGACGTAGTCCAGATTCCGGGCTATTACTGTGGTAACAAAAAAAGAACACAATTTTATGGTCTGCATGCGATTCTCTTTTCATTTGGGCCCTCACGCGATAAGATTGGTTCTTTTGAAAACGGGCGTGGACTTCTGTCTTCAGTCCTTGTCCAATAAAAATGGAACATTCATCATGCAAAGCACGGTCACGAATGCTAAAAAAAAACACCTGGATTGATTCAATAGCATATGGCTGAAATGAGTTTGAAATTATGCTTTCCGCAGGCTGTATAGCCTATTACTGTTTGCATATTTCTAGTAATCTCAATGACCGATTTATAGCAACAAGAGTTAGAGACTAATTTAACTCAAGGATTATAATTGAAAACCTATTTAATGAGGAATGTATTTAAAGTTTATACGATATTAAATAAATTATCATGTATGCTTCAACAATTTCAGATTTTTTTGTCAGTTTGTGTTCTGCTTAGTAAGCATATTAAAGTATAATTTCTTGCGAGAGAGAGTTTATCTTGTGAGTATCTGGTTACTTAGTAATGATTTTGACCACTCAATTAGGTGCTAAATAAAGAGGATTTATGATCAAACTGAACTAAAGAATGCAGCATCGAATACAGATTCTATTTCTTTTTAGTTTGAAATCCTTCATACATTTATTACTAAATAAATAAAATATTTTTTTAGCGAACTGTTGGTCATCCAACCAGGCCATTTCAAGATGGCCTAGTTAGAAAGGCGTCCACTTTTATACCGGAAGATAACGAATATTATACACGACTAAGGAGAAGATACAACGTGTTCATTGTGACATTTAGAACACTAATAGTCGTAAATAGGTTGTAGTTTAATGTCTAAAGAAAGAGTTCATACTTCTGAGAGCGGCAGGCCAAGTCTGGGAGTGTTCTGCTTGGTATTTGCTTTTGAATTACGGAAACTAAACCCACTTTCCAAATAACCAAACTTGAATTACGGAAACTATACCACGTCCACTGTCACCCACTTTCCATTATATAAGATACCATCAATTTTACTCTTTGATGAACCGAAAGGTGAAATAAAAGGAAAGTTTTTGCCAGTTAGCCAAAGAGAATGAAGTATTGTATCAATGACTTGAGCGCTACAGCAAATTGATCGATTCCATGTTCGTGTCGCTTCAATAGCTCCATCACTACGTTTTTATATAACAACTTTGATTTTCCGAAAATACTTTATAACGAAAGAGGATCCAACAAAAGTTTTCATTTATTACTTAACATAAAATGTACCAAAGTATATTTCGTAAAAATTATTGCAATTACTTTTTATTATGAATTTAAATTGCGACGAATATTTACATTACCTATAAAAATGACGTTTTTAGGATGAAAAAGCCAGTTTGATAATTCTCGGAAGAAATACCAGGGCGTATACTTTTTAAAAGTAAAATTTATGGCAAAAATTCTGTGGAGTTTTTAATTAGTCTCTATGTGACGATATCAGACTGACATGTGGTATATGGGTAATTGAAAGAATTAAATTATTTGGATAGACAGTGCGTAGAAATGGGTGAAAATATTGTCAAAAACAACAAGAAAAAAACATGACTAAATTTATATCTTCATGTGAATATATTTTACATAAATGAACAACTGTGAACATTTGGCAGATTAGAACTTCTTTGATTCTTATTTAGATCATTTTTATTTGGGTAGTGAAAAATTAGATTTTGAATATTTAAAATATTTGTAGCTTATTGTAATTATTTTCATGACATTCAAATTAATATACAGTTGTTTTGAGAATTTTTGAAACATAGTATATCTATTAAGTGTATAGACTTCTTTTAGTAAGTAAATATTTTATATACATATTTTCAACATATTTTGTGTCTACGTTGTTCAGGCGATAAAACTGGCACATAAATATTATGCGGAGTTTACACTAGTGTAGCAATTTTCTTTTATGTTTACACACACACACACACACACACACACACATATATATATATATATATATATATATATATATATATATATATATATATATATATAGTTCATATATATATGAATCCAAATTCCTTCCGAAAATTATGGTATTTTCTATTAATGTTTAATATTTATTATAAAAAACAATGAAGGAAATATATTACAATATTTTGGGAAGATCAAAAATTCATTTTGTCAGCCATATATTTTCAAATTTTTTTATATTTTTCAACCTTATTCCTTGATACTTTGTGTGTGTGTGGTTTATTCTCTCTGGATACGATGTGCAGTGGTTTTTCTTAACTGAAAATAAAAGCTGTGTTTTATTTTAAAAGGTTGGATGTCAACTTTCGTGATTTAAAACATAATTCCCGATGATTTGAACATTTTAAAATTGGTTACGTCTTGATGTAATTGATTTAAATAATATTGCATTCCACTTCGAGATTCCCCGCACTTCAAGAAAGAAACGTTTAGCGCACTCCTTTTAAAAAATTGTCATGAAGGCATATCCGCTGCAACTAAAGAAAAATATATTTAAGGTACTAAATCTTCTCACAAATCTTCTCACTGTCACACAATTTTTTCAATAAATAAATAATTTCGTTATTATTTTTCTCAAATTTTTAAAAGTTATTGTTTTTTCTCACGGCAGCTTATATGGTTACAGTATTGTAAATTTATAACGCTGCACTGTAATGCAGAACCGCTAGGAAATGGTTTGGAGTGCTTATCGAAAGTAGACTTAAATATTTAATAATTCCATCAGTAACGGGAATTTTCAGGTATTTAACACCTCATTCTATTTGTTTTCGAATGATGCCTACTGAAGATTTTATTTGTGGTATAAAGCAATGTTTCTTCAGTGTTGAGAAAATATTAAATACTATTTTTCTGAACCACAATTTTTCCCTGAACGTCACGTATTTGCTTTCAACCGTAACCCAATTCTCGCAAGATGGTAGATTTGGCGCATTAACTTGTTAGCATATTTCTATGAATTCTTAGTTACACCAAGGCACGGAATGGTTTCTTTATTTTATATGTATATGTACATATAATAAACCAGAACGACTGCGTGCCGTGTACCATTAAAGAATTCCACTTAAAGTTCCAATCTAATCATTAAAGTGTATAATTCTTTTATTTTATAGAATAACTAAGTATTTTATGAAATAACTAGAGAAATCAGTTAAATGATTTAAAACTTTATACTAAATCTAGTTATATTGTAAGATAACTAATGATAGACCGGTAAAGAGAAAAAAATATTTCAGAGTTGTTTTATATAATCTATCACAACCAGATAAATATCTCGAAAAATATGTTTTATCCCTATTGAGAAATATTAATTGATAAACAATAAAGAAAGACAGGTGATCGAATTTATTATTGAGGATATTGCTTTATTCGTTACATAAATACATTCTTTAAATTCTACGTCTAAAATGGAATGAACGACATGAACCGTATACAAGCACTTGTCATTGCAAAGTAACTATAAGCGGTTCAAAACTGACTAAAAGCAACCACAAATAGTTCAAAGGATTTTCGAATGTCGTATTGCATGTTATTCTATAGAATACCTAGTTAAAAATAGTAGAGTTCAATATTTTTATATACTTTTTAGCTATACTGTCTAGTTACTTTAATATATAAATCCGGTATTTCATGAAATACCGGATTTATATATTAAAGTAACGGAATAACAGCCGACCAACTTATCTAGTGGTCAGCGTGCATGACTATGGATAAGAGGTCCTGGGTTCGAATCCCGGTTCGGGCATGGATGTACTTTCTCTCTCTATCTATCCTGTCTTTGTCCTTTCCTTGTATGAATGAGGTGTGAATGGTTGCTTACCCTATAAAGAGGTCCCTATGGCATGTATGTAGAGCAAAGTCGTTCTTTCACCTTCATGCTGCTCTGATTAAAAACGAAAGACTCTCCCAATCGACTTAATTCGCATAGCATAGCGAGCTTGGCTTGTCCAAGTGTCATTAGTAAACAACAACGGAGTAACATATATACATACATACATATATATATATATATATATATATATATATATATATATATATATATATATATATATATATATATATATATATATATATATATATATATATATATATATATATATATATATATATATATATATATATATATATATATATATATATATATATATATATATATATATATATATATATATATATATATATATATATATATATATGTATGTATGTATATATGTCTAAGATTAACCGATATGTTTGGCATTCTCAGCTGCATTCAGAGCTAAGCTGTAAAGGGGATTACCTGAAGTTTCGCGCATGGTGGAGTTGTGCATGCGAAGAGGTTTCTGCTCCTCTTCCTCTCTGAAGTCTTCATCCTTGTGCTCTTCCTCCCTTTTAGCATCCTCATCCGGAGCCTCAGCCTTATTCCGGGGCTCCCACGTCATTTTGTTCTCCTTCTTAAGGCGGCGGCGGGCGTTTGCAAACCACGTCGACACCTGAAATGAAAAGACGCTTATCCTTAAAAAAACAACATGGAAGTAGTACATTTTTATACTAGAATTGAATCATGTTTTATTTGACGAGACAGCTATTTCGTATCTACTGATAAATATATGATTATATATTTCCATACAACCTTACAGAAGGACAGAAGGGGATCGAGTTTGCGAGACTTAGTGCCAGAAGCCGAGGCTTCTATAACTAATTTAGTTACCTTGCAACTCGAAGATGGAAAACTCAAATCTACCATCCAACATCCGCCACCTGCTTTGGTAGATGAGCTTTAGAATCATACCTTGATGAGGCGAGAAGTATCGCCAGCACCCACTCTCTTATATTGGCAAACAGTACACCTCGTGAAAGATTTGTACGTTACCTTACCGTCAATTCCTATACATTTCTTTATTTACCGTCAATTCCTATACATTTCTTTATTTACCGTCAATTCCTATACATTTCTTTATTTACCGTCAATTCCTATACATTTCTCTATTTACCGTCAATTCCTCTACATTTCTTTCTTTACCGTCAATTCCTATACATTTTTTTATTTACCGTCAATTCCTATACATTTCTTTATTTACCGTCAATTCCTATACGTTTTTTTACCGTCAATTCCTATACATTTCTCTATTTACCGTCAATTCCTATACTATTCCTCAATCTCCCAGTTCTCGATAATTTGACAGAAGAAACTTTATTTGTATAATCCTAATAGTAATAAAGAAATGAAATTTTAAATTTTTGATGGCTTTTTAGTTGAAACGTTCATGCTGACTGTATTAAATATTCTATTTTTAATGGGTTTTTTACTTTAAGAATTATTGGATAATTGAACAACTATATTTTAATTAACATGTTTTTACTCTACCCTCAAGTAAATAATTAAACTGATTTCAGTAGTTGTTTAAACAATCTGTGGTCACTCGTTGCACACGATATCTAATTGGAACAGAGCCTATAAATTAACAAAATATCGAATCGCTGTAAACATACATACCAAAGAAGGGAACTTGACTGTTGCAGGCTGGAATGCTAACCATTCAATAATTAACTCGGTTCGATGACTCTTAACAAAAACTTTTTTTTTTCCTTTTGAGAATAGCAATTGTCTTACAACCACGCATGGTCATGTCCTTCCATAGACATGTTTTTATCATAATATATATATTCTATCATGGTTTATATATACTTCATGATTCCAATCTACCTATCGAATATATTGACTGTATCAGATATATACTATCTATCTCATAATAGTTATCAAGTGTGAAACTATTAGCAATCACCAGGTAACAGCTAAAATTTATACTAAAATTTGATAAATGTCTGTAGAGGGTAAATATTTAAAATAAACATTTCTTCTGAAGGATAAATAATATAACGAAGCTTTTTTATTAAGGTAAAATATTTTAATTGCACTGCCACATTACAAGTACATCAACAAAGGACTAAAAACCGTGGAAATCACATACTTAATATATATATATATATATATATATATATATATATATATAGCTCTTTCTCTCTCTTTCTCTCTTAGAATTTTTTTATTATCACAAATTATATCAAAAATCAGTCACTTCATTAACATTAAGTCGTAAGATTTACTGTTATTGAAGTGACTGCAAATGATGAAAGCGAATTTAAATTTGAGAGTTAATAAGCAAATCTTTATTTAATTATTAAATAAATAAAACTGTTTGAAAAACTTTCACTGTGAAAGAAATGAATAATCAATTTCTACAGTAGTTATATACATTACGATTAAAATAAAAGTATTGTTAAATTTAACTTTAACTGAAAGGTTAGAGAATAATATATAATCACAATTTAAAAAATATATTAGTTTTTTTAAAAAAAAGTTGTCTTCTTTTTACAGGCAAACACAAAATAAATGTGCTTGAAAAAAGAAATATGTGATTTTTTTATTTATTTTTTATTATTTGGTAGTTTTCAGTATTTGATTAAACATATTTTCTTACGTATTTTAGTTCATTTTCAAATAAAAAGCTTTATAAGCCCCCTTTAAAAATTAACTGCTAATCCATACTTCAAGAACGGTAATTTAGAATAGGTAAGGTTGCAAAAATTTTTTTCCAAATGTTTATCCCTTTCAATTTAAGCCACAATAAACAACGAATCGCCTCGATTTTGTAACTCTTTTAAGTAACAATGCCAATATTGAGCATCAACTCTATTCTCTACAGCTCGTATCACAGACGGAAGACCATTTTACTGTGATGAAATTATATACACATTGGCTCTCATAATAAAGAAATCTGGATAAGTCGAGTATCGGACCCACAAACTTCCAGTCACGAAGGCTGGTCATCATCCAGTCAAGAAGATTTTGTCATCATTTTTTTTTTGGTTTCTGAACCTAATTAAGATATTTTAAGCTGCTAACACTATTGAACTTTAATTATTCACAACATAATCTGTTGATGTGGCGTAAAGGCATAAAGAGGAAACCATTAAATTACTAACCATGAATTACAAACCACAAACCTTTGAATTACAAACATATATTGCACTGTTTTGTAAAAGGGATTTAAAACCCTACTTTAATTCTTGTGTATCAATGGAAACAACCATTACACTAATCAGTGTTATTCTCGTTACCAAATCTGAGAATAAATCCTAAGCAATTAGTGAGGTTTTTAATTTCATAGTTACCAAAATACATAAAGTTAATATACGTAAATCAAGGAATATTTGTCTGAAGAAAAGAAGTATAGTTCTGATAAGCGGAGAAGGTCAATGCACATTTTATTTAAAATGCTATATTTTTTATAGTTTAATATATATTTCGTTTAGCCGACCGATGGCTGCGTGGTTAGCGCTCCGGGCTCCTTAGCTGAGAATACCGGGTTCGAATCCCGGTTCGGGTGTGGATGTTACTTTCTTTCTCTGTTTTCTCTGTTCATTATTCTGTGATGATGTATGAATGTGGCTCACCCTATAAACGGGTTTGTGGTGGTATGGCGCGGGCAACGCTACTCACCTGCGTGACTTTGTTCACAGGTGCCCTATGGGTAACGACAAATGAGTTGCAGTTTCTGGCCTTGTTGTGGCATAGGGTTCGTCACCCAAGTGCTTGCCGTTTAAAAATATATATATATATATAAATTTTTTATTATTTATGTATTTAAAAATAGTCAAATTATATTTGTTTACTAACACCTAAAATTGATTGTTTTGTCGTTCGTGTTTGCATTAAGTAAGATTTGGGAATTAGAATAGAGACGTAAAATATAGCGGAAATTTGATTACTTTGGAGAAAAAAACAGAGAATTTTGAAGAATATTAGGAATTTTGAAGAAATAAATCCAAGCAATCACATATAATATTTTTAATACTATAGTTAATTATTTTATTAGCTTATCTTTACTCAAATTAGCTTTTTAAATGAAGGAAACTTAACTTTTATGATAAAGAAAAGTCTATTATATATTTTAATAACACATTATCGCAAGATGCCTGAATAGAAATAGTAATAATTTTTTCTAAAAACTCAAAAAAAAAAATCAATTGTTTTTAATGGGTTTCTAAGTATATTTAACTGTAAAAAATGTTTATTTATTTTAATGAATATTTGATTAAAAAAAGTCAAAATTTCTAACACCACCTGAGAAGTTACAAAATTTTGAACTTTGATAATATCCAAGGTTATACAAAACTCTCAGGAATTTTCAAAATTTCCCTTGAGAATAAACTCGGTTCCCCCACCCCACCCCACCTTTGCAACCCTAGAAATCCAAGTCCAAACTGACCTGAGTGAGGGTCATTTTGGTGATGATGGCCAGCATGATCTTCTCCCCCTTGGTCGGGTACGGGTTCTTCCGGTGCTCGTTGAGCCATGCCTTCAGGGTGCTGGTCGAGTCCCGGGTGACGTTCTTCCGCCGGGCCCCGTTGAAGTCCAGGCCTCCGTACCTGCAGGGCGGTACAAAAACGATCAAGGAATGCTATCGCCCCCGCAACATATCCATTGCTACTATATGTGACAAATACTCACCCGTAGGCGGCGAGGGTGGGATCGTAGTAGTAGGAGGCAGATTGGGATATGCTTCTCCACGGGTCCGAGCCTTCTTTCATTCCGTAAGTGGAATTCTAGAAGAAGATAAAGCTACCTTTAAAACTTAAATATATTTAAGTAATTAACTAGAAAAGAAAAACTTTGCTTTTTCAATTCTCTTGGAAATTCAATAGAAATAAGCTGGGTATATTAAAAAATAATTTAATATTGGCTTTTTAAATTCCAAATAAATTATTTAAAATAAAATGGAGAAAATTTTTTTGCCAAAGTAATTTGTTGATAAAAATTACCTTTTGTGTGTGCTTACTTTTTAAGTAATGACTTGAAAAATTTAGCATTAACTGTTCACATCTTATATAATTTCTTTATAACTAAGTTAGGTGTGTTTAGCACTTAAAGAGAGAATAATGTAAAATTGAAATATTCATCTAATTTCTTAAAATAGATTGGGATATGCTTCTCCACGGGTCCGAGCCTTCTTTCATTCCGTAAGTGGATTTCTAGAAGAAGATAAAACTACCTTTAAAGCTTTAATATATTTAAGTAATTAACTAGAAAAGAAAAGCTTTGCTTTTTCAATTCTCTTAGAAATTCAATAGAAATAAGCTGGGTATATTAAAAAAATAATTTAAAATTGGCTTTTTTAAATTCCAAATAAATTATTTAAAACAAAATTGAGAAAAATTTTTTGCCAAAGTAATTTGTTGATAAAATTACCTTTTGTGTGTGCTTACTTATTAAGTAATGATTTGAAAAATTTAGCATTAACTGTTCACATCTTATATAATTTCTCTATAACTAAGTTAGGTGTTTAGCACTTAAAGAGAGAATAATGTAAAATTGAAATATTCATCTAATTTCTTAAAATAGATTGGGATATGCTTCTCCACGGGTCCGAACCTTCTTTCATTCCGTAAGTGGATTTCTAAAAGAAGATAAAACTACCTTTAAAGCTTAAATATATTTAAGTAATTAACTAGAAAAGAAAAGCTTTGCTTTTTCAATTCTCTTAGAAATTCAATAGAAATAAGCTGGGTATATTAAAAAATAATTTAAAATTGGCTTTTTTAAATTCCAAATAAATTATTTAAAACAAAATTGAGAAAAATTGTTTGGCCAAAGTAATTTGTTAAGATAAAATTACCTTTTGTGTGTGCTTACTTTTTAACTGATTACTTGAAAAATTTAACATTAACTGCTCACATCTTATATAATTTCTCTATAACTAAGTTAGGTGTGTGTTTAGCACTTAAAGAAAGAATAATGTAAAATTGAAATATTCATCTAATGTCTTAAAATAAATTATTTAAAGATTGAAAACACCATAAAGTATTTAATGTTCAACGAAAAATTTCAAATAATTTCGCCACCAAACATCCTTATAAAAATTGATTGTTAAAATTTTATTTATAATTCATTCAAAAAGCTGTGTGTTACAGGATACATTTTACATCCATTAAAAATTTACAAAAAATATTTTGTTCGAAATGCAGTGCATGTACTTCAAACCGATGGGAAAATTTATTCCCAGCAAAGAAAATTTAGTAATTTAAGAAATGAAAGAGAAGGAAAAAGGGGAAATGAGGTGAAAGGTTATTTTTAGCTCATACGAATGATAAAATGACTGCTATCATTTAAAAACGACTGCTAGAATATAACAAGTTCTTCAAAATGTTAAAATGAATTCATGTGTCAGAAAAGCTTTCTCCTGTTTATTTTTTGAATAATTTATGTATAGTATAACAAGGAAAATAAAAACATGATATGCGAAAAAGTTATAAAAGTATTTAATTAAAATGAAATAAAATTAAAAAATAATGCATTTTTATACATAGTATCAAAAACATGTTAATAATTACTAGCTTAAATTTTGAACAAATTTAAATTTTTAATTAGTATTTAATTAAGGGCATTGTTATATAAAAGCTGAAAATTTACTTCCACCGCTCGAAAAAACTTTAGAAACCAATTTTTATCAAAATAATAACTAAATATATGAACAAGAAAGAAATCTCTTAGATATTTGAATGTAATTGAAATTATTTTAAATTTTCAGGGAAATAAATTCTTTATTTTCTCAAATTCGAACCTGAAACCAAATCCTAAAATTCTTCAAATTATAGAAACCTCTGGAATTTTTTGAGTCTTTGCAAGCGTGTGAAAAAGATAAGAGATAAAAATAACAACATTATTTTTCTTTCTCATCTGTTTAGTTAAAAATAATTCGGAAACTTAATGCTGAGAATTCTTCAATGTGAAATTCTTTAATAAACTTCGTACTAGAAAATGTAATGCATTCTTCGTAAATAGTACACAATTTTTAATTAATTTTTAGTACACATTCAGAAATTAAAAACCAAAAGTAAGAATAATTACACTTTCAATATATTTTATTCATAAAATTGCTATCTTTATGCTGATATATGCACACAAGCACACACACACACACACACACATACATACACACATATATACACATACATACATATACATACATACACATATACATACACATATATATATATATATATATATATATATATATATATATATATATATATATATATATATCTTCAAATTCTAATTTTCTTATTTTCTTGGGGATAGTAAAAATTCTCTAATTTTACACCAACTGCTTTGTTTTTAATTTATTGCAACTGCATAGCTAATCAAAATTAACTTTCCATTCAGTCAAATATACATTCATTTAAAGCTTCAATGTTTTAGTTGCCAAAATCTAATAATATCTTAGAAACATTGCATACAAATTGACTACACATTTACAAATATTTTATTCATACATTCCTAACGTAATTAAATATGTTTCATATTTTTATGAAGCCGGTTCAAGCGTATCAGATTTATAATTGTAAAATATTTAAAACATAGTTTCTAATTAAACTATCAAATTTTTGTTAGATAAATCTTCCGGGTGCAAATTAAGTGTTCTTCACTTCAAAATATGCTGTATCCTCTTATCATACTTAACAAGATATTAATTTTTTATTTAAAAACTGAGTAACTTTTGATTGAAAAAGTATTTATAATTCCAATTTTCAAATTTTATATATAAAAAAGAAGGAAACTATGTTATAAATTTTTAAGAACAGAAACGAAGTCTCTGTTCCAAATTTGCAGTGATCTTCTTAAATAAGCTTGTTGGAATCGAGCTTGTCACACTTTATATCTCTGTTCTTCAGATGTTACATAGTTTTGGGCCATTTTTCACAGATTTGCTATTTAACGTAGCGACATAGAAATAAATTTAACGGTGATATGTCAGGGATGTATGTAGGCCCTATAGCCTATCACACCAAAGCGATTCGGAAAGCCTCTTGAGGGAATACGATTGCTTAAGCGATTTCAATGATAATCCAGAACTTATTTTGTTGAATGTGGAAGAGCTTAAACTTGCTGAAAAACTGTTGTTTTGATTTAAATTTTCGTTCAATTGGGAATGAATCTCGTCAAACAGTTGAGATTATGTTCAGAATTCCACTTCTGAGCAAAAAAACACTAATCCAAAATGTCATCAACAGAAAAGTCACACTGGACAGTCAACTTTCGGTAAGTGTCAGGTCACAATATAAAATGTTTTGATTAAAGAAAGTGATTTTTGGTTCAATAACAGTCCATTTTGATGAAAACAAAAAGTTCTTTGGAACTAACCAGAATCAGTACGTAAGTTTTCTTCGGATACCCGAGCATGTGTGCGCAGCACCATATCCTTACACCACTTGCTGATTTATTTGTTACTCAATGATTATTTTTTGCACACTAATGGATAAATGGACTAGGAACAACAGTTTAAAGTGGATTCCAAAATGATACAAAAATTCGAACCATATGTGTTGATTCAAATTCACTAATCGGTTGAACAAAGGCTAGAGATGAACCAAACTGTGTGAACCAAATGCTGTAACACCTAATGCAAAATTTTTTCTTTTCAGTAAAAGAAATTCTTTTACAACTCCCAAAAATAAACATATATATTTCTGTTATCATAGCAGCATTAATGGGCATTTTATATACATAGATTTATTTTATTTTCACTCTTTAGATATTTAAAACTAAAAGTAAGTAGGAATACATTTCATCACTTGTTAAAGTGAACTTAAACGCTTTACTATTTTCTAAAAGAGAAAATGTGGAGCAAATACAATATAAGTGTCTTAGAAAAAGTTTAATGTATCCTTTTTTGTTAGGAATAATTTTTTTACGCATATCAGTGAAACAACTAAATATCTTATTTGTAACTATTCCTTGAATAAAAACAAATATCGAGCTAACTCTGAAAATTATTTATTATAATATATACAATAACAGAGCACACAATACAAGAACAGTACTTCTGCCTACTTCAGAGACTGGTATAATAATCAGAGACTCTGGAGAAACAGTCCCTTCTGCCACATAGCCTCTAGTAATCTAGTCGTTGGTGCTGTGGAGCTACGTCGTCTGACACAATGTCTTGACCTAACTGATGATTTTAGCGGTGTCTTTTCCATCCAGAATTGTCAATTTGTGTTAACAAGCAAATAGACCTTCCTACATAGGGTATTAACACATTTTTAGAACGATTTCGGGGCCGTTTGATTAATATTTAAAATTTAAAGAATATTTTTTTTAAATGTTCGATCTGATAGCCTTTTTTCTGGACTATAAGTCTGCATCGTGATTTCCATGATATAAGAGCTTTCCGTAAAATTTCCAAATGTATTGATTTCCATTCCTCTTCTACTAGAGGTCCAGAGTCCACCTATCGTGGTGGGTTTGCGTTTAGAAAGAGCTCTTTTTAACAGACCAAAGGAACAATAGTCCATAGTTGAAACGTCAGGGAACTTCACAGGAATATGTTGAAAAGGTATATATGCAATACCTGTATTAGTCTTCATTTTTTCAAGGAATGCAATGGTAGTTTTCGAAGTATGACTTGTAGCTTTGACTTGATGAAGTTTCACTCTTTGAAAGTCTTTGGAATAAAGAAGTGGAATTTCTTCTGTGGAATCTGGGGCTATCCAATCAAGATTTATATGACGTTCCTTTGGCGCTATATTTTTGGGTGTTTTTAACGTTATGGACTTGGTCTAGCGCTGCTGACCAAAGGGGACATGAAACAACAAGACAGTGGCAAAATTAAATATAAGGACATAACTCAAATTTTAATATCGAATTCAGGAAGACAGAGCTTCACTACTTCACTTTACAGCAGTTGCAGTTTGACTCACTGTTCGTGTTTATTGATTTTGTTGCCATTCGAATGCAACTGAATTCGCATTAACACTGAATATTGATAAAAAAACAGTTCTGTTACAGTTTTCTTCTATTTTTAGAATAAAATTATTCATAGAAGTAAATAAATAAATTAAATGCAAAAGATTCTTAGAGTTACTTTCTAAAACATTTTATTCCGAATTTAAAATGTACAGTAAAATGTTTGTTGAGTTTAAAATGTACATTGTATTCAATCCCCTAAATGTTTTGCTTAATGACTCTAAATGCTGAATTCGTCTAGATGTTAAGCTTACGAGGCACTGAGGAACCCTGAAAGTCTAAAGGCCGTAAGAATCACACCTTAAAGATCTAAGGTGCTAACGGCTTGATTTGAAGATTTTGAGACATATTTTATTGGAGAAGAAACGCAAATGGATATGTAGACAACAATTATTCATGTTAATGATTATATTCATAATATGACTGAAAAACATTCTTTAAAAACAAATGTCCATAAACAATTGGAAAGTTATTACGGACACATTTCTATCTGCTATTGCCTTTCAGTTTTTTATAGGATATTTTTTAATTAATTAAATTACTCAATATATCCTAAGCGAGGATTCTCTTATTTTAATAACAGGATTAAAGGTTTAATACAAATGCTTTAACATGATCTTATAGAATTTGTTTATATTCAAAATATTATGACATGTATGTTTTAACATTTATAACTCTATTGAAATTAATATATTTATATAGTTGGATATAATATTTTTTTTACTTGGTTGATATTATGAATTGTATTAGAGAAGGAAAATTTTTGAAGTAATTATTTATTTTACGTAACCCTGCAACTTTTTACGACTTACATTAGTGTTTATATTATTTTATCGACCAAACATCTAATGGTTAAGAAAAATTAATTGCTTTTAAAATGTCTTAATCTTGAATAATATATGTATCAAAAATATTTTACTGTGACTTTATATTTTTGATAGATTATGTTTTGGCTTTAACAAAACTTATGAAATTGATTTATTGTTTGACGTTGAATATTTTTTTCAGTTTGTTGATTCTCAATAATATTTTAATGAATATTATTAACGTATTTATTTACTTTACAAGTTGAAAAAAATTAAAATTATAAATAAGAAATGCCTTTTTTTAAAAATAATAAAAATGTATCATCATAACACAGTATATAAGTTAATCACTTATAGCCTTAGCTTATTTCAGATAGAACGTATTATCTATATTTGGCTACAAATAATAATCTACATTTTAACACATTTAATAAGCAAGGAAAGATTATGAATCTTGTTAATGTCGCTTTCATTTTTTAACAGCCGTAATCATGGCTTGCTAAACATGCACACGTACCCACGAATCATCTAGATCTATGACTCTAAATCCAGCTGAAAATTAACCTGCATTGGGAACATCTTAATAAATATATGATTTATATTCTCTGATACTAAATTTTGAGTGTCAATAGACCGAGACTAACGAAATCATGGGTCATAACAAATGGAATAAACATCTCCTGAAGACCACTCCTTAGTTGGAACAGCCTCCAGAGAATTATGACAACTGCTGATATCTGAGTACCAATATTTTCCGGCACTAATTTGTCTCTAACTTCTCTTAAAGTGCTTGGAGAAAAAAGGAAGGGCAGCAATCAATAGATAATCGAGTATTTAAAAATGGTTTTTTTCTAAAGGTGGGTTTTAAATGACTGGATTTCACAACAGTTGTTTTTTTCTTGCTGTGGAACGTTTGCCAGAACAATCGGACCACCCATTGTTCATTCGATGTAGTTAAATATCAATATAATATCATTGAAAAAAGACATTTTTTTTATTTGTGGATTTCATTTTATCTACTCCTTTAATTCCATATTACATTGCAATAATGGAACAATTTCATATATTTACAAGAAATACAAATGAACATAAGATTTTTCATCGAAACATTAGAATACTTTTGATTTAAAATCACTGAACCCAATGCTTTTTTATCAATTAGAATGATACAGAATAATAAGCCTTTAATTATAATATTATTCACTGTTTTAATGGAAACATATCTACTTTTGAAATTGTTCCGGAAAGGTAGCAGAAAGGGAAATATTGAGAAAAATCATTTACACGCACACCATAGATACATGATATTAATTAAAAGGGTGCTAAATAAAGCATTTAAAGGATAAGATTTCAATATTCAGATATTTTTTAAAATAAAGACATTACATTTTAAGTGTAATTTTAAAACAAACACAAATGTTGAAAAAATTCAGTTTTATTTAGTTATTATGAAAAGTTAATTGCAGGACTCAATATGATCATAATATTTTTATTAATTCATAATATATTCATTAGCTATATTTATAAAGTATCTCACTTAATTTTAACGAAATTATGCTCACCATTTTCTAAATACTTTCATTTTTGAATTTTTATTGGTAGCTAAGTTTTATAGTTGCCAACGGATGGCTGAGTGGTTAGCGATCCTGACTCCTGAGCTGTTGGTCCCGGGTTCGAATCCTGGTTCGGGCATGGATGTTTCTTTCCTTTTCTGTTTTTTCTTCTGTGATGATGTATGAATGTGGCCCACCCTATAAATGGGTTTGTGGTGGTATGGTGCGGGTAACGCTACTCGCCTCCGTGACTTGGTTCACAGGTGCCCGCTGGGTAACGACAAATGAGTAGCAGTTTCTGGCCTTGTTGTGGCATAGGGTTTGTCACCCTAGTATGCCCGCCGTTGGAAAAAAAAAGTTTTACAGTTACAACTTTTTATTTATCTATTTTTTATGTAACCTGATTTTACAATTTTACGCAACTGTAAATTAGCGCAATGATTATTCATAGAACTGAAACAATTTAGGTACATATAATTTGGGTAACCAATCAGCATGACTATGCTACTTATTGAAGTTGATTTGAAAGTTTGATAAAGATGCCACTAATTAGATATCAACTTCATCACATGACCGAGATTCAAAATTACGAGGCAGTTGGTTGCATTTTAAATCTTTGGCAGGTAAAAATAGGTAATATAAACGTAATTTAATCTTTACATGATTTTAGCTCAAAAATCAATGATTTCAGCTCATACACCAGTAACAATTTCATTTAATGCACCGAAATAATTATTTTCATCGTTAATTAAAGTGATTTTTCAATAAATTTAGTAATTTGCTATGTTTTGCTCTGGATTTCATTTGTAATTTTTTCTATGAGTAGAATTAAAAAGCTCACAAATCCAGTTTCTAAAAAAAACATTAAAACATTAGTATTGATTTATTTCAAAAGACCGTTGACAAAATTTCCATAATTAAATCAAACAAAAAAGGGCAATAAGAGATAAATTCTTATTCAGAATAAATGTTCTTAAGAATGCTGTTGCAAAATTTTTAACAGGAAATTCACAAATAATGAAATCTAGGGCAAGCCAAAAATCACAAAAACAGCAAAAAAAAACATTAAATATGACAATAGTAGCAAAAAATCAACACCAACCATAAAAGAAACAACAGCATTCGAAGCACACGGGCTTATTTATGAGAAAAGAAATATCGCGTAGAGTTACCGATTAATGATATTTCACCATAAACTGGTAATTAGGCATAAAAAACATCTGAATTTTAGAACACGCTGATTATTTTGTTGGCAAGCATTTTACGGATACCTGAAACGGAAAAATGTGTACCAAAATATCTTTTACTAACACCTTCTATTAATTTTTTAAAATAAATTATAAAAAAAACATTTTCAAATTGCTAAAAAATGTATATTTCAAACAAAGCAAACGTCACTTCTGAAATAAAAGTCATCCTCGAATTTATTCTCAAAATTAAAAGCGTTCTCTTATTTAATGCACTGATTTTGTAATTATGATTTTTACTATAAGCAAAACCTTTATTAACATTCCGGTGAAGCAAATGATAAATTAAAAAAAAAAGGCAAAGACACCAAAAATGAGTCTTTGATCGCATCCGACTCTCCGAATGGTAGCCCATTAAAGTGTCACATTCGGAGTCATTTGTGTCGGGAGTTGTCAGAGCCAAAGAGTTGATCAAGTGTCCAACGATAATGGATGGGGCGGATCCGATACTAATATGAGTAACGTTTTTATTGAAAGTGTCCCTCTACCCCCTCCACTAGGCATTCATTTTTTTTCCAGTTTTAATAGTGATTATTCAACAGTTTTTATCGGGGTGTGCCACACCTGCTGATCTTGCTATCTTGTTGGAGAAAGGCGGCCATCAAGATAAGACGCCTATCAGATAGTAGCAGGTGTTGAAGATGATGATAACGTCATTTATTTCTATCAACGATCATGTTCACCTTGTACTCCGTAAACAAGATGAAACACGACACACACCACGGCTTCCGATTTTAAAAAACACATTGAGATTATCATCGAGGAATTTTTTTTATTCCAACAGAATATAAATAATATAAATTTGTGGTGACGATGATTAGATCTGCATATTATTTATTTTCTGCTATTCTAATTACATTTCAATAGATTCGAGATACAGTTATTTTTAGTTCCTTATCATTTTTTATCACACGTAGATTTGTCTGTTTTGAAAAGTAATAAAAAAAATCTATTAAGTATTTTGTTGTTATTGTTATAGGTATATTGTTAATAAAATAGTTTAAAAATGTCACATCAAATATGATTACTCAATACAAATTGCGAATCAATTTGAGTGGTTTTACTTAGTCAAGCAAAAATTTATAAATTTTGAGAATTTTGCAATTTTTAAAGTGAAAAAAATAATAAACTGATATAAAATCTAGCGAAAAGAGTTCTCAGTCTAGCAGAAATAAGCACGCAGAAATTTATTTCAAATAAACACCAATGCATGTATAACATCATTCATTTTCATTAATATCGTTCAATTTTGAAGTTCTTTTTATCGTTAAAGGAAGTTAAAATGTAATTCAAATCGTTCCAATTTCTCTATTAAAAGCAAAATTTTGAGATTTTTTGTAAAAAATTATAAAATAGTTTTATTAAGTTTTTAATGTGCATTGATTATCATAAAGGAATTTTTTTTATTCCAACATAATATAAATAATATAAATTTGTGGTGACAATGATTTGATCAGCATATTGTTTATTTTCTGCTATTCTAATTACATTCCAATAGATTCGAGATACAGTTATTTTTAGTTCCTTGTCATTTTTTATCACACATAGATTTGTTTGTTTTGAAAAGTAATAAAAAAAATCTATTAAGTATTTTGTTGTTATTGTTATAGGTATATTGTTAATAAAATAGTTTAAAAATGTCACATCAAATATGATTACTCAATATAAATTGCAAATCAATTTGAGTGGTTTTACTTAACCAAGAAAATATTTATAAATTTTGAGAATTTTGCAATTTTTAAAGTGAAAAAATAATAAACTGATATAAAATAGTTATCTAGCGAAAGAAAATCTCAGTCCAGCAGAAGTAAGCACACAGAAATTTATTCCAAATAAACACCAATCTATGTATAACATCATTCACTTTTATCAATATCATTCAATTTACAATATACACATTATTGTTCAATTTACAATATACACATTATTGCATTACAATATACACATTATTGTTACTTTTACAATATACACATTATTGTAAAAGTAAATTAAAATGTAATTCAAATCGTTCCGATTTCTCTATTAAAAGCAAAATTTTGAGATTTTTTGTTGAAAATTTATTTGTAAAATAGTTTTATTAAATTTTTAAGGTGCATATTGATGAACTTTAATCTCAAATGTAAATTTAATAATGTAGCAAATGACTTGATCTTGCCAAAAAAAAGATGTTTTTATCTAACATTTTTGGTGTTTTAACTGGGCTTATTTTAATTTACTTATGTAATAAAATTTTGTAAATATACACATTTCTTATTTTAAGACTTTATTTGAAAAAAATAACATTTGTGGATGATGAATACATTGAAAGTTAAACAGGAAACAACTTATATAACATATATGTAAGTATTAGGAGGGCACAGATGCAAAATATAAAAAATATATCAGTATTTTTAAATAAAATAAAAACTGGAATTTAATTTCTAAACTGATGAATATAAATTTAAATTAATAATAATATATGCGCAGTAAAAATTTCAGTCAATTAATAAAATTTGTCCATTAAATTGGTCAAATCACTAACTTTTGCACTATTTTTCTTTGTTTTCATTTGGCAACTTTTATCACTGATTTATGGAAATAATTTTTTTTTCAAAAAAAGGAAAGAATGTTTAAATATTTTTATGTGGATTCTTGTATTTGTCTGAGTATTATTACTGATAATTAAATATTTATTGAAGAAAAACTTGCAATAAAATAATGTGTTGAAAACTTTATTATCATTAAATACTACAGATGCTAAGATAAAAAAATAACAAAACGCGATGTTTTACTTAATACAGTGAAATTTAGAATAAAATTAAAAACTTTTATATCAAATTCAATGTTTCTGTCAAACATTTTGCGGAAAAAAACTTTTTAGAACAAAATAAATAAGTAAATAAAATAAAATAAAAATAAATAGAGAAGACTGTGGATTGTGGATATTTATAGGATTTATAGGATATATATAGGATTGTGGATATTTGTCATCCATATCCATAAACATTTTCCATTACATCGGTTAAAAATTGAATTCCGTGTCATTAAAGTTTTTCAAAATATTTGAAGTTTTTATTCCAGAAATTCATGTTGCATATGAATGTCAGAATTATTTACTTATAAGCGTTTGAAACGTTTTCGCTGAAAGAATAGGTCAATTCTTTAAATAAGTAATTGTAATCAGACACTGTGGGTGAGGACGGTGTCACATTTCAGGAGATTCACTCAAAGATTAAACACGAGATTAAACCACTCGGATTGTCCATCCTGAGCATCATTGGTACCACTGTGCGCGTCCAGGTGCTTCCCTGGCTACTGGTCCTAATAGACAAGAACAAACGGCTATTGCCCGTTTCAGAAGTGGCCATTTTAGTAACTTGAAATTCGTAGAGGGTACGAAGAGATCGAAATTTGCTCCAAGTGGTTAAATGAACAGGCCTCTCCTGAACATATTCTTCAACGCCTTGGTCTCTTCGGGAGAGATGTAATGGAGAAACCATTTATGGTGCTGTACTTTTACTTGAAGGTGTACGCGCTCATGGACCTGGTCTAGCGCTGCTGACCTCTGGGGCATGCAACAACAACAATCAGACACAAAATGAAGAGTGGTATAAGAAAATTTTATAAGCAAAATCCCATACTTTTTCAGTAAGTAGAAAGAATCATAGAATTATTGAGTAAAAAATAGCGTCATGACAATAAAGGATATCGACTTTCCTGTTTTTATTTCTATTTTCATTTATTTCTTTTCTTGTTGTGGCAAATGTTACCCTTTGTATTCTAAGCGAAATAAATCTTATTATTATCAAATCTTTTTCTAGTTTATACTTTTTTGAATTGTTTTATATGTTCATTATTCTAGTTTGAAAATTTTCAAAAAAAGTTTACGTTAGCAACTTTACACACACATTTAGTCAGTTAGTCTTTACTCATTCTTTATGTTAATCAATGTATGTATGCGTTACAAGTCGGACAGCCGCAGTGCACTGCAACATCTCAGTGACTGGTCCTTTATAAGGCATGAAAAAAAGTTTATCTCTTCTGCTGAAATTGAATCTCCTGACTCTCTAATGGATTCCATCCCATATAAATATTAGTGGCAATGAGGCCTCAGATCGACGGTCCAAAGAGGGCAGTGAGGAAGATACGTCCACTGGTTCATCACTTACATATCAGGAATGTAATGTACTCTAATGAAAAATCTAGATTTCATTCAATCTGGCAAATTCCACCTACACACCAATGGTAATCTGGAACATCTCCTGGAACTCTTCTGGAAATAAAATGTGACCGAAAATCTCAGACTGCCTTGGCCAGATTCTCAAGTAGACATCAAAAATGTTTATTGTTTGTAGGTGGTACAAAAATTTATCCCACTTGTAAACAATGCTGTGACCATCCAGCCTCACTAATTCATATTCTGGATTGTGTCGGACTTTCCCGGGAGGATTTATCCTTAGATTCCCTGTCAGTCATTTTAGTCATTGACTTTCTAACTATCAACAATTTAATGGAGTTGATTTGACAAATGTCATATCTTTAAAGAGGATAAGCCAACAACAGCATGTATACGTTAATATTGCACTTAATATAGGTACTTAAATATAGTGAATCTCTAGGAATTTTTGGGAACTCTATGCTTAGATTTTTTTATCATGTAATCAGTATAATTACACAATAAAAAAGTCTACGTATTACTATACGTGTAAAAAAAATGAAATTCATTTTTTAATATAATTAAATTTAAATTGAATCAAATAGCGTAAATTTTTCAAACAAAATTACATAAATCATTACAAAAGTTAAGATGTAGTAAACTTACTCTTGTTAAGTTTTAGCTCAAAATATTTAATTATTATTTGATTAAAAATTTAAAATAGTTAAAATTGCCTAAAAATACAAAATCATTCAAATTTTTGAGTTTTGTATCTTTTTGTTGAATGTGAAACCCAATAATTCCTAGATTCCAATCACCAATCTACACAAATAATAATGGTAAAAAAATTAAACTCCTTATTAATATTTTATATTAATTTATACAATATGCTATTACTTGATAGTTTAATTAATTTGTCATTTTAACCGGTTTTAAGAATGAGTCTTCTTACCAGTGTAGGAGTGTAGAAAGGAGTAGTGGTCGGGTCTAAGTTCGAATCTGGTTGATAAGGAGGAGCCGCGTAGGACGTTAACCTAGGGTACAGACGCGCATCGTACTGACTTTCAGGACTGACGCCGGTTCGCTCATAGCAGGAGTTTTGTCCCGATGATCCACCAATCACCAACTGTAATGGAAAGTACATTTAAATTAAGGAAATATAATCACATAAAATATAAAAACAAATGACATTAATTTTTTAAGTACTGTTGCAATTATGTAGCAACATTTATTTCAATTTGGCAACAGTGTTTTCTGCGAATCCGGCAGTTTTATAGTAATGAGTTGCAACGTTATGCTAGCTTCTATATAAATATATGCACGGTTTCCATAATTGGGGAAAAGGTTTTTGTTGAAGGTTTATCCAAATGGATTAAATACCACTGTTGCAAGTTTATCTCCCTCAACCACTTTCCGCCATAATGTGCTCGTGGGGAAATGCCACTGATACGTATGTTGGTTTCTCTTATTTTAATGTGCTTATTTCTATATAGATGAGTCGTTACATTATAAAATAATATATATATATATATATATATATATATATATATATATATATATATATATATATATATATATATATATATATATATATATATATATATATATATATATATATATATATATATATATATATATATATATATATATATATAAATACATATATTTATTTACAAGAGAACTCACTAATTTACGTTACTTTATATTATAAAATTCGTACCTGTCCGTCGTTTTGTTGCTATCCGTTATTTCGAATTGCGTTTTATTTTAAAAACCATCAGTTTACGTACTTCGTTATCGTTGGTGACGTATATGGTTTTGGTAGCAATTGTTTTGGTAGCTAAGTAAAAATTCATAGAATGTAGTAACTAGTAACTGAGTAACGTAAATTAGTGAGTTCTCTTGTAAATAAATCTATCTACCTATATCTATATATACATATATATATATATATATATATATATATATATATATATACATATATATATATATTATTTTATAATGAAATGATTCATCTGTATAGAAATAAGCACATTAAAATAAGAGAAGCCAACAAAGTGAGCGCAAAATTTCATACGCCTGAGTGGCAACAGCAGTAGTTCTCATGACAATTGTTTTGGTAGCTAAGTAAAAATTCATGGAATGTAGTAAATAGTAACTGAGTAACGTAAATTAGTGAGTTCTCTTGTAAATCTATCTATCTATCTATCTATCTATCTATCTATCTATCTATCTATATATATATATATATATATATATATATATATATATATATATATATATATATATATATATATATATATATATATATATATATATATTATTTTATAATGAAACGACTCATCTTTGTAGAAATAAGCACATTAAAATAAGAGAAGCCAACACGTATTATTTCAAGACTATCTATTGGTATGCTTCCCAGGACTATTGATATATATTGCAAAGAAAAACTTACATACAAATTAATAGCAATTTGCATACTAAATAATTGCAATTCGTTTTCACCTCTGTTTTCACGAGTGCACAGGGGCACAGATTTTATTGGTCCATTCGCAATTACAATGGTAAGAAACTCCCAAAAATGGCTTTAAAATTCAGAGGGACGGCAATAAAAGCAATTATTTCAGTAAGGAATCCACTCAAGTGGCGTGCTAGTCACGTCAATCGGTCATTTCTTCAGTTCGCTCCACTAAACTCACTTACTGCTGACCGAAGTAGCATTATATATTGAATTTTCTCATAAATTCGAATCCTAGTTAAGTGATGAAAGTCATACAAAATTGGGCAAAACCCTTTTCCCACGCTCTGCAGCATTTGTGAATGCCATTGGATTCAACGGCCCAAAGGTCTTCGACTTGGTCAGCAGGTATCGAATTCATTATCTTCCACACGAGAGTGATGTTTAACACAGTCTGAAATGATCTCTTATACACAGTCTGCTTCAGATAATGAGAACCATAGTTAAGAAAAATTTAAGTCAATAGGAACAGAATCTTGTCAGTGTGTTTCATCATGAATCTAATTAGGAGGGTGGGGATCAGTTTATGATAATTTTTTACTGGAATGTTGACAGTAATTATACTATTTTTAAAAATATTTAAAGATTTTATTTTGTAATTCTTCATGTGTACGTGCACTTTACAAATCCATTATGTTCCTGTTTAATTTCCCCTCTTTTCCAATAGTAATTTTTATTTCACAGCAATTGAAAATCACTTTTCTAATTGTAATGATGTTATATCTATATATATATAAAGAATATACAAAATAACTATTAATATATAATCTCAAATATGTTTTCTGGTCATCAATTTAACAGCTCGTAGTTTTGATTCTTACCTAGAACTTTACATTCAGCTTTTCATCGGATTTAAGAAAATATTTAGCTATCATTAAATGAAGGAATTTATTCTATGACTAATAAACAAATGTTCAACTCTAGAATTAAAAAAAATCAATATCAGAAAATCTCATCTCCATTACTTTAAACATTTTTATTCTATAATTTATAAGTTAAATATTAATAAATTTAATCCGAACTTTTATTCTAATAAATGCTTGTTTTATTCTAATAAAAAATTTTATATTATATGTTGTTCACAAAAATCCAGTTTTTTTATCCAAAACTTATTTACATTTATTACTATAACTTATATCTTTTTAAACTTTTCCTCACACACAGCTTCAATATATATTTTAATTTATATCTTTAATAAAACAAAGGTATAAGCAACTGATTTTATTATACTTTTATTTACTTAATTTCCGATTGAGTGTGAGAAAATGAATTAAGTGCCTTGTAAATCTAAAATGATTTCATGTCACCTTATTTGAAATTAAAAAACTACATTTTAATGACAAATAAATAATTTAAAAACAGTAAGAGATGGTAAGTTTCTTAATTTGCTTTTAAAACGACTGAAACTAATTTCTTTTACATGAATTTAGGTCATTCCCTTGTTCAAATTCGTGTAGGTTATATAAAGTTTTCATTCTTATATATCCCCTTTTTCTAAAATTATTTTTTCATATTTTTATATAATTTATGAAAAAAACACTAAATCTTTAACTTATAAAACTATTATTCTTTTAATAACTTCCAATATTCCTCTTAACAGTGAAAGAAATTTTAAAAAAAGTTAAAGTCCATTAATTATCAATATTTTTAAGTTTTTCATTGATCTTTTATTAGCATTACAATTATATTCATCATCTATACTCCTTGATGTCACATATTCATTTCTAAGGCAAAATAAATAACTAAAGTAATAAAAAAATATAGAGAAAAAAGGAAAATCAATGTATTAAATTAAAGTTTGGTTTGTTTACTGCTTTTTTTTATCCCTAAGTCGCTAGTCTGATTCGATCGAAATCTACAGTTTAAAACTGATTCCAAGCTATTATAAACATGCACACCCAAAGCTAGAATCGAACCCAAAATAATGCATAAGTAATTAAAATTATTCTTTTCCTGGTGTAAAAAATGCTTAAAAATTATAAGTGTTCCTTGAATTAAATATAAAATTTGATTATTGTTACCAGTTCTCCTTTTTTTATGGACATTTCTAAAAAATTTTTTCCACGATTAGGTTCAAATTTCCTTTTTACTATACAGATTATAATCTGTAACTTATCTTTCTGGAGATTTAAATCTTTATATTGCTATCAATCTCAGTCCAAATATGCATTTTAATAAATAGCCTGAAGTATTGTCTATTATAAAGTTAGATAAATTTAGTTCAACATATTTGGTGACTAACTGCCTTTTTTCGATGCAAAAATTTCTAATCAAATTGCTGGCGTTTATTATTATTTTAATCAATTATTTAACAAAGTAAAAAATTAGAAGTTATAGTATTTTAGCATTTATTTAAACAGTAATTGGATATATATATATATATATATATATATATATATATATATATATATATATATATATATATATATATATATATATATATATATATATATATATATATATATATATATTACGCCACCAATGTTGTGGAATTCCAAAATGTGCATTACCACAAATATGGTTAAAGAATATCGAACTGACCGATGACGATATCTAGCACCATGAGTTATGTTATACCCTTCTGAGTTAAGAGGGGTTAAGTTCTCTTGAGACATTTTTAGTTGAGCTCTCTTATCGAACAGATGTGCTACTGAGTCATGGTTTTCTTTATACAAAGAAATATTTCCTGTATTAATAAATGTTATACTTGAAAAACTGCCTATTCAATAATTGTTCTTAATTTCACCAAGACTTAACAACGTAATACATTATATATATATATATATATATATATATATATATATATATATATATATATATATATATATATATATATATATATATATATATATATATATATATATATATATATATATATATATTAACTAAACTTCATGGCACGACTGCCCATGTGGGCGAAGGCCTACAGTGCCCATAACTGTTTTCATGACCGAGGGCCCTGGGATGCGAAGCATATGTCCCAGTTAGGTAGTCAGCCTAACGTAAGACCCCAGTGTTTAGTTCCCAAGCATGCTTGACACTCAGTTAATTGACCCACTGAAGTATGAAAAGCTGAGTCAACCTTGCCCTGCCCGAGGATCGAACCTCGGACCAGTGTCATGGGAGCGTGAGACGCTGCCACTAAGATATATATATATATATATATATATATATATATATATATATATATATATATATATATATATATATATATATATATATATATATATATATACTCACACACATTCATTTTTAAATAAATTTTTAGAAACAAACAAAACCATACATTTTTTATATCTACTTATTTTGTTTTGGCTTTTTTCTTGCTTCTTTTTTCTTCTTTTTCCCATTTGCTCACCTTCTTTTCTATTCAGATTTTGAATAAAAGTTGCAAAGAATAAAACCGAGTGAGATAAAATGTACGAAGACAAAAATAGATGCTTCAGTGTAAGCTTTGTATGTGACATTCTTGAAAACATCGATAAATATTTTGAAAGGAAAATCTCCTTTCGCATTTCTTCTAGTCCTTTGCTTTTTTCTTTCTTTCTTTTTCGGGAAATAAATCTGAAAAGAAAATCTCAGGGCAATGCTCTTAGCACGGAGCGAAACACAGAGTTAAGAGAGAAGAAGGAACGAAACGTATAGATCAAGTCACTTTACTCTTCTCCGTGTAATCTGATCTTCTCTGTTTGACCTGTGCTCGATCACTTTCAAATCGTTTCTCACCCCCTGCTACAAAATGCTCTCCCAAGTCAACATTAAATTTCAAAGAAAAGGAAGCAAGGTTTTTCGGACGCATAGATCAACGCTGTATTAGTTTGGATAGTCGCTTTACGGTCAGTTTTTGGCATGCATGGAGTAATTGGATCGAGATTTAAGATTTTGTTAAGGAATACTAGACATCTTTATAAACGAAAATGTCTATTTCACTTTACCAAAAACGTAAAATTCTGCTAAGATGTCTACCACATCTTTTGTTGTTGTTGTCGTGTGCCAGCTAGGCTGGCAATATGGGGTGCGCTGCTCCACTTTTTCAAACCACATCTTTTGACACCGTGTAGTGAACAACCTAACTTCCGAATGTCTTTGAAAGGCATTTTAGTATCCACCGCATCCTAGACTCCATTAAAGGATTATCGGACTTTATTAATAAAGTGGGTGACCCGAGCAACCCGAACTAGGAAACATTGGATTTGGAGTGAATAGTACAAAATGCTGATAAAAGCAGAGGTGCCCAATGACATACAAACCCAACTCTAAGAAGACGAAGACGATCCACCGCATAATGTGAATTCCGGGAAGAATTTTAATATATAGTGAGCCGTATTCACCTGTCGCAATGGAGTTAACCTGGAAAACTGGCAAGCATCCTCCCAAATAAACGTGCCTGCAGAAGGCAGGCGCAGAACATCTATCTCTCGTTATTCAACAATGGCTGGTATCGAACACGGGACCTTATGTTCTGAAAAGCGCTTTTTCCTGCTATTAAACCACGAAAGCACTTCCACAACATGCAATTGAATTTAAGGAAAGCATTTGAACACTAACCCGTCATTGTCTCACGAGTTTCATTTTGTCTATTCTGGGTCATATTATTTTATAGCAAAGGAGAAGATCTTGAAAACTCCCGAGCACCTACTTTGATAGATCTGCATGCAGAAAGCAGAAGCGTAGCACCTTTTTATCATTGTTTTGCTGGGGTTGAATCCGAAACATTTAGTTTCGAAGAGCTTTTTTTCACTTCTAGCGTATGGTTGAACCCTCTTGAACTGCAGCTTAAATGAGTTCTGAACTACTGCACATTTCCACGCCTAAATCAGAATTGAACTCGTGACGAAAGCTTTTCAACAAATAGCTCAGATAAGCCAAGATTGGAAATGCTGGAACCGTAGATAACGCTTTTTCAAGTGACAAAATTTAGTATAATTAATAATATGTGAAGTAAAAATATTAATTGATAACGAATTTTGCACTTTAACTTAAATCCCCTTATAATTGCTCAGTCAAGATATTAAGTAGAAAAACTATGTGTTTTTTTGGCAAAAATATGTATAGTATTTTAAGAAATAAAAATCAAGCTTTTGAAACTTGTCAATTTATTTGTCCATTATAAATATTTAAAAAAAATTTATTTAAAAAAATGTGATTTTTCAAGCCAGTTATGAATGCATTCTCTTAAATCTTCTGGTAGAAATGAATTCGCAATTTGTTCATATTGAGTATAATGTGGCAAAAAAACTGACAAAAATCATGTTTTAGTAAGGATGTTGACTTTTCCATTCATATTTAGTTTACTTATTAATATGCTTAGCTACAAAAAAAGTGTACAGAATCTATGGAAACCATTCCTGTACTGTAATCTTCCAAAATTACAAAAACATCTTAATACATTTCGAATATATAAAAACTTTAACCACAATAGTAAATAAATATCCTATTTGTAAAAACATTTAACATTAGCATTTTTGAAAAAATGAAAAATTAAGCAACAAACTTAATTTCCGTATCGTTATCAAAATATATCTCAAAATTACTTTTTTTATCTTAAATATTTCACATTAAAATAAAATAGAGACTAAATAAAAATAAATAATTGGAAATAATATTTAAATTTCTTATATCCTTTTTGAATGAAGTCTTGAATTGAAATTCAGTGTGAATTTAAGACTTGAATTGTTTTAAAGTTTCTTAAGAAATAAGTAACTCTTATTTCTTAAAATCTTTCCAGCATTTCAAGATTTATGTGAAAAAAATTAACATCATTTCTGGGATTCCATCGTGTGGTTTTAAATCACTTTAAGAACGAAATTTTAAAAAATGAAGAATATATAAAGTGGTTCCGTTAAATAACATTAAAATATGGATATATCTGCGCATTTTTTAAATGGAAAGGGGCTGGGTTATATGCCCTTATTTTGCAGGAAAACAGTTCACTCTGACCCAACTGGTTCAACAGTGCTCTTCCAAAGTCGAAGATAACATTTACTGTTTTACTAGCAATCCTTGCGCTGCTGCTTTTTTCCTGCACGTCTTCAGGAGTGGCTGCTTGGGATTTTTCATCAAATCCTCTTTGGTGGTGGCTCAGTCACATTTTGACTCGATTTATTTTCATGATTAATCGATGAATTATTAGATTGTGCAGAAGATTGAAGTTACTGCTGTCATCATCCGCTTATTTTTTACATGCAGGAGCCAACTGAAGGGGAATCTAATGTTCCGAATAAAAGCAAGCAATTCATTCAAAGGTTTCGGTCAAAAGTCAGAAACTATGTATTCAACCTACAGGCTCGGCAGTAGATTATGCAGAGAAAGCTAGCCCCATTCCTTCTTTACATATATAATCATTCTTAACTTCACCAAGACATAACCACGTAATACATTATGTATCTATCTATCTATATACATACATACATACATACATACATATATATATATATATATATATATATATATATATATATATATATATATATATATATATATATATATATATATATATATATATATATATATTTATATACTAAATCAAGATACAAAATAACATAAATATAACTCAAAAGCAATAAAGAATATAAACTACAAAAATACAGAAATAAATCTAACTACCTAATCCCCTATCCAGCGCAAAAGCAGCTAAATAAAGGTAAGTCAGAAAATAAGATAATTCGAAATATAAATTGAAATATAAAGAAATTGGATTTAGGACAAAATATGAAGAAAAAAAAATTATTTCTTTTGCATAGTTGACCATATCCCCCTCCCTGAAGAAGACATGGTCTCTTTGTTTCTTATTATTATATATTTCAATAAATATACATATATATACATATTCATATATATACATATTCAAATATATACATATATATATATTACCATTTGGAAAAGTAACGTTATTTACTTTGTTCAAATCATTGATTTACACCTTAGAATAAGTTAAAAGACTAACAGAAAGAAAATCACAAATGAGATGTGAATTTATTTACGAAGTTTTTAATTAATAAAGTAGGGACTCATTCATTTCTTCCGTTCTATATACATTCTGTCGACTGCTCTTATTAGGAAAAGCGTAAACACTTACACTGCAGTCAACAAAAACAAAGCTTTTTCAAAATGCCGAAGAAAATCATTAATTTTTTAACTAAAATTACCCTTTGGCAATGTAGAAAGAAAAATTCTACATAACCTAACTTGTTCCTTGAAGCTAGAAGATTTCTGAAGCAATTTCTTATAACATTAGAATTAATTACATCGTGTCATTAGAAACTTTACAACATAAGTAACTTTGAAATTTTTTAAGTCCAGGTTAATTTAATTAAGTTTTAAATCAATGAAAAGTGTAAAAATCAAAATTTTGAAATAAAATACAGCTTTTACTTTTGCTTGCCAGCAAATGACGTCCTGGTATTAGTTTCATTGCATTTCATAATGCCGTTCTCAATTCACTCCCGGATAGAAATTTTACAAATAAATAAAACGCATTTTATTTACATCACTTATCTTATCCTATTTATTACATTAATATTACATTACTTATCTGGCATTAAAAGCCCTATATTAAATATCGAAGCATTATTGCATCAAATAACACGAATGTTTGCCAAATTAAGATATTTTCATAAGCATGCACATCAGCGTTTTAGCTGAGCAAGAGCTCTAATAAATCTTGCGAAACATATTTAAATATACATACATACATACATACATACATACATATATATATATATATATATATATATATATATATATATATATATATATATATATATATATATATATATATATATATATATATATATATATGTATGTATATATATATGTGTGTGTGTGTGTGTGTGTAGAAAGAAAGAATTATAAAAAATATATGAAACAGTATACTTTCTTTTAAATATAAACTAAAGGCTTAGTACATTATTGATGTTTTTGAAATAAAAAAATCGTAAAACTGCTGTGTAAGATTAAACTTCAGATTACTATTACATTTTCTGAAATTTTTTGTAAAACAGTAATTTTATGCGCATTTTATAATTGTTCATTAAATTGTTTTCTTGCAATGAGAATTCATAATACGAAAATAATCACACTATGTCATAAGAGCTTATAACAATAATAGAAAACTTAATTCAGATGAATAATTTATGAGCGCGTAAAATTATTATTAAATCCAACATCATACATTATTTACTAACCTTTCAATACATTGTTTCGCTTACATATAGCTTATAAAAAAATTTGTGTTTTTCTTATCATAAAATAAAATGATTCAACCATTTTTATAATGGCTGATGAATTATAATATTGGTTATATATATAAGTAATATGTTTAAAATATTACATATTATATATTACATGCAATATATCAGATATAAATAAATTAATAATATGTTAAAAACATTTCATTTTCTCCAAAATTGGGAAAAAATATAATTTAAACCTTAAATTAGAAAGATTTAAAAATTATCAATTGATTTATATTAGAATGAAAAAAAATACATAGTTTGCATTGGACATAATTCCATAATTTATGCACACTTTTTTTTATCAATGATAGATAAATTTAAAAAATGAACTCATTTTATATATTCTTGAAATATTTATTTCTACTTTTTAATTAATCATTAATAATATTGCATTTTATAAACATTTTTGACACCGTATTTCATGATAGGTTTTTTTAAAGATATTCTAGTGCACAAAGTCGTTGAAGTAAAGATTTAAAAAATAATAATTTTAAAAAAATGGAAAAAAAAAATTATTTATATACAAAAAGAGGCAAACAGCGCAATGTTAAAAGATGGCTCCTACCATTAATGTCAATGTCGTATCTACCAGATTTGTTACTTCCTAGTTTGCTCCTTTTAACTCGATTTTGCTTGTTTATCTTACACCGTCCTTTGCCAAAGAAGAAATTTTTGGTAATCGCTCATAAAAATAAATTCATATAAAATAAGAGAACAAAAGCAAAAGTGCAAAAGTGGCAGAAATTTTACTTCGATGCCTTATTGCTAAATAGAAAAAAATCTCTAGATTTTTCATCATCAAACCTTCTATTCGTAAATAGAAATGTTTCAATTAGTACCAATGACGCAGCTTTTCGAAAGTGGCTTAGACATAAGTAAAAGTGCGTAAATAAATGAGCAATCATTTTTTCCTTCTTTAATATTTATTTCGTCATAAAATGAATTAATGTAATTTTTTAATACTTTTAAGTTATTTTAATTTTATAAGCTAGTATATTAATGGTGCTGTAAGAGATAGTATTTCAAAATATTTCTGTAGTGTGCTGAAAACTTCAAAATTGACTTATTTGAATTACTGAAACACCAAATAATTATTTAAAAACGAACTCTGTGAACTTTTATTGAATTATTATAAAAATTATTACTCGAAAAAATGCATTAAACAATTAACAAATATAAATTTCAGTATTTAAATGATAAAAAAATAGCATTACCGCATTCACACAATTTCTTTATTTTTCTAACTGTTTACATAACTGCTTATTCATAAAGAAAATAAAAATCTTACAAAATATGCCTGGAAAAAATGCTTTATTAATATAATTCAGAGCAAAATACATTCACCGCTAACATTAATAAATCCTTATCATAAAAAAATTTATACTGAAAAAAAATTATGCAAAATAATCACATCGTTCAATTATTTAAGTATTCAGTATTTTCATGTTCTACTAAGACACTACACAGTAAACATTCAAATAAATCTTATCTCATTATAACGAATAAAAAAATAAATCTATATAACTTCAATGCATTGTAATTACACTTTCAAAATAAATGCTTTTTGAGTTTTTGAAAATGAATATCGAGCGATCTATGTTTTTGTTAAATCATTACCTTACTAGTGAATAATTTAAAAAGTATACAATATCTATTTCTAATTTAGCATTTTATAAAACGCTAAACTTTCTTGAACATTAGTACACTAGCTTCATATCATACTACAACTTGCCACTCGGTGAAAATGTAATCCTATTTAAACATAAAATAAATTCTTAGGTGCTCAATATTCGCTTGTTAAATATTGTTTTGCATATTATATTGACCACTTAGCAGACAATTAATAGCATGAAATTTTTAATGAAAATTGGATGTAATGCTGTTAAAATTATTGTAGTGTGGGTGATTAACATTAAATATAATTGTGTATTCTCATATTTAAATTAGGCTAGTCATATCAGAATTTGGTATTTATTTTCCCGAATTTAATATCGATGCATTTTCATAAGGCAAAATAAGGATATATGCTGCTTAGACAAATATTTTAATGAATTCTGATGATGTATTTATGAGCTCATTAAATTGCAATACAATACAACACAATTGTACAGCTTGTACTTTTCGCTCCAGTCACATTGTCTGAGACTTTTGACAAATTAAAAGACACATAAACTAAGCACACTACAATCTTTAAGGCATACCAATCAAGAACATCAGCTGCAATCTTCACAACACACAAATCAAGAGCACCCCCTTATCATCTTCAAGAAGCACACATCAAGAAAATACTACCATCTTCATGACACATAAAACACAGAACACCGCTATTGTATCACATCACACCAATACAAAAATTATTTCTCACAATTATATGATGGATAGCAGGAAAGATCTTAAGCAAATAAATTAAGCTGGTAAAATCAGAATGATATTAATACCTGGCACACAAATCAAGAACATCAACTACAGTCTTCATGACACACAAACTAAGAGTCATCTTCAAAAAGCACAAATCAGGAATAAAAATACCATCTTCAATACAAATGAAATCAAGAATAATACTACCATCTTCAATACAAATGAAATCAAGAATAATACTACCATCTTCAATTCATATAAAATCAAGAACACCACAGTTATATCATATCATACTTACACAGAAATTTCTTCTCACAATTATATGATGGATAGCAGGAAAGATCTTAATACAATTAATTAAGTTTGTAAAATCAGAATCATATTAACTTGTGTGTTCATACCTGATTGACTTGTGTGTGCATACCTGACACACAAGTCAAGAACATCAGATGTAATCTTCATGACACACAAATTAAGAGTTTTCTTCAAAAAGCACAAATCAAGAATAATACTACCATCTTCAATTCATATAAAATCAAGAACACCACTGTTATATCATATCATACTTATACAGAAATTAATTCTCACAATTATATGATGGATAGCAGGAAAGATCTTAAGAAAATAAATTAAGTTTGTAAAATCAGAATGATATTAATACCTGACACACAAGTCAAGAACATCAGCTGTAATCTTCATGACACACAAATTAAGAGTCATCTTCAAAAAGCACAAATCAAGAATAATACTACCATCTTCAATACAAATGAAATCAAGAATAATACTACCATCTTCAATTCATATAAAATCAAGAACACCACTGTTATATCATATCATACTTATACAGAAATTACTTCTCACAGTTATATGTTGGGTAGCAGGAAAGATCTTAAGTAAATAAATTAAGCTTGTAAAATCAGAATGATATTAATACCTGGCACACTGATCAAGAACATCAACTACAATCTTCATGACACACAAACTATGAGTCATCTTCAAAAAGCACAAATCAGAAATAAAAATACCATCTTCAATACAAATGAAATCAAGAAAATCACTATTATATCATATCACACTTATACAGAAATTAATTTTTACAATTATAACAATCTAAACGATGCAGAAATACGTGATATTATATAATTAGTACACGTGAAAGTGAACAAAAGTAAAATTTCATTTTCTTCTCATTAAGCATTTTAATAGATTATCCAAAACTTTCTATTGCTTATTCTATTTTTGCTCAATTTTTATTTATTGCATACGAGAGCTAAGACCCTACATTTTTAGAAAGTATTCTTTATTACTCCAAATAGTCAAGGAAGAAGTTATTAACGAACAACACTAACTGTTGAATCACAAAATATGATGCTAACCATTTTGCGTTAAGCAGCTGGAAGGAGTTAATAATGACTTCATAAAATCATAATAAAGCATAAAAAATAACTCGTATTTATTTATCTATTATTGTCAACCAACAATTGGCATAAAATTATAGTTAAAAATAAAGGCTAGATTTTAGCATATATATATATATATATATATATATATATATATATATATATATATATATATATATATATATATATATATGATGATGATCAAAGTAAGTGGCAATGGATATTTCAGTTGCATTTCAATTTTAAACTTTATTGGTTTTTATTTTTTATGATGCTTTTAGTTAAACTCTGATTTCCTACAGAAATGTTTTAATTAATACCCCTTAAAGTTTTCTCAAAATGAATAAATATAACATTAAATTAACAACTAATTTTACGGATAGGGAGGTCCTGGGTTTGAATCTCAGTTCGGACATGATCTCTCTATCTATCCTATCTTTGTCCTTTCTGTGTATGAATGCGTTGTAAATGGTTGCCTACCCTATAAACGGGTCCCTACGGCATGTGTGTACTGAAGAAGTCGGACTCCACACCAAAATATGGTTCAGTTGAAAAAGTGCACCCAACATTGAAAAGCGCACCCCATATTGCCAGCCTAGCTGGCTCACGACAACAACAACTAATTTGACGTCATTATGTATCACAATAATATATCGAGGTAAAAAAATCATGAATATAAAAAATCAAAAAGTAATTTACAAGCAATAAATCGTCTTAAATTGTGATATTGTATATAATTTGGAACCAAGAAATAAAGTGGAATAAAATTTCTTCTTTGTGAGATGTAACATAATTGAGGGTATATGCAGAAAACATAATATTCTCTTTAGTCAAGCTTCTTTAAAGATGGACTAATATATTTGCTCTGCTCGCTCTTTGAGCAAGAAAGCTAATTAGACAATAGTAAGAGCTTCTGAAGGGAATTCCAGCACTGATGAGTATAAGGTCAGAACGGTAATCATTTTGCAGCGAGCATGACATTTTTGGGCCAGAGATTTGCATATAACTCATATTTTTATGTCTAATAACAAAGTTTTATTCATAATAAAATAAATGCATAAGTACATAAATAACAAATAAATACGTAACGTATTTTCAACGAATGAGAAATACAGTTAAAGAAACTTGGGCAACTTTACCATAGAGATTCTAGACACTAAGGAATTTTGAACTTCACAATGGTGTGCTATATGTCATTTTAAAGGGCTAGAAATGTCTGGATACAAATTGTTTCTTGTAGAGGAGACTCTTGTGAACATTTTGAGGTATTAATATTGAAAATAACTTTATTAGAGTCATAACAATCTGCATTCATAGAAAAAATAGATTCTTTAAGGAAGGGGGGTGGTTAGAACATTTTACAACAGTTTGTTGCAGACACTACTGATACCAGGTGGTCCCTTAGGATGTTTTCTACACGTCCAAGGACAATAGTGCATCTCCTATAATAATTGGCATTAGAAATACTTTTTTAAATTTTCAAGATGAGAAGAAATTAGCTAAAAAAGAAAAATAAATAAAAAGTAGATAAACGGAAAATTTGTGATTTGCAAGATCTGATTTTAGATATTTTTATGTACCTTAAACCAGAGAGTGCAAAAAATTAGGATTCCCGATAAAAGAAAAAAAAAGCTGGCCGATACTTTTCCATCTTTTTTTCAGAGAAGCTTTTAGCTTCAACTGCCGCAGTAACGAAACAAAATGTTCTTCTCCACATTTATTTGCTGCTCTCCGCTCCCTTTTCCCGACACCCCATCGAAGAACACCACGTCCTACCTAACGAGCTGGGGGTGCGCAGCCAGCGAATGCCCCAGGGACCGCCGGAGAGTGGGCCCTCCTAAAAGCAAAGAGGGCCCACTTGTGGAGCGAGTGTTCCATCCAATGAAGATAGATCGACTCCCTTGACTCTCAGAGTGAAATGGAATGTGGGTTGAAAACTGTTTCCGTTCTCTAATTTTTTTTCCTCCTCTTTTTTGTTTTCCATCGACGGTGGGGCAGAGCCTGAGAGAGGGGTGGGGGCCAAAAAGAACTCGACAAATGACGAACATATCTGCGTACGTAAGTGCCTTCATATCGTTTCGTCACTTTTTCGATAGAAACGGTGATTGGAATGGAGGAAGAAAGTGCAGGAAAGAAAAAAAGAGAAAAGGAAAAGTAAACGCACAAATGAAAAAACACTTTCTAGACTTGGGTTTCTCTGTTTGTTAGTTTATTTTCCCTGAAAGTTCTATTTCTAAAGAGAAATAAGCACGAAAAACTGTCTACCATCAATTTTTGTTGCAATATTTGAAATTCTCTTTACCACTGATGGGACAGATGACAGGGATGTGGAGCTCTTTTTTATATGTGAAAAGATTTAAAATTTTGGATCTCTCTTTCCTGACAAAAATGCTTAAAAGAAATTAATTCGAATTGTTTGCAATCGAAAATTTCCAAGATGTGTTTAATTTAACATATTTTAGCATAGGTAATGTTTTGTGTTTGCCATAAATATACCAATATTCTAGTATTTAAAGGATATGTTAGAAGTAATTTAACAGTGTCGAAATTTTCTTTAAAATGGTCAATGATAAGAAAATTCAATGCGTATCATACTGAATCAAGTAATTAAAAAACCCAGAGCATTTTAATTTTAGATTAGCAGAGAAATTTGGCAAATAGTTGATTGGAATGAAGTAAAAAGTTGTTGGATTAGGAAATTAAAAAAAAGGAAATATCAAATGCAAAAAATTAAAAAAAAATATTTCTAACACGTTTTTATGTCTGTGTTTTCCTGGAAAATGCATTTGTGTATAGGGAAAATAAGCGAGAAAACTTCTTCCATCAGTTTTTGTTACAATATTTTAAATATTTTTCATCACTAATAAAGGAAGGAAAATCTTTTTTATGAGTGAAAAGGCGCTCAAAATTTTTGATGTATTCATTGATATAAAATTTTAGAAAAACTTAATTCATATCAGTAGGAATCCAAATTCATATCAGTAGAAATCTTGGACCGAATACTACAACAGCAAAAGTTTCGGGATTCGAACTCAGATACTTTTTAATAGCAGGAGATGACTGTGGCGCTTGTGCGTGTTGGTCTGTCAGGGTGGGTGCTTGAGAGTTTTCGGGATTTGCTCACGTGAGACACGTGAATACGAAAAACTTTGTATGAAGAGTCCTCCCAGAATTCATTTACGTGGTGGAGATTAAAGCACCGCAGATGCTGCGTCAAAATCAATAATTCCAAAGTTCTTGATTTACCACGAATTTGAATTTAAGTTATATATTTGGAACGAGAATAATGTTTACTAAGCCAAATATTTTTAAATATTTTAATGGCTGAAATAGAAGTAACGTAACATTGTTTTAATTTTCTTTAAAATAGTCGATGATAAAATATTAATTTCAGTGCTTATGATATTTCATCAAGTTAATTAAAAAATTTTGAAAAATATTAATATATTTGAAGAAGAAAAATTTAATTAATATTTGGAGAGAGAGAATGGAGGAAAAAGGGAAAGAAAGGAAAATAAGTTAAGAGAGAGAGAGAGAAGGAAAAATAAATGCACAAATGAAGACATTTCAAACTTAAGTTTCTATTTTATTTCTCGACGCTCTGCTTTTAAAAAGAGAAATAAACATGGAAAATTGTTTTCATCACTTTTTGATGCAATATTTAAAATACTCTTTGCCGTTGCCGGTTCAGAATTTTTTTCAAAAAGATTCAATATTTTGGATATTTTCATTGATAAGAGTCTTAGAATTTAATTCAAATTGTTAGAAACTAAAAATTCTAAAACTTTTTTGATATCCCTTACTTAAATTAAATATGAGTGACGTTTTATGATTAAAATACGTTTGAATATATGTAATAAAAATAATATGACAGGATTACATTTCTTTCAAATAATCGATGATGAATTATTAATATTCAAAAACATTTATCATTCAGCTTTGATTAGCTAAAAAATATTAGACTAATGTAACCATAGTTATACATGCATTGAAAAGGAACATTTTAGGTTCTTACTGGTTGCTGTGGCACCAGCATACTTCATTGTATACACAGGCCACAGTTGGACCTTCCAATTAGGTGGAAACAGCCAGGTGGGACTCCTTGTAATTTAGAAAAAAGGCTGTGCAGAAATCCCCTCCCCAATTCTTGATCTCCCACCACTATAAGTATCACTTCTCTTGGAGGACATTGTGACTTCGACTTATTTAACGTCTTCATAAGAATGGAAGTGCTGCTCGGCAAGTGCGTGTCCCATGGATGAAAACAGGTGATAGTCGGAAGGAGCAAGGTCTGGTGAATACGGCGGGTGGGGTAATATCTCTCTTTTGTGTCTCCGAAGCAAAAGTCTTAACGTGCCTCAGCCACCGTTAGTGAACACACGGATCTTCAGTAAAGTTGGTATTCGATCCCAATCACTTCTGATAATGAGAACGGTCCCCTAACCAACCAGGCCACAGTGGCCTCTAAGTTCGCATTGGTACGGCTCTAAGTTCTGACAACCTTGTCTCACTGATTTCATGAAATATTGTACTTTTTTGTGATACTTTAAAGTTCAAATTATTCTTCCAAATTTCGAAAGCGAAGTAATGCTGCCATGACATTCACTGAGTCTTAATCCCTTCCCTTATTTCTTCTGAAGTTTGTGAAAAACCATTGCTGACCTATGATTATTAGGGTGATAATTATTTTAATGTGCTGTTATCATAAGATTTTTCAATTAATTGCTTAAATAAATTATCAACTCGAATTTTATTATGAAACAAGCTTTTAATGGCTTTCTCATTAGTTAACAAAACTCCTGTAAGTTAGTTTTTAAAGACAATCAAAATAAGAAAATACATTTAGTAATTATGAACACTTTTATATCATAAAGTCTTTAGAACTTTAGAATAGTATTTCAATGAGAGAAAATTTTTTTTATATATGACGAATGATGATTGGTTACTTGATTGAGTGAGCCACAACTAGTTTTTCTCTAAATTTCCTTCAATCAATTAAATCAATTTTTTTACTTAAGACTTTTGTGGACAGTCTGTACTGTCGAAGATGTTGAAATGGAGGAAAGTTAAAATAATAATAAATCACTGACCTTAGGACAACTTTAGACCTCAACGGAAATATGATGCATTATTCATATTTCCCAGCAGTCGATGAAATTAATCGAATATTTACAATGGTCTTTCTTTATTCTTTTTGACTTCTAATTCCCTTTTTTTCTGAATGCCATAACCCGATTTATATTAATTCTGAACTTTAATTTGGCATCTGAATACAAGCTCGTGATATAAATTTACTTCGGCTATATTTAATAATTACCGTCCCACTAATTTTGCTATTTTTTATTCATCAATATTGCTGCTATTAATAATTTTTATTTTCAAAGTTTTTTTAATTGTAATTAGATCTAAAAATCTTTTCTTGCAATAACAATAATCTGTTTAAATTTCATGGTCTGTTCTTTCATGATATTTTTATGGTAACTTATATTTGATATTAACGTATCGAAATTTTTGATTGTAATTTTATTTTTATAATATAATTTCCATAGTGAAATATATTTCACCAGGGAAACAGGTTTCGATTTCAAACAATATACAAGGATTATATATTGTTTGAAATCAAAACCTGTTTCAAGCCCCTGGCCTAATGATTGGTCAGCACTCTTCAAACAGAAATCTCCCATTCGAACCCAGATACTCTTGAACAACGAAAGATTGATATTTTCTGACTTCTGCATGAATATCTGTCAAAGTGGGTGCTAGGCATTTTCTAGTTTTCTCCTTTGAAGCACACGAATTCAACGTACTATTTATGAAAAGAAAGCTATTTAGGAAGTGGTTATTAAAATATTTTATTACAGGTTTGAGCTGTTAGAATACCACACATGGTGTTGTGTTGTTGTTGTTGTTTATGACACACTTGGACAAGCCAAGCTTGCTGTGCCGTTGGCTGTGCGAATTTAAGTCAGTAGAGAGCGTCTTTCGTTTTGCATCAGAGCACCACGAAGGTGAAAGAACGACTTTGATCTATTAAGGTGCCTCGTAATTTTGAACCACGGTCAGGTGACGAGGCCACACCTGAGCTGGCACCCTCCTCTCCACATCCACGCCACACCAGCGAAAGGACTTTGGACGTCACAGATTAACGTGGACACGTCCCCAACCCACGGAGTTCCAGCAACCCAGTGAAGGAGAGTACACCGTGGTCACCCTCCCAACCACTGCCCGCGGCAAATGATGCTTCACTTTGCTGAGCTTACGGGAAGCTGCGTGAAGCTACTGAGCCACTGGAGCTCCCACACATGGTGAATATTATATTGGCCATATTTTACAGAATGCTAAGATAAAGTAGTATAATAAGATCATTTGTGGTATACATTGTGGGCTTATTTTTTTAATATTAAACGTTTGCTAAGAATTACATAAATATCTTTTAATAGTTTATATTTTTTTCGTGTAATCTTTTTTAATAGGGTGATCTCAAATAGCTGAATTCTTTAAAAATCTTCATGAAAACGGATAGTCTTCCTGAAAGATTTAATGTCTATTAAATATGGCGTTAGTGATGCCAATATCATATTGACAATCTCCGTGACTAAATATAACGAGCTACTTATAATTTCAGTAATAAAAGCCCAATATTAATAGAATCTGTAATAAAAATTGCATCAGCTGCAACGATGCCAAAGTTAAAAAATACTAAAAAACTCAAACTTATGGTGGTTAAGAATTTTATATGATTACGTTGGAATATATCTTCAACCGTAACTTAAGAATCTACTATGTAGTTTTAGTCTATCTAAAATATAAGTATCTAAACACGAATATATGTGTGAGCATAAAATAACTTAAAAATTAAAATCTGATAAAAAGTAAAGGAAATGTAAATAGACTATACAGATGTAACATTTTCACTTATAGTGTTTTAAGAATATTAGCTTCAAAATTCAGTATAGGAAATTTCTGAAACGAAATCGAAACGAGATGTATAAACACATGGAAGAAACATTTTGGTAAAATATCGTAAGAATTTTGCTAGTTTTTTAATAGATACAGCATGAGATAATTTCCAATGTAAAAGAAATAAAAATGATTAAGTTCCAAAATTATCTCTCTTGGTAATCTATATTTTCTTTTTGCCGTAAATATAATAATGTAACCTGATTATTAAGCTCTCCCACATAAGTGAGTGCTTAAAAACCATACATCTTTCAAGCTAAATACAAAAAGCTTTAATAAAAAATAATGTTGATAAACGTATTCATAAAAACAATTTCATATTTAAAAAAATAGTTAAATAAGAAAAAAATACAACTTTAATTAGCAAGTCCTTTTAAGTTTAATTTCATATTTTATTATTAAATAAACTTGCCGCCCATCTTGTCTAGTGGTCAGCCTGTCTGACTGTGGATAGGGAGGTCCTGGGTTCAAATCCCGGTTCGGGCATGGATGTATTTTCTCTCTATATCTACCTTTGTCCTTTCCTTGTATGAATGTGTTGTGAATGGTTGCCTACCCTATAAACGGGTCCCTATGGCATGTGTGTACTGAAAAAGTCGGACTCCACACCTAAAATATGGTTCAGTTGGAAAAGTGGAGCAGCGCACCATATATTGCCAGACTAGCTGGTACACGACAACATTATTAAAAAAGATTTTTTAATGAGTAAAATGCCTTTTATTTGTTTTAAAATTTTACTTTTTTATTGGTTAAATAAATTTAAATACTGCAGTAAATAACATTTCTAATGGATTTTTTATGCAAAGAGTTCCCTAGTGAGAACGATTTGCATATAAAAGCGCCAGAGGAAGGGATAGAAACTTGGTCACGTCAGAAGACAGCTGCAATGGAATTCGGTTCAAGAAATTGATAAACTGGACGAGTAGATTCTGGAACATGACAAAATTAATGCCACATTGAAGTAGTATAAATCGCCTGTCTGTGTGCCTTTTTGTTTTTACAACAATAATACCAAAAACGTTAGATACGATACGATACTGTACCTGTTTCTCAAACTTTCGGTTAAACCTGTCCTTTTAAGAATTTAAGAAAGAGCTCCACCCATTCTTGTAATTATGAGCGCATTGAAATTTAATTATGGGACTAACTAGAAGAGCTAGAGAATTCCCATGAATCTGAAAATATCCAAAAAGTCTAAAAAAGATGAGTATATAGCAGAACCTCATGCTTGCTAAAATTTAGACACACCAAAATATAAGCAAGCCATGTCAGCTCTGTTCCAATGACACTCTGGAATTTTTTAATATTAAATAATTATGGTAATGTGTCTCTACTCATCAATCTTAATTAAAGAATTATAAAACCTAAAATTTACAGTATTTGAAGAGTTTTAGGGGTGATATGAGAAACTCTTTCAAAATGCATATTTAGATTACATTTGATAAGATTGTATCAAATTGAGCCCCAGAAAATATTAAAGCTTTCTTTCTGATTTACGTGAATCCATGCAATATAATGATTAATAAATTTCACCTCCGCCGCCAAACTTGTCTAGTGGTCAGTGTGCCTGTCTGTGGATAAGGAGGTCCTGGGTTCGAATCCCGGTTCATGCATTGATGTACTTTATCTCTCTATCCTGTCTTTGTCCCTTCCTTGTAGGAATGTGGGGTGAATGGTTGCCTACCCTATAAACGGGTTCCTATGGCATATGTGTACTGAAGAAGTCGGACTCCACACCAAATAGGGTTCAGTTGGAAAAGTAGAGCAGCGCACCCCATATTGCCAGCCTAGCTGGCACACGACAACAACAACAAAATTCACTTCCAAACTACTTTTTTACAACCTCCAATCTCCAAAAATGAATGAGAAATGGTCAATACCGATATATTATCGAAAATATACTGATTGTTGATGATATACTGACTGCTGATTATATCTGAATACATGATATGAAATTTATTTCCCAAAAATGTAATATTCGTTTATTATTCACATGTCATCAAAACTGCATATTTTTCACTCTTTATTTGCACCTTTTTTCTACATTCACCATTTATCTTATACTTTCTTTGATTAAATATTACCTTTATCATATATAAATTTTGGAATTTCGAAGAAAAAAAAAACATGAGAAATAATCGTACTGATATTTTATCAAAAATAATTGCTTAAAAGATAATATCTGGCTATAGATTCTATGAAACTGTGTGAATTTCAAAAAATATTAACCTCTTTTCCTATTTATATGCCGCTTGTGCTGCGTATTGGTAAGATAAATTTACTTTACTTGCTATTAATTCTATAACCTTGGACAAAGTATGTAAAAAAATCTTATATTTTACCAAAGGTATCGAAAAAATTATAACTAATTATATTTGGATTTTATAAAAAAGATTTCGAGAAAAAACGCGAACTTACTTTTGGTGTCAATATGGTGTCAATATTGCTGGATATTGATATATGTTAGTTACCATATAATATGATATGATTAGTTACCAATTCACTTTCCTAATTCCTAATTCTACAACCTCGAATTTTGCTGAAAAGCATGCGAAAGGATCACTATTGATGTTGTTGTTGTTGTTTTGTGCAAACCAGGCTGACAATATGGAGTGCGCTGCTCCACTTTTCCAATTGAACCTTATTTTGGTGTGGAGTCCGACTTCCTCAGTACACACATGGAACCCGTTTATGGGTTGCCTACTCTATAAACGCCATAGGAACCCGTTTATAGGGTAGGCAACCATTCATACAAAGAAAGGACAAAGACAGGATAGACAGAGAGAGGCACACAATACTTCCATGCCTGAACTGGGATTCGAACCCAGGACCTCCCTATCCACAGTCAGGCACTCTGACCACTACACAGGGTAGGCGGCATCACTATTGATATTTTACCAAAATTATCTATACTTTCTTCTGGATACTTTCTGAGCATTTCATTCGCAAACATCGCCAAAAATACTACTGCACTACATAAATAATGAATTATGCCTTTTACTAAAAATTATAATGGCTAATAATAAAATAAACATGTTACAAACTGAAATATTTGCTTATGAAAAAACCACCAATGTGGGTTATCCATTTGAAAAAGTTAAATTCAAACGTAACAAAGCGGTCTGTGGAATGGAGCCACTTTTGGATCAGAAAATCAGTTGGGACGGGAAAGCAGTTCTGTGTCACATACGACACGTACCCTGCCTCTTCGAAAATTCCGGTCTGGAAGTTCCATAAGCGCACAGAGCCAATATGCGACCTTACCCCGCACCCCCTGCCTCCCAAAGTTCTATTTCGGGATTTGAGGGCGCTTCGTTTTTTTGTGTCCGAGGGATGGGTGGAATATCCACTTCATCGTCTGCGACGTGATCCGGCTATGGATGAAGGCGAACAGCGAAAAGGCGGCACCCACCCCTGTGATGGTGCTTTCCGACCCCTTATCCATACTCCGGGGGAGAGCGCGGGTGTTTACATATAATGAAAAGCCAAAGCTTCAAATGATTTCAGGAAATCACGAGTGATTCTTGAAATAGCTTATGATAGACGCAAAATTACTAGATAAAAAATTAAAAACATGTTATATATATATATATATATATATATATATATATATATATATATATACTGATTATAGACTCAGTTATATATATATATATATATATATATAACTGAGACGTATATATATATATATATATATATATATTACGTCTCAGTGTTATTATGTCTTATCACATAATGCGACTAGCCGCTACGTCCTGCTGAGTATGTCATATATAGATCTCTGAAAAATATCAAATTGTTTGATAGAAGCTTTTAATTCCGTAATAAGTAATATTTTTTATGCCATCATATAATGATTGTATTTGGAATCTATAATATTAAGTATATCGCATAAACGAGCACATAATAGAATTAATTAAAAGATATCAAAAAAATTATAACTTTGAGTAACATCCTTTATTATTGTAATAACTAAAAAAATTAAAATTCACAGTAAATATTAATTTTTATAGTTAGGCAAAATAAGTTTTTCATTATACATATTTTCGAATGCTTATATATTAAGAGTCCCATGTGATGCTTAAAAAATTATATGCAAACAGGAAACAAGAATTTACACTTTTGACCAAGAAATACCTTAATATACATAATTTTGTTGAGTTTGGTTTGGTTTGGTTTATTTGTCGCTCAATGGTCATTTTTGCACACGAGGGCTAATTAGACCAGGACCTACATTTTAAAGTGGATTCCGAACCACTACAAACATCCATGCCCAAGGTGGGATTCGAACCCACGAACTGTTGAACCGAAAGCAAGAGCGCTAACCCTTCGGCTGCCAGCTCGGCATAATTTTGTTGAGATCAATAAATAGATTTATATATATATATATATATATATATATATATATATATATATATATATATATATATATATATATATATATATATATATATATATATATATATATATATTGTAAATTTGTATGTGCATAACATTTATATGTATATAAAAATTTACTATGTGCTATAATTCAATCAGTATTATTAATTATAGAAATCGTTAAATTATATATTTTTATGTGTTTTATATCAATAAAGTTAAAATTTTGATTGAAAATTAATGTGATAACATTTTAAATTATTTGTTATATTTCCTTTATTCTATAAGTATGTTAAATAATAGACTATTTAATAATTGTTACAAGAACATTAACAACTTGTTTATCTTAAAAGATTGGATTATGTGCGTGGATCTTATGTACGGAGTATACTTTTACGACATGTGCTATCTTTTATATAAGAATAATAATAAAGTAAAGATTAGATAACATTTGCTTAACCTGAATCTTTTAATTGTATTAATATTTCTAAGTATTTTTTCAAAGTGAAAAGAATAAAAAGAAAAGAAAATAAATGTATTCAAGCATAACAAATTTTACAAAAGATTTTACCGTTATATTTCCTATGAATACGTCTACATGAATTCAGAAAGTATTTACTATGTTAATGAACTTTGTCAGGCTGAATTACTATATTGATCAGAAAAGAATCGACTTATGGAACTACGTAAATTAATATACGAAGATTACATTTATACTTAAAAAACCAATGTAATTTAATTAAAAATGTTAAGTTATATAAAATTGTAGTTATATGTCAGCGACTCAAAATATTCTTCCTTTTCTTTTGTGGCAGGACAGCCTATGTGGGCCAAGGCCTACAGAGCCCATATCTGTTTTCATGACCGAGGGTCCTGGAATGAAAAGCATATGTCCAAATTAGGGTGGTCAGCCAAATGCGAAACTCCCCAGTGTTTAATTCCCAAACATGTTTGGTACTCAGTTTATCAACCCACTGAAAGGATGAGTCGAACTTGCCCCTTCCGAGCATCGAACCTGTGCTTAGGAGCGTGAAACGCTACCACTAAGCCACCGGACTTCCATAAAAATATTATTCACTTATAATAAAATAATCTGAAGTTGCAAGGGAAGAAAATATTTGGAAGTTAAAAATCGTTAAAGATCCTTGAATAGGATTTTATATACGATCTTTAAATTACCAACCAAGACAATTTCAGTTGCATAAAATTAACAATAATGTTTAGAGAATAAGCATTTCCATATGTGGTAAAAAAAGATTGACGAAAAAAGACTCTCTCTCTAAATACAATACGTGATACAAGTTTACAAATTTTTATAAATTTTAAATGTGTTTAGTATTTTATCCAGGTTATTTCATTAATAAATGTTTACTATGTATATATATATATATATATATATATATATATATATATATATATATATATATATATATATATATATAATGGTATCATCTAAAAGTGTTCACAATATTGCATGTAAAAACTGGAAAAAATTGCTTTGGAAAATTAGAAAACCTATTTCGGAAAATTGACAAAATAAATAAATAAATAAATAAATTGATAAAATCTTAATTATAGTCTTATGATGTAATTATTATATGGGTCAATTGTTTTTGCCATAGATTCAGAAGTATAGAAATTTATAACTGTGGAAGCACAGTTTCCTACGTTAGTGCTGTCTGTCCGCAAGTGAGAATGCGTTCCGTTAACGGAACTATAAGCTGAACGGGGAGATGATCCCAACAGCAGGGGCAAAGGATAGTTTTGACCCTTCCAGCCCTTGCCTTTGCTACTTGATATGTTTCTTATCTCCAGGGCAAGTCGGTCAGAGTGGGGATCACAGGAAGCCATTTTTTTTCCTAAGTCCCCTAACATTTTTTTAACCTTGCACCGGAAGTTGCTCTGGAAAGCTTGTCTCAACAGGAACTCGGTACACCGAAATTCTATCCAAAAATGTAATTCACTGTGTGTGTGTGTGTGTGTGTGTGTGTGTGTGTGTGTGTGTGTGTGTGTGTGTGTGTGTGTGTGTGTGTGTGTGTGTGTGTGTGTGTGTGTGTGATATCACTAAATAAGATTTATGGCATATATTGGTGATGAGAGAAACGCAGAAATGTAGAAAGATATAAAAAATATTATTATTATAAGAAGATTATTAGCAGTATCTGATCTGTCAGAAGGATTAAAAGTAATTTTTTTCAATGTTAGATGTGTAAATTGGCAGCAAAAAGTTACATAAATATAATTACCAAAATTAAAAGAAAAATGCAAATTGTTATCCTTTTCTCGAATCCAATAAATAAACTGTATCTGAGAGATAAAAACTACCAAAATGTAAAACATGTTAGCGCTTTGCACAGTATAATTACTCTATGCATAAATCTTCATGTAGTATTGATTGAATCAAGTCTTTAAATAATAACAGCAAATTAAAAATTATAAGCTTTTAAATTTTGCTTAGTGAAAACTTTAAATTAATTGATGAGATTTAACTTAGCGGCTTAAATTAATGTGACGCAATCAATATTGAAATTTTATAAAAGTGTACATACTAGATAAGTTTACATTTCCCATTTAATTATTTTTTTAACTTAAAATGTTAAACTTTAACAAAATTGTTTGTTTGAAATGTTATAATTAACATTTTAAACTAACAATTGTGTTAAAAAATATTATGTCAACATGTTGTGATTTAAATGCATAAGAAATTTAGCACTGAATTTCAAATACCCAAATTTCGAGATGTTTCGATGTTTTATAATTTTTTCTCTGTCAATGCTTTATAAATAATGAAATAGTTTTTGTTGAATTTGTAATCTGAATCTTATTAAATTAAAAGAATAGGCTCTTCATGTCTAAATCTTAAAATTCAGAAAGAAAAACTTAAATGCTATTTTGTAATTTAATATTTCTATAAAATATTGATAAGTACTAATAGTGAAACATTTTTATGCCATTGAATATTAAATGTACTTCAAATACATTAAAAAGTTAAAGGACACTAAACGTGTCCCTAAAAGAAGCCATCATTATTTTACTTTAAAATAAATTTTGATGCGATTCAATGGATTAACTATCAGTATCAAAATGAATTACAGCAATTAGCCTTATTTAAATGTAAAATTTTATTTTGACAAATTGGGCAATAATCCTTATAGCATTAATGTACAAGCAATATATAGTCTCTCTCTCTCTCTCTCTTCTTTAAATATTCATTTATTTTATATAAACCACATTTATTTTAAATGAACCATATGATACTATATATTTTTATTATAATATATATTAGATAAAAAAGTAAATATCTGTTTAAATTGAATATTAAGAGGGTATGTTATTTAATTATAAATAATTTTGTTCAATTAAAAGCTATTGTAAATGCTACACCAAACTGAAAATATTTATATGTATGAGCTCTTTTATAATTAATTATTAATTGTAAAAATAGTACTATTGTAAGCTAAGATGAATTCACGCACGATTTTTACATTATGCAATTACACATTTATTAATATTAAAAATTGCAGAAATTTACTAGCAATTTAATTTTTTTATTAAATTACACAATTAGTTGTATACAGCAAAGTAAAACTTAAAAAAAACTCTTCCTAATTATTAACTGCATTTTACCAACATTGTGAGTCGGAAATATCAAAAAATTCATATATGTAATTGTTATTATAAACAATTAGTTATCTATCATTGGTTGATTATATACTTTTCTTTGGAATTCAATTTAATTCCATTGAGCAATTGAGTTAAATCCCATTTAGAGTTTAATCCTGGTTTTATGTTGTGATTAATAAATGACATGATTTATAAAAAATCTATATTGTGTAATTCAAAGCCAAAGTAGTTGGTCGGTTAAGACGATGTTCTTATTATCGGAAGGAAGTGAGTTCGAATGGTGACATAATATAGATAGATATCAGTGCTGGCGAATCCTGAACAATACCTTAAGGTTACGGGTTTGGAATACTAGCCCATCACCATAATTTTACCTCATAATTTTGAATCATGGTTATGTGACGAGGTCACACCTGAGCCTGCACCCTCCACACAAGCGGAAGGACTTTGGACATCACAGATTAACAAAGACACGTCCCTAACTCACGGAGCTTCAGCAACCCAGTGTTGAACATGAGTGGTCACCCTCCCAATCACTGCAGGAATCCCACCTTGGGCATGGATGTTTGTAATGGTTTGGAATCCACTTTAAGCCGTAGGTCCCGGTCTAATTAATCCTCATGAGCAAAAAATGACCGTTGAGTGACAAACAAACCAAACCAACCAACCCAATCACTGTCCGCGGTAAATGATGCTTCACTTTGAAGCGGAGTGAGCCACTAGAGCTCTGAATATTGACATAATAGAAGATCCATCGTGTTCATTATAGGCTTCGGTTAAAATGATATTTCTGGGTTTGACAGGTCGGGGATTGGGGCATCTTTTCCTGGCCCCTCCTTCGAAATTGCGGAGACTTCCAACCAGCAACTTCTACTACCTGTTAGAGCTCAAGTCTAGACTTGGTACTGAGAAATAAGAAAATGCACAAACATGCTACTACAAGCATAGCAATAATACAATCTATTTTCCACTATCACAATCAGCTGATATATGTTATTACAGGCAGCTGATTATGTAACGTATATTCATTTATTATACTCAATTGATAATGCAATCTATATTCCATTATTACAGGTAATTAATAGTGCATTCTATATTGTATATATGCTGTTAACGTTATATTGTAATTCAAAGTAGTAACGAGAACTACTTTGAATATACGTTGTGTGTCTACTTAATGTTATTTTGCTAATTAGTTGTTTTATCTGAATACAATATACAGAATAAAAATAATCTAAGCAAATAACGATTGGTAAATGTAATAAAGTGTAATTATCAAAGGACACTACTCTCTGCACATTTCATTAAATATATCTTGTCAGAGCTGATGCAGTTATTGATTTAGTGCTTATTATCCACCTGTCAGCAATTGTAGTTCGACGCATTCTGATAATGGCACTCACGAAAGAAAAAAAGAACCCATGCTACAAGGGAAATAAATAAGTAAAAAATGCCTCTTTAGTGCGATTTGTCATAAATAAAGCTTCGTATGTGTCGTAATGCAGTACCCGAAGTGATAAATATACGACGTCAAGTAGTTGGCGGAAAACCGGTTGGCCGATCGGATACCGATATTCCGAAGAAACGTGATCTCACCATTTGCACGCGCAGGTGGAAAACACAGCCTCCAGAAATTTTCGTCCGCGATGAACGCGACGACAAATCCATTGAGCTGATGGGTTGATAACGACGCTAACCTTGATATCCAGCTTTCACGCCTTTTGAGTGACAGGCAATAGATACGGCTCTGAAATTAATTTCGGCTAATGTTCTGGACAAAGCATCAAAAAGGGCTTCTACTTGGCTGCCAGGCTGTTTTTATCAAAGTATTCTATAAAAGTAATTCAGCGTCTATAAAAATTCGATTCGATGTTAAGCGTCTTTTTTTATGTAAATAATTTTTGCAATGAAAACAAATTGAGACCTATAAATGGAATGTTTATTTTACCTACAGAAACCTGAATAAAATTAGAATGTTTTCCCAAAACAGTCATATGCTAGAAAGTTCTATATCAGATGATTTTTCAAAATATCTTAAAAATTAAATAAATTTAACAACTTAAATTTATAAATTTACATATTTCAGCTTTGTATACCCATGAAAATATTATATAGTTATTGTAACTATAATGGTATATGTGTAAAAAATTGCATACGTGCAAATTAGCATAATATATATATATATATATATATATATAAACTTTTATATTAAATTTCAAGTACCTATTATAGTTTATTACCTTTAAAGTTAAAAAAATGGAAAAATTCTCAAGTACACTTTATATAGAGACAATTTGTAAATGAATTGATTTGTTCCTTGACGGAATCGAATTTTTCGCATTTTATCTAAACAATGTACACATTAGTCACTTTTGAATCGTTATGGTTTAAAAGCCGATTATTGAAAAGCTGATACTATCATTTAAGTTGATGATTGTTTGATTGTAATAATTTAATTTGACATCGAAAAATAAATAAACATTATGCTAATTTTCTTAATAGTAATGTTATTTTAAGTTTAACTGAATGATGAACGATTCTATCAAGTAGATACAATTATCGAATAATTGATTGTTTGATTGTATTTACTTGATTTTTTTAGATATTGAAATATATATATATATATATATATATATATATATATATATATATATATATAAAATGATGCTATTTTAAGCATACAGAAACGTGGCTTTTGTTTCTGCAGCGATCTTATTTTCACTATTAAGAGTGGCAGGTAAATAAAGTGCAGATTATCTAGCTAATTTGAAAAATGAAATACTTTTCCCCACTTTAGTAGATCATCCCAGTTGATCTGCATATTATTTAGGTACTCTGTAGAAAAGCTGGTTTCTACACATTAACGATAACATATGTGTAAAATACATTTTGGAGTGAAAGCATTTCTATGGCTTTCGAAATAATGTTTTGATTCAGCATTCCAACATTAGATTAGCAAGTGAAGTGTGAGGTTTAATTAACGACAAGACACATCTATTTCATGGACAAGCTGTAACATGATATGAAATATTGTCAAGATATATTTCAATATATACTGATTGTGAAAAAATGAACATGATTCTTATGTCGACGCTATTTTTCTACTGCGATTAGAAATAACTATAAAATGATGAACAGAATCACAAATGGGTTGTTGTTACTTATGACACTTGGACAAGCCACGCTCGCTATGCTTTGGCTATACGAGTTTAAGTCAATTGGGAGCGTCTTTCCTTTAATCAGAGCACCATGAAGGTGGAAGCACGACTTCTGCTCTTCAAATACTCCGATAGATGGCAGCACTAGAGGATCTACTCCCTCAATTTTTGCATTGATCTGAAGGGGAGGAAATTTCTCCAGACCATTGCACCCATGGTAACTGCTCAACGACCAACCACAGGAATTTCGATTTCACAGATTTAACGAGCACTTATAGTCGCATGTTCTCGGTGGGTCTTTGGCGGCATTGGGAATCGAACCCCACCCTTCCGGATGGAAGGCTGATACCTAAACCACTAGGCTACCGCGGCCCAGAATCAAATGTAAGACTTTTATCAAAAACAAAATAAAATAAAAATATTCCGCAAAAGTATTTACTTAAAAATTTACTTCATTATTAAATTATTCATTGTTATTCATTATTTTTTCTTACATTGTAAGTCATTCAATTCTTCAGAGTGAACCTTTAAAATTGGAATTGTCAAAATTTTTACCGTCAAATATTATAAAATAGATTCAATTTTCGAATAAATGTATTCCACACATTCAGTTGTTTTATACTGTTAACTAGCTCCTAAACTTTTATCTTGTCTAGTTAAGACTAAATGTCGATTAAGTGCATTTTAAATAATCTTTTAATGGCTTGATCGATAGACCGTTTTAAGAGCAATGAATCGATTGTTCATAATTAGTAACCTTGAAATTGTTAAACAAGAGTGAAAAATGCACTTTTTTATAAATTAGACGTTCATGTAATGTTGCAAATATGTTCACGTGTAAAGTATTTGCAATTGGATTCTTTTTCTTTTCATGCAATGTGCAATAATTTTGAGAATAACCTATTTTAAGAACCAATTATTCATTCGTACTAACCATGTATTAACTATGCATCATCATAATTTGTTAAATTTTGTCAATTGCCAAACATACAGAGAGCTTACATATTTACTCTGAATATTTGTACAAGCATTAATTCCTTCAAAATCAGCAACTATTTTTATTATTAAGTGCAAAATAGCTGTTGATAGGCATGCATAGAGTTTTGAAACAGGCAATTTGTTTTAAAATTTATTTTATGAGTAGGAATAAACTGGTTTGGAAATAATCGCCTATGAATTTATATCAGAGAATTTCAAAGAATTGCTAAAACACTTCAGAATCCATAAATAAAAAAGAACATTTCTCACATTTTGAATAATTTCATTTAAAAAAAATTAAATAAATAAGATTTGTATAAAAATTTTTTATCCTTAAATAATATAATAAATAATACCTTAAAATATTGGTAGTAATCAGATTAAATTTCCCAAAAAAACTTTTAAATTTTACTTTTGAATTTTAAAAATGGTAACACAAAGTGATTGCATTTCTTTAAGTTTTAAAAATACATTTACATAAAGAAAATATAAACAAAAATTTAAATAAACATAGATGTAAATTCTTTAAAATATATTCAATCTAAAACAAATAATTCTTTTTAACGTGTCATAAGTAAAAAAGTCACCAAATAACAAGTATAGACTGCTAATTGCAACATTTTATTATTATATATTTTCTCTTAAAAAAAATAACGCTTTTATAAACTGTTCAAAATGTTTGCCAAATTGTTCACAAAGGCGTTTAAAAATATTCAAAATGTTTAATGAATCCAAAGTGAAATTTGTTAATGTTAACAATTATACATTTTTTCTGTATACTGTGCTAAATTTGTTCATTTGGCGTGATTTTTGTTGGCTGAATGAATTAATACCGAACAAATGCATCATACTAACCAACAGAAAATAGTCTACAAATCCGAACATTTTATTTAATGCAAAAACAAAAGTTATTTATGTTTTATTAATAAAATAATGAGCTTACTCGCTAAATGTCTACAGTCTCAGAAGTCAGGGTTAGTGTTATCAGGGTTAGTCAGGGTTAGAAGTTAGGGTTAGTCAGGGTTAGTTGTTTCATGGAATTGAATTTCAAATAGGAAAGATTACCTGATAGTTTTCTTGGATTTTTTTGATATTTGTCGAAAAAAATTATTTGCTTTGCATGTTCACGCAGAAAGCTATAAGATTTTATATGGTTATTACATAACTGCGAACAGTTTACTTTTTCGATGTTTGATTTACTGCAAATTTGAAAAAAAAGTATTTTAGACAGAAAAAAATTATCTTACAGATTTTAATAACATATTAGACTATATTTATTTTCTTACATAGAAATTCTGCTGATTTTAAAATTTAAACTATTAAGCGTAAAAATCATTTTTCTCAAAATTTTCATTCAACATGCAATACTAGAGCTCTGTTTAAAAGTTGCACATTACTTAAAAAAAGTATCCATGTAAATTCCCCATTATGGACTCTTAAACTTGCATTAGTGAAACATTACAAATGAAATTGCACTGTAATTTACAAGATTAGGAAACAAACACATGCATACAATATCGCTTTTCACAGTAACATTGTTGCCATGTAATTTATAGTGCAATATTTTTTGCCTTAGACCACTGTTATTCACACTGTAATTCAGTAGCAAAGGCTTGGTAGTCCTGAAGAATCCTGTCAAAAACAGGACCAGGAGCACCGGAAATGGGCTGAGTTATGCTTCAAGTCGGAACACGTCGGGGGTGGTCAAATGAATTTTTATGAATTCCTTTACGTCAAGTCTGCCTTCTAAGACAATTGCTCTGTATTATCTATTCGCCCACTGAAATAAATAGCAGTTTTCGACAATTTTTTACGTCCTTAAATTTTTCAAGACGAAAGAAATATATATATTCTGTCAAGAACTTACTAAACAGTACTAAAGAACTTCTTTTAACTTATTTAATGGACCCTTATTTTCAACATTTAGAAATTCAGTGGACTAGACTCAAATTTTTCTAAGCTGAATAAATCCTTGATCCAGAAAAACCATTACAAACTTTAAATTTTTTTTTTAATAAATGTTTTGTTTTCTGTTATAACTTCTATTCTTATTCTGTAATATTGAAATTGAATAAGTAATTTTTCTGAAAAAGTATTAATTTTAATAGATTTAAAGACTTTTTAATCCAATTATATATTTTATTTTCGGTAACACAGAAAAAACTTGTTCTCATCCAATCCGAGTGAGTGAGAATGCATTGTTATATATAACGTTATATCACAGATTATATTTATAGAGTTCATATTCTCTTATTACTGTCTATTATTTCAAATTGAATAATACGTGTAAATTCTTCTGCAAATTTTAATAAAATTTATTAACGAAATTTCATTTATTTTATCATATATACCTTGTCAATGGCATAATTTTAAAAATTTAAATATTAATTTAATTGAAATGGGACTGAAGTAAATAAGTAAAAGGGATTATATATATATATATATATATATATATATATATATATATATATATATATATATATATATATATATATATATATATATATATATATATATATATATATATATATATATATATATATCAAGCAGGGGTAAACAAATGAACTCTACAGTGAAATGTGAATATAATAAGAATTAATCCAATGAATTAATTGTTAGGCTTAAATAAAACTGTTTTTTAAATGCATGCACATAACATAAATTTTATTCTGACGCTGGAACATTTATATCAACTCTAACAATAAAATTTACTAACTTTTTTTCTCATTCAAGCTAACTCGATTAGTTTTGAGGATATTTCAAACATCCTTGCACGAGAGGATAATCAAAGACATAAACTCTTGAACTTAAAATGGATCTCTCTTAATGTATGGACTATTAAAGGATTCGATTGCATCTTCCACTTGTAATCAAAATATTTCAGACTATATCCGTTTGAAACCATATCTAACCTTAAATATAACCGCATTTCCTAATCTATTGAATCTTTTTTAAATAAAAATCATTCTATAAAGGAGAATTATTCACTTAAAACTTTACAATTTCAATAGATAGAAAACTTTTAAAATATACTTTTATATTATATTTTATATATAGCTATTACATATTGTATCATTACTAGACACAATGTATATTTTAAAAATAAACATGCTAAAAGTGGTTTTTAATTAAAAAAATATACATGTGTCTAAATAAAAATATTATTAATTATGATAATTATTTAAAACTTTATTAATAAAAATTATTGGTTTCTTTGGTTCACTAATTTATTTTAGGTTTAAAAATATTTCCTAATATTTGAATATGCATTACATTTTCCTAATAAACTATTTTAATTTATTATTTAAAAGACCTTAACTGAACAGATAAAACATTTTAGGAGTAACTTTCGAGAAAGGAAAAAAACTATAAGATTTTAAAGTATTCCAAAAAATTCGGTCAAGTATTAAATTGAAATTATCATCAACAAATTTATCTTTAATTACTTTATATGCATCTTTTTAATAATTTCATAATTTTTTTATTTGGATGAAAACTTCAAATTTTCAGAAAGAATTCAATTACATTAGCTTATAATAGAAATTTTCAGATTTTCAATTATAAGCTAAAATAAATTTTAGCTTATAATAGAAAATTATAAATATTTGGAAACATCGAAAAATTAAAACCTCATTGAAAAATAAAAAGAATCTTATTTCTTAATTTTTATTCAAAATATTACGGTTTGATGATAACAATTTACTATCTTCCTATGAAATAGAATTGGTATTTCTGGGCTTTAGATTTTGGATACGTGGATTCGATTCTTATCTCAATCTCAATCGAATTAACAGTCGTATGCCAAAACGACTGCAAAGTTACAAACCAAACACAATTTTTGAACTCACAAAGTGTGTAACCAAACAATTTCGGCGATAGTATTTTAAATGTCCATCAATTACTTAATAATAACGGCATTATTGTCAATATAAATATTTATGAATTCACACTCCTGCATAAACTTGATATTAGGTAAAGGACAACAGAACAGAACATACCTGTTGCAGGATCCCTACCGTAATTTTCATTGTTACGAGCCATAAGGTCATGTGTTGCATGTGAAAAAAATTAAACTTTTTATTGTATAAGTACTGGAATATATGCTTACAGCTTTATTAACAGTTCTGATTATTAACTTTAGAGATTTCACAATTATTTAGTATAAATAAATAAAATACTACGAACTAAATCCCCAATGTTTTAATTATTATTATTTATCTGATTAGCCTTTTAATACAATCACCCACTTTTATACGTATTGAAAGTAATAACTTCTAATCGCCAATGCTAACTAATGCGATCCGAGAAATGTTAAATCTTGCATTGCGTGGTATACTGATAATTAATGTCTACAACTTTATTATTACAGTTTAATAAACTTTCTGAATAATAACTTTTGAGAGGTTTTTTGATTATTTAAAATAAGTAAAATACTTTGAATTAAAATTACAATGCTTTAAATTTTATTATTCAGTAAAATTAATTTTAGTTTATCTAATATCTTTTCCTACTACCAACAATTTCGTATATATGAGAGGAATAATTTATTACCAAACATTTTTTTCAATGTAATGAAATCTGATAATTACAGAGTATAGCATTGCGTGGCATAGTGATAGTTAATATGTCTACAGTTATATTATCGCTCTGTATTAAAAGTTCCTTTTAATTTTAAAATGTTACTTATTTATTCAATATAAATAACTAAAATACTTCAAACTAAATTCATAAGACTTAAATTATTTTATTATTCATTAGAATAAAACTCACAGTAGATCTTTTCCTTACTTTACTACTTACTTTTTTATGAATGCACATACTAATTTTTTCTAATCGCTCACAATGCAATGTTTCAATGCAATTGCATGGTACAATGATTATTAAAACACTGTGATATTATTTATTAAGTCATCTGTCATTGCGAAAATGTGCTACTTGTGCGAAAATGTGCTACTTGATTTAAATATTTTAATCAACTCATATGAGACAATCTAATCTTCTCTTGGAAGATGTTTTAAAATATATTAGAGAGTTTTTAATCTTATAATATAATTAAATCAAATATCAAATAAATCTCTTGCTGCCATAATGAGACATTGAAATTAATACCAATAGGATAAAGATCAAGTAGACAATTACCAATTTAAATGAAAAAAATTAATTTTAAATTTGAAATAAATATTTTAAAACGATATCTTACGCGTGATTTATACGGTATTTTGAAGCTTTTAATCTTATTTAATTTCCATTCAGCAAAATGATGATTTTCTTTCCCCATTTATATTTTGAGATGCAAACCGAGTGATGCTTTTATCCATTCAAATTATTTTCACGCGAAGGATTTGAAAGACTGAAGAGATTTCAGTTATACAAGAAAAATTTTAGTATAGCAAATAAAAAAAATGAGTTTTTAGATAATTTATATATAGTTTTATTTCTCGGTAAAGGAGTTTCAATAATATTAAAATTGTGTGTCAGCGATGATTTATTGCATTATCAGATCAGGCATACTTAATTAAGATGTATTTTAGCAAAACTTTTTTTAAAGACTAATTAAAAAAATTAAGGAATTCAAAATATAATAGTTGCTGCTTTCAGTCCTTATAATCCACTGTAATTTTTTTGTCGTGTCTCCCCATCGGGTGTGCATGAGAAAGGACAAACAAGCAGAAGAAGAGAACATTTGTTGTTGTTGTTGTTTATGACACTTGGGTCAAGTGACGAGGCCAAACCTGAGCTGGCACCCTCTTCACATCCATGCCACACCAGCGGAAGGACTTTGGACGTCACATATTAACGTGGACACGTCCCCAACCCACGGAGTTCCAGCAACCCAGTGAAGGAGAGTTCACCGTGGTCACCCTCCCAACCACTGCCCGCGGCAAATGATGCTTCACTTTGCTGAGCTTAAGGGAAGCGGCGTGATGCTACTGAGCCACTGGAGCTCAGAGAACATTTATTGACGGGGACGATGACTCCAGAGAAGAGCAGGAAGGAGCGCTGCTTCATTTTTCGAAACGGGGATCTATTACATGCAGTAAGTCCAAAATTTCCTCTAGTTTTACATCCAAACCTTAATCGAGATTCGAACCCGAGCCCACTCGTTGAGAGTCTAGGGCCAAAGTCACCATACAGGCTGTGCGGCATCGATGTAATGATTTCTAAACTAATTTGCTTCAATAAAACAAAAAATGTATTTCATCTTCTCACACATGCTTCAAAAATGTTTTGCATGTGCGAGAAGTTATGTAAATTAATATTAATTTATGTCATTAAATATTTTTAGAAAAATAAAGTGATTTATAATAGTGATAACTGTGTTTCCACACAATTTTAGTAACAAATTGATGACATATCGGCTAGTTATAAAATAAATGTAGTTATTTAATAACTAATAATAAGCTAATATATAAAACGTTATTAGAGTGAAAAATGAAAATTTATAATTTAGGAAGAAATAAAATACACTGTACGAATTACATTATTTAAAAAAAATTACACATTAAAGTATCAAATTTATTAGAAGTTAATAATCTAAAAATAAGAATTCATCACGTCACATAAAATAAAGGATTTAGTTGTAAAAGCAAAAAAAAAAAAAAAAAAAATTAGATCTCACCATATTGAAGAGATCACAATATTTTTCTTTTAAATACTTTAATTTTTAAGTCTTTTACTTAATGCATTTTTTAGATTATAAAAATAGTTAAGAAAACAAGTTTACAAGAAATGATGCAGTTGAATATTCTTAATTTGTCAGATTCATCTTATATTTTTTTGCACGACACTCCTTTGTTTTTAAGGCTACTAAATTCAAAATCCCTCTGTTATATTGAAAAAATAAAAAAAATGGAAATATTGTGCTTCGTAGGAGAAATTTGATCTGAAAATTGGTGATTAAGTCGAAATCAGTACATTCTTGTTATTGTTAGACAATATTTTTTGTATTTCTTATTATAGTGATAACATTAAAAATTCAATTTTTTTTATTTGTGTCACATTAGAAATGGATATTTGGCAATGGAGGAAACATTTTGGACTGGAGAAGGCCATTTATATCTTCCTTTAATTTAAGAAGTATTTTTATGGACAACCTGTTTTTTTTATATATTTTTTGCTCCCCCTTCCCCATGGTCACTTTTTGCTTATGAGGGTTATTCAACCGGGTCTACAGATTAAAGTGGAATTCGAATAACTGAACCGCGATGTAAAAGAAATACAGGCTCCTTGAATTGTTGAATTGAAGTCCAGATTACTAATTACCCTGACGATAACACGCTGGTTCACTTACGTAGAAATATATCTAATAGTAATCTGATGAAATATCAGTAGAAAATTTATCACATACTATATAAATATAAATAATGTCAAATTAAAATTTAATGTAACGTCGAAAATAATTAGGAAGAAAATCTCACGAAAAACAATCTGAGAACTTCAGAATTATTTTGAGAAAATTACGTATTAAAATATTTCATCTTTATTCGAAGAATGTATAATTTTAAAATTATTCTTCATAAATTATACTTTATAATATGACGAATTTAATTGCAAAAACAAACAATTTTATATCTTGCAACAATTAAGAACATAATAATTTTTTTATATGTTTTAGCTTCTAAATATTTTACTTATTGACATATTTATTAGTTACATAAGAATATAATTTAAGAAATTAAGACTGCAATAAATTATGCAGTTGAATTATCTTAATTTATCAAATTTATCTTATACATTTCTTCATAACATTTGTTTATACCTTACTCAAAGATCATGATTCAATTCCAAAATTATAGCTGTAAAACTTATAAAAAATAATCATTAAATGTGAAATCACTGTGCTTTGCAAGAAAAAAACTGATTTGCACTTTATATGATTAATTCACTTTTTTACGATTAGACAAGACTCAATTCCAAAACTATAACTGTTAAAAAATAATCATTAAATGTGAAATCAACGTGCTTTGCAAGAAAAAAAAACTGATTTGCACTTTATATAATTAATTCACTTTTTTATGATTAGAAAAGAGTTTATGCAATTCTTAATGTAGAGATAACTTAAAAAATAAGAATATTTTTACTTATGTCACATTATAATTACATATTTAGTAACAGAGGAAACAATATGGATTAGAAATAACATTTTAATCTCTTTAATTTCTATATAATTAAAAAGTACTTTTATGATCACTTGTAGGTTAAATATTTTTGCCATCCAACACTCAGTTTTTGGACTCGTTCATTTGAGATGACACCAGCTAAAACAAAAGAGGAAATCGACTCCATAAAAGTCAGATTACTAATTAATAATACAGATGATAACTCGGCGATCAACTTATGGAAATAATATTTATCTATTTTCAAAATAATTCTTTAGTTTTGATGTGTTTAATATTCATGTGGTTACTTAACTTCATTTCTAATTAGAAAAAAATACGTGCATCAAATTTAAGGAATATATGTAATTATTAAAATCATAGCTTGCTTACATGATAATTGTCTTATGAGAAAGTTCAAAAAGAACCCCTCTTTATCAATTATCTTTGCAAAGTCTGGTTTTAAAAAGTATTAAAGGACAACTCGTCTTCTATTCACTTATTCAAATGTAATTAAATTTAAAATTGAATATAATATTTTGTTTAAAATTCTCCTATTGTTTATTTATTTATTTATTTTTCTCCATATTAACAGTTTTATTCTTTGATAATTTATCATTTATTTCTTACCTCTTTATTTAATTTCTTACCATTTTTTATTTTAAATAGAGATAAGGAAAATTTAAAGCAAATTAATTGTTTCTCGCTATTCCGAACAATTTAATTTTTAGTTTTTTTCCTTTTTTTTTTTGATATATTAAGAAAAGTTGCAATTTTGAAATCAAATTTACTTAATTTTAGGGAAACATTTTTTAATAGAAATTAATTTTTAATGACAAAAATAATTTTTAGTACGAAGAAAGTCTTCATTAATAAATCAAGGTTTAAATTAATGTTACTTCATTTGATTATTTTTTTTTAAGAAAAGCCTTAATTGAATTTAAATTGTTGCAATTTTGAAATGAAGCTTTCTTAGTTTTATGAACACATTACCTCCATTTAATAGAAATAAATTTTTAATGTCTTAAATCGTTAGTACTAATAAAGTTCACTAGTAAACCAAGCTTTCAATTAATATTACATTTGCAAGAGCAAAGAACGTTCTAGAATTCATAAAACAAACTTAATTAATTAACACAGTTTTCTTTTATTTTTTTTAAGAAAAATCTTAATTAAATCTGAATTGTAAAAAAAGTATTTTTAAAATTTGAATTCCTAATTTGATCTAGCCGAACAAGCAACTGAATGGTTAACGTTGTCTCTTAAGCTTGGCATTTCATGGTTTTGTCTTTTATATCACGAATGTAATTAATATTATTGGACACAAAAAATAAACTAAATCCAATTTTAGGAAAAATTCCAATTTTTTTTTCTTTTTTGTCTATTAAATCTATTAAAATCAATTATTAAATCATGTATTTAACATCATCCAACTCGTCAAATTTATGAGTTGCAATATATTTCTGTAATTTTCTCAAACTTCTGAAGCATTTATTGCTGGTTAATTAATTTCTTTGACTAATTAAAGCGCTATCTGTATGGTAATTTAAAGTTTTTGTAATTTGAGTTTTCAATTTCTATATCATCGATATAGTTTACAATAAAATACATCCAAAATCAAAATATTTATACTTCTTAAAATCAGTTGCATGATCAATTTCAGCTGATCATCATCGATTTTGATAACATTCAACTACAAAATTGATGCATTTGTCAGCAATTTCAAAGCAACTTAATTTTGAAAGAAATATGCATTTACTCTTTATACCTTTAAAATTCAGAAATCAGTTCTCCTACAGATTAAATAGGATGACCCGTTTGGGCACCAAAATTGGTTTCATGCCTCAAATTATTTAGATAACCTGCAAATTGTACCTACCATTATCTAGAAAACACGTATTAAAGTGAAAATAAGACTTGCTATAGTAAGACAGTAACATTTTTGTACTAAATTAACTTAACGTCATTTATTTCTTAATATATAAAGAGTCAAGTGTTAATACAACAAAACAATTAAATCAGTATCTCGAATCACTGATCAATTAATTAGAAACTATGATATAAATAATGTATTTTATAATAATTTGTAGATTGCAATTAATTTGTCGTTTCTTAATTTATAATAATTTGCTACGATAACTAATTTGTTGGCTGTTTGATTGTAATATATAAAGAATTAAGCTAATCAACAAAGTAAATAATGGAATTAACTGTTCAAAAAATCATTTTTGAAGTTACAATAGAAAGAAGTCATTAATACGTACAGTATCTAATTAAAATGCAAAAAAAAACTTTTGATTCGGTACTTAAACGGAGCAAATCAGTTAATCTGCAAATTAGCTAGTTTTTGAACTTTAGTGATAACATATACACTATATCTTGTAATAATTTGTAGATTGCAATTAATTTGTCGTTGCTTAATTTGTAATAATTTGCTACGATAACTAATTTATTGGCTGTTTGATTGTAATATATAAAGAATTTAGCTAATCAACAAAGTAAATAATGGAATTAACTGTTCAAAAAATCACTTTTGAAGTAACAATAGAAAGAAGTTATTCATATGTACAGAATCTAAGTAAAATGAAAAAAAAAAAAAAAAAAAAAAAAAACTTTTGATTCGGTACTTTAACGGAGCAAATCAGTTAATCTGCAAATTAGATTGTTTTTGAGCTTTAGTGATAACATATACTCTATATCTTGTAATAATTTGTAGATTGCAATTAATTTGTCGTTGCTTAATTTGTAATAATTTGCTACGATAACTAATTTATTGGCTGTTTGATTGTAATATATAAAGAATTAAGCATCAACAAAGTAAATAATGGAATTAACTGTTCAAAAAATCATTTTTGAAGTTACAATAGAAAGAAGTCATTAATACGTACAGTATCTAATTAAAATGCAAAAAAAATTTTTTTGATTCGTTACTTTAACGAAGCACAAATCAGTTAATCTGCAAATTAGCTTGTTTTTGAGCTTTAGTGATAACATATACACTATATCTTGTAATAATTTGTAGATTGCAATTAATTTGTCGTTGCTTAATTTGTAATAATTTGCTACGATAACTAATTTATTGGCTGTTTGATTGTAATATATAAAGAATTAAGCTAATCAACAAAGTAAATAATGGAATTAACTGTTCAAAAAATCATTTTTGAAGTAACAATAGAAATAAGTCATTAATATGTACAGAATCCAAGTAAAAAAAAAAAAAAAAACTTTTGATTCGATACTTTAACGGAGCACACACAAATCAGTTAATCTGCAAATTAGCTTGTTTCTGAGCTTTAGTGATAACATATACACTATAATAATTTGTAGATTGCAATTAATTTGTCGTTGCTTAATTTGTAATAATTTTCTACAATAGCTAATTTGTTGGCTGTTTGATTGTAATATATAAAGAGTTAAGCTGATCAACAAAGTAAATAATGAAATTAACTGTTCAAAAAATCATTTTTGAAGTAACAATAGAAAGAAGTCATTAATACGTACAGAATCTAAGTAAAATCCAAAAAAAAAAACTTTTGAGTTGGTACTTTAATGGAGCAAATTAGCTTGTTTTTGAGCTTTAGTGATAACATAAACACTATAATATAACAATGTAAAATATATATAACAATGTAAAATATTTATGTTTAATAGAATTAAGATTTAAAAAAAATAAAAAAATTTTTTTTAGAATTCATTATAAATTTTTCTGTGGAAAAAAAAAAAAAAAAAGAGGAGTCTTCTTAACTCGAAGCATGCGTTTGAAATTGGAGATTGTATTGCAGCATCCAAGCCAATGAAACAGAGTGTCTTATTGTTTTGCTTTCAGCGTCAGAAGAAAAATCCCTCCGTTGGCTGAAGGAAAATAATTGACCGCCGGAGCGCACTTCGCCACCCGCGGGGTAGATTCTTATCCGCGTAATCAGTTGAGGAGACCGCTTAACCTCTGCCCTGCCTCTACGAGCTCGTCTTCTTCCCGATCCCCCCTCCCAGGTAAGCAGCCCGTGTTTTGAGAAGCCCAGGGGAGCCCCGAGGAGTCTTGCAGCAAATTGCCCTCCATTACCCATGCACCTCTCGATGAATGTTTACTCTCATCATCATCCCCCTTTTCTACCATTCTTTTACATCATAATCTACTTATTTTCCGATATGGATTCTTTCAAGAAAGCTGAGCAACTTCTCAGTATCACATAAAAAACAAAAAATTTCTTTAGATCAGTGAGGAAAAATAGTGCTAATGAGTAGTTAACCCTTCTGTATAGTGCCAACTATTCATTAGCGCTATATTTAATATTATAGAAGTATATATAATTACTTAAAACTGTATGTTATAATTATCCTAAATAGAGTATTTTATTAGAATTATCTTGTACTAAATATTGTTAGCATACTATATTTTTAATTATCACCATTTTCAATCTATAACGATTCATTAGCACTTATAAAAGTACTGCTACTAAATAGTTACGAAAAATTGAGAGTATTCACATTTATTTTTGAGACAATTTAGTTAATAGTACTTTATTAGAATTATCTTGTGCTAAATACTGTTAGCATACTATCTTTTTAATTATCACCATTTGCAATCTAACGATACATTAGCACTTATAAAAGTACTGCTAGTAAATAGTTACGAATAATTAACAGTTTTCCCCTTTATTTTTAAGACAATTTAGTTAATAGTTCTTTATTAGAATTATCTTGTGCTAAATACTGTTAGCATACTATCTTTTTGATTATCACACATTTGCTATCTAACGATACAATAGCACTTATAAAAGTACTGCGAGTAAATAGTTACGAATAATTAACAGTATTCCCCTTTATTTTTAAGACAATTTAGTTAATAGTACTTTATTAGAATTATCTTGTGCTAACAAGTGTTAGCATACTATCTTTTTAATTATCACCAATTGCAATCTAACAGTTCATTAGCACCTATAAAAGTACTGCTAGTAAATAGTTACGAATAATTAACAGTATCCCCCTTTATAATTAAGGCAATTTAGTTAATTCTCGTAAAGTTAAACTAAGCGTAACTTAATCGGTGAGCTTAACCCTTTAAGTACGTTTGAAATATCAGAATATCATGCATTTGTTGTGTGTGAATTTAATTTATCGATTAATATTTTCAATTGGTGTTTTTTAATAATTATTGAACACTTATTACTGGTTCCAATTAGTGTTTTTAGACATTTAGTGTTTTCTAATGACTTTAAGTTGTCACATGAAAATATATATGCATATAATCATGAATAATATAAAATAGATTAATTCTGTTATAATGTCTGCTGATTTTATGGGACAGATAATTAGGTGTCTTCAATTAAAAACCTTTTTCAAAAATTTGTACTTAAAGTAATGTTTTAAAATCAAAATCACGTTGCATATACACAAAAAGGATCTTTAAATAAAGTTAATTTTTTTTACTTATAATATTTAACTTTAAGTTTTAATTATTTTTATGGTAAATCTTTGATTTTATTAACAAATTTCCATAGAAACTTTTATTTCTAGAACATGAAATTAATTCTGGAAATGAATTAAGAAAAGTGGTATGGTTCTCTAAATCAAGATAATGATACTTTGAAAAAGTTTCAAGCTTGAAATTTTCATTCTTATCTATAATAAGCGATAATCTGATATAAAAGAAAAGACAACTAAAAATAATGTTGTGTTTCTTACAGATCGTAGCAATTTGTAGAGCCTTAAAATATTTGTCCTAAAGTTTTCATACAATGAACATTCATGCACCAAACCTATGTGCATACATTAAACAACAATTCACTACAATGTTGTGATAAATTTCATTAATCATCACTTTGATCAAATGTAACCATTTTAATTTATTCAAATGTCCCAAGCGTATTATTCTACAACTTTAAATAATAAAAACCTTCAGTTTGTAATACTATTATATCTGAAGTGCAATTGCAAAAATATATGAATACGAACATAAAATTATTGATTGATTTCCTTAATTTTACCTAATTCTGAACTGCATTTGGAGTTTAAAGTGCTTAACGCTTTCGAAATTTTATATATGAAGACAACTTCAGTTTTAACTTAAATAAAATTGGAATTACATTACTCTACTAAGAAAATTAGAAAAATCCTGATCATAAATACTTAATATTTAAAGGTTAATTTCAGCTTAAATAAAAAAAAATTTAAAAATTTGATATAAATAATTGCGTAGTTTTTCTGAATTTTATTGATCAGCCTTTTAATCATGAAATTGTGACACAGATTCATTGAAGCTGGTAAAATTTCATTATCACTTGGAAATATAGTCGATTATATTAAAAATTGTCCTGAATTCAGTTCAGCTAAGTTAAAAATATTTCAATCATTTCTCTGCTAAAAATCCTGAAAGGGATTTCTAGTTTTAATTCTATAACACAGAAATTAAGTAATCAAGAACAAAGTTCATTAAAGAAATTACTTCTCAGTTTTCCGGGAATTTTTTCTGGTTTTCCGGTAATATTGCCAGTTATTTTGGTATATTTACAAACACACGCACACAGTTATTTTGTATATAACAGTTTCTTTGTATATTACAAACATAACAATATAATCAGCTAATCGAGAACGAAGAAAAAAATATCAGGCATACACAGGTATATATCGCAAATAGCAATCCATTACAAAATTCTGTATAACATTACCGATGAATATTCATTAGTATTTGTAATGTTCTTACAAAACTATCCTGTAAAACTTCAAACCTGTGATTTTAATCAGGCAAAGTATTGTTATAATTATGATTTTGTGTATGTATAATTACAGTAAAAGGAGATTTCGAATTCGATATTCACTTTTGGTAACTATGTAAATCAATAATATATATATATATATATATATATATATATATATATATATATATATATATATATATATATATATATATATATATATATATATATATATATATATATATATATATATATATATATATATATATATATATATTGAGAACATTAAAGAATATCAGAATATCTGTACCTTTTGACTTCGTTAAAAACATTCTTGAAAATCTGAGAAAAATAACTAAACAACACAGAGACATTTTGCTGTAAGCAGTTTAATTCATATTAGTTTTTCATTCAGTTTTTTGTGTTAAAATAACATTTCTACTTAAGAAAAAGCCAAATAATTATTTTGTATTTGGGGCATACATTTATTATTCTTAAATTCATTGACCGTTTTAATGATATCTTATTTTCTAAGGAATTTCACTAAGTGAGAAACGGATTTAATTTATCAATGAACATCACCTGAAAATGAAGTAAATCTCCGGGGGCTTTCAAAGTACAAAATAAACTGAAAAATAATAAAAATTCAAATAAAATTTCTAAGTTTAATCTAAAGTATATACTTTTGTTCCTAATCTTTAAGTTAGTGAACGGCCCTGAAATTTAATTTTATATAAAATGTATTACTCTTTAATCTTGGGACTTTGTTTAAATTTAATGACTTATTAAACTTTTCCTTTTTTTTCTCTCTGGAAACCATCTGATTTTTTTTCTCAAATTCAATTTCAGATTATTCATGGTCATCCGATTACATTTATAAAGGGTTAAAATTTCCATCCTCGACACAATTTCGTATATTCAATTGTTTATTTAAAAAGGCTAACACATTTCCCATTCGAATTTTAAGGGAAATATTTTATCTCCTTCTTAAGAAATAAACTGGATGGTTTTAGAGGTATTCTGCAGAGTTATATATTTATCTGTATTATATATAAGCACAGTTTTTTCAACATTAATTTTATTTTACGAAATAGAAGAAACAAGACTGTCACAATAAACTAACCACTAAAGGGGGATCTTTCCTTCGAGATTTTCTCTTGATTCTAAAAGACAACATTCGAATAAATTTCGTGGATTAAAATTTTGGAAAGGGGTTATTACTTCAAAACAATTTTATTTCCATAATATTGTCTTAAAAGGTATGAAAGTATCAATATTTAATGTTGAATTAACAAAGATATTTCGTTAAATGTGATCCTAAAGCTTTTGTCCGAAATTAAGTGGTATTATGGTATCTAACTAAATTTGACTACAAAAAAAGGCTCACATAACGAGCATATTCCATGAAACATTATTTGTAGGAGAGAGGATTGTTTACTGTTAGAAATAGACTTACTGGTGAAGAGGCGGCATACGTTGAATATCCAAACTGCGTGTAAGACATGACGGGCGATATTAAAAAGATTCAGTTGACATTCGGACACCTTGTCTTACATGATCACAGCAGACTGCAGGAGCGACACAGGCGACAATTTCACATTCCAGCCTTCGGTCCTCCTCTCGCACGACTCGGACTGGTGACGTTCACGGACCGTGGGCGCACTACTGGAATTGGGTGACAAGGGAGGAGCTCTCCCTCGCTCCTATTGGTCCACCCGAGGGACACTGGCCCCGCCTCCGAGGAGCATTCCTGGAGAGCATCTGTTGAATGACGCCATTCGGCGAGGAGTGGTTTCGGATTTTATTGTTGCTGGTGATTATATGGATCCTGTGGTATCCGCGTGCAAATCGCTGCCTTACGTGGTCCGTCTGCTGCATCCTTAACTCTCACCCAGATTAACTTAAAGTACGCTTTCCTGCATAGTGTCCCCATTCATTTCACGGTAAAAAAAGAAATAAAATACAGTAAGCATAGATTTTTATAAATAATAAAATTATAAGCACAGATTTTCATAAATAATAAAATCATTGAAATAAAAACTATATTCTTTAAATGTTTTTTTAATTTAAATTTAAATATATACTTATTTTGTTTCTTTTTCATATTCATGACAAATTATTATAACGCAACTTTATTTTTTTTTCCCAAATTATTAAAAAGAAAAAAAATTGTAAACCCGTGAGGTCAAGGCCCATAGTAAAATTTCTTTTTAAAAGAAAGTGTACTGAAAATAGTAGTGCTGTTTTTGCTAAAGGATTATCTAAAAGCTGCGAATCTAATATTATTTAAATAATTAAAATTTCCCATCGTAAAATGTTTTCTCAGTCTGTGATTTTTTGAAGGAAAATTAAAATAAACCTAACCCTCTGCAGCCTCAGAAGAACTCTAGCCTGTCATTGGTCCACCAGTTGAATGCTTATAAGTGATAAAGACATTAACTTGTCCAAACGAGATTATGGATTCTTACAGATGTTTCAGTGCTTTTAATTTAAAATGTATAAACGTGGAAATTTCACTTCCTTATGGCATTAAATTAAGAAATAAATAAAAGCTTTGTATTATATATCTTTCTTGTTTGCGTGTTTTATCTTCAGGGGACGTTTAAATTATTGCTGTCCTACAATATATCACAGCGTGTTCTGTTTACCATATTAACCCAATAGTTTGCTTTAATTATATATATATATATATATATATATATATATATATATATATATATATATATATATATATATATATATATATATATATATATATATATATATATATATATTTTAAAAAAGTTTCTTTTATTTCTGAACATGCAATTCATTAATATTCTTGGATGTAAAAAAAATATAGATATAATGCAACAAGTTTGATTTACCAATTTCTTATTTTAGTGTCTTAATTTTTAATGATGACATCCTATAATTGCCTTTAAAAATGTAAGAGAATTTTCAATTTAAAATTTATAAAATTATTAAGAATTAAGTGAATCAGAGTTTAAAAACAATGCTTACAAATAATTTACGGGGAAGATTTGAGTTTTTTGGATTTTCGTTTTATAAACCTGTTCTCGACTTTCTACTGGCCACTTGAAGTGTATGATCTTTGAAGACGGTGAAAGAAAATACCCACATGCCCCAAGTGCGACAATGCTTCGTTTTGCCCGCAATACATCTTGAAGTGCTTGGGGTTTTCTCGTGAAGAGGCTGTGAAAAGTCCACATCTGCGTTTGAACTTTTTGGCTATCTATGATCTCATGGATCTGGTCTAGTTCCTCTAGACCAGATGGGGATTAGTCCCATCACCATTGACTGTTATAAATCTGGCCTGCAAAGAAATTGATATCTAATACACTATTTTTCAAATGTTTACTGTACAACTCCTAGAATGGACATTAGTTGTGGCTGGTTAAAATGCAGGATTACTTTAAACATGAAGGACTACGACTTGTAGCATGGTCCATCCAAATAATTTCAGGTGGTCAAGTATATAGAAGTGTTGATAACTTTATCAGAAACTTATAAAATCGATAACTTTATCAGTTGAGGAAATGACAGTTAAAGTTTTCGAACTAGAATAGTTAAAAAAAATAAACTATTTAAGGAAGATTAGTTATTTAATTGCATTTTTATTATAGATATGACTAGGAGACATTTGAATCAAAATAGATTATTTTAACTATTTAAGGAATGTTTGCCGTTTTATTTGTTTACATTTTATGATGGTAAGATCTTTATGGGAACCATAGATTGATTTTTAGCTATTTAAGGAAAATTAGTCATTTTATTTTTTTCTTTAGTGAATGATGACAAGGTCTTTATGGTGACAATAGATTAATTTTTTCTCTTTAATTTTTATAGCCCATTCGCACTAAAATCAATTTAAAGTTAAATCTTGTTTAACTTAAACACCACGCTTAATACAGCGTTCGCTTATTACACTCGAAACTGATTTAAGAAATATTTTTTTTCAAATCCTTATTTATATTTTTTATTATAAATTATCTGATATTTTTGAAGTTTTTTATAGCTGAGCACGCGTTTATTAAACATTCACAGACCACAAAATGACATTAATTAAGATTATGACATTTCAAATGAGAAATACGAAAAAGCAAAGAATGTCGTTGACAAATCTATTTCTCAAACTTATCATCATTTTTTTATACTTATTTAATTATTTTGTAAATATTTCTGCGTAATTATTATTATTATTATTTTTTATTTTGCTTCTCTTGCATTTATTTTGATCGGTTTCAGATTTTTCAACCAACACTGACAACAAGATGGCAGAAAACAAGAGGGTGCTAAATCAGTTGAAACGTATTTAAATCAGTTTGCCAAACTGATTTAAGATAAATCAAAAGAACTGATTTAACTCTCAAGTTGCCATCGTGAGAAAATTCTGCCAAGACTTTAACGCGTTTAAAAGTGCAGTGCGAACATATTAAGAAAAGTTATAGTTTTACTGCTTGTTGTATGATCTTGAGGTCTTTTAGTCAGACTAAATTTATCTATTTAAGATAGATTAGTCATTTTATTTATTTTTTATCAAAATTTATGAATTTTTAAATATTTAAGGTACATTAATCATTTTTTTGTTTGCTTAAATCCAACATTTAAGAAGAAGAATTTAAACAGAATATTACCAGAAAGCAGGTACCAAAAAAGCATTTATAATGTATACAAAACAGTGCAGCGAGTCCTGAAATGTACTTAAAATTTAACACAAGTTTTGAATATTCACCTGTTATCAAACACTTCGTAATTATGAACTACGGTCAGGTGACGAGGTCACATCTAAGCTAGCTCACTTCTCTCTAAATAAATCCACGCCAGCGACTCACTTGTAGAAGAAGGAATTCTCTCACTAAAGATGAACTGGAGCAGCCAAAATCTAAAACATAACTACGTATATATTTTGTACAAAATAGAACTGAAAAGTACATTTTAATGTAATTGTCACGTATATTTTAATGTAAATTATGTAATTTTCAGTCTTAATTACCAATTGTTATTAAGGGAATCAGAAGTATGGGTTATATTTATTAATGGGTGAAATAAATCTATTTTTCTCTTACAAATATTCTCCGGTTAATTAGTTCATTATGTTATTTTTGAAACAGTACATTATGTTAAACCATTTAAAAAATAGAAGTTGAAAAAAAAATTTTTTTTCTACAGAAATAAAATTCTGACATTTATGTTTGGTAAATATTATTAAGAAAATTTCTCTTTCAATATTTATGTAAATTAATCAACCTGCCATTTATATTTTAGTATATATTTCATAACGTGGTAATTTATATTTTGAATTATAACCAGAGCAATCTTTTACGATTTCTTTCTTAGGCATTTATAATATTCGAACGAACATATTAAAATGATATTTTATAATTTATTGATAAGAATTTTTTTGCTTATTCTTAAAGTGTTACTCAGGTATAAAAAAATTTATAAGAAGCGTTAACAAATTCTGAAAAAAAATAAGAAACCTAAAATAAATTTTAAAAAATTGGAAAAAAATAATGCCTTCTTTTGTAGTCATTATCTTTTTTTTCCAATTTTTTTAATTTATAAATCTCATAAGAAAATAATGTTGTCAAATGATATAAGAGAAATATAAACATGAGTCAAGTTATTCTGCATGTAAAAAAGGATTTTACTATCTAATTATATGGAAAATTTAAAATCTTTAAAACGTAATGAATTTAATTCTTCCTCTCACAGATAAAAAGTATTTAAGCAATATTACACTCAACCATCATTTTCCAAAGTTATTATAAACATCGCAGTAAAGTTTTTATGCAATATGTAATGCACAAAGACTTCTTGAAATATTATTTTCAAAAAATAAATTACATAAAATGTGTTTAAAATAATAGGAAATTTTAGTTTTTTAACAACAATGATACCATGTCTTATTTATGTGTTTTTTTATACATTGTTATTTTTAAAATTTTTCTCATAAAATAAATCCCACTTTAAAATTTCTAAATCATTGTTATTTTACTTTATTTAATTATATATATATATATATATATATATATATATATATATATATATATATATATATATATATATATATACATGATACATATTTTACAAAATAAATAAGTTAATTAATTAAAATAAAATAAAATAAAAATAATAAAAGGAATAAAACTAACCCAATATAAAAATAGTTTTCTTGAAATATTTAAAACTTTTATTCCTGTTTTGAGAGGAAAACTCAGAAAAGTACGTTTTTGACAAATATTTTACAAAACAACACACATTTAAACATGTTCAGAGAATAAATAATATTTTCTTTCAATGTTGATTTTATATAAAAAGGATATCAGAGTAGAATTTAGCAGAGAAATTGTTAAATTTTTGGAGTAAGTTATTATTTTTTTTTCCATTTCAGTTAATATTGAAGAATTTGTAAATTTTGCGTCATATTTCAATTTTTTTTCTTTTAATCTTACTATTTGGAATAATGAAAAAAAAAAGTGTTAAAAGACAAGAACTTATATGTAAACTGCTTCACTAAGATGCATATATGATACAATTTGTTCTTATATGTGTGGTTTTCTCGGGGAAAATATTTTAGCCGTAACAGTAATTTTACATTCGATAAACATACCGTAAAAAATAAATGAACCGAAGAAAATAAGAAGCACAAACAAAATTTAACAATAAAACAATCTAAAGTCAGCTGAACTAGCAACAAATTGAATGTGTTGCACAAATAAAAGATAACAAAAAAATATTTAGAAGAGTATTTAAATTATTACAGTAAACAAATTAAAAATATTTTAATTAATTGAACAGAAATTTTTTATTTATTTGTCACTTAAGTCATTTTTTATCCAATAAATCTAATTAAACCGTCATCTACAGTTTATAAAATGTATTCTGAATAGCTACAAACATACATAAAAAAACACAAAGTGGGATTCGAATCCACGAACCGCTGTATCGAAGTGAAGTGTCACTTTAAAGTTATTTTTGTGCGCACAATGCATATTTCAATAGAGGGCTGCAACTTATGGGTACCAAACTTATGGGGAAGTGTCACTTTAAAGTTATTTTTGTGCGCACAATGCATATTTCAATAGAGGGCTGCAACTTATGGGTACCAAACTCTTAAATTCATATCCAAGTCATGGGAGTTGAACTCATGCACAACTGAAGATAATTGTAGTGACTATCCTGTGAGCAGTTTACAAAGAACAAGATATAAAACAATTTAAGTTTGTTCAAAGTCACTTATTATGCAGCGATAAGCTGTTATATAAGATTTTTATAGCATTAACAGTTAAAAATAATTGAAGTATTTGTAAAATCCGAGTTACTCGCGCGCGCGAGCGAAATACTAATTTGAAAATTAACAGTGTGTAATGTTATATAAAGTAATAAAACCTGTTTAAATATATTAATTGTTAAAAATAGCCGCATAAAATAAAATTTTTTATTAAAATGAATAATTGATATCCCATTAATGTCTTTCACTACAGCTTATATGCATAAATTTCATTTTTTTCCTGAACTTTATTATTTTTTTAAATTTTAAATACGTTAAACGGGGTTGTATTTTGAAATTCAAAAGCAAACCTTTTAATTTTAAAATTCTTTTTTTTTCAAAAATTAAAAGGTTTGTCAATTCTTTGTAAATACTAACATTAGTTTGTAAAAATTAATTTTTGTATTTACAATTAAAATACCTATGAAATTGATTTTATGATTTGAGAAAGCTTAGGATAATTTTTCTAAATTCTACTTAACGTATAAAAAAAAAACCTTATTCGAAATAATACATCTAAAAATATATAAAGCAAAATATATATAACTTTGCTAGATTAGTTTTCATAGCCTTGCAACATCTAAACTAGTTCACTATAGCTCAAACAAAATATTTAGGGATGGTTCATTTGTTTAATTTCGCTAATCGTTTGATCAAATCGTGTGTGCACAAATGGCTACAAACAATCTTGAAATAAACCAGTATTTGTTCGTTTTAACCTTTATAGAATAAATATCCTTAAACTCCATATACTCCTTAATTTTATGCATAAATATTTTACTCTTATATGGATAAAATTATATTCATATGTGAATAAAACTACATTGTGATTATGACACGAGAAACATATATTATTTGAAATTTTAAAGAGCCTTGTCGAAAAAAGATATTGAGCTCTTAAAGTTATTTTTTCGTATAAAAAACTAAACTTTTTAATTTTAGCTATTGTTTACATAATCTCATTATGGGTGAACATATTGTTTTTTATTTGAATTAAAAGTCAATTTTTTGTTTCCTAATTTTGGCATCTGCTGTCGCAAGTGTTCCCGTTGGACTATTGGTCAGGCTATTCTTTTTCTAACGAAAGATCCCAGGTTTGATAACAGCATTGTTAAACAATAGGAAATGGATATTGCGTTTCTTCCTTCTGCATTATTGTGTGATGGGGGATAACTTTGACACCTAGTTCGAATCTATGCCTAAGGTATTACAAAGCTTTTTAAATTGTACCCAGTAATTGCTTTCCTGGTGGACTTTTACACAGATAGTTGAGCGTAAGAAAGAAAATCCAGAAATCTCCCAAGCACTCACACTGACAGACTTGCATGCAGAAGGTAGAAGCACAAACATCCATCTTTTGTTCAATAGCGGCTGGGATCAAACAGAAAAAATTAAGTTCCGAAAAAAACTGTTTTATCACTATCAATATGCCACAGTCGAAATGTGTGTTCTTTGTTAATTCATCACTTGGGAATTTTGAATATATATCCCTTTATTTGAGAAGAAATTTTCTGGAAGTAAATTTAATCAATTAGTTAATTTAATTAATCAATTAAATAAGACGAGGGTTTTAAATGATTTATGCTATAAATATTAATAGCTATGGGTCGTTACACTGTTCATAACTTCGAGTTAAAAAATTTTTGTCTTAAAAACAAAATACGGTTTTAAATTTTAAAAGTGACTAAATAATTAAATGAATATACACTGCCCAAGATTGGATATGAAACGCCAAGAAGGAGTTGCCAAAAAATGACAGAGAAACAGCAACGGACAGTGAGTGATTTGTATTTGGAAATGATATGCATAATACAGAGCGTGGGTGGCGATACACGAAGTAACATGTCTAGCCACAGAGTCAGAGAGAGTAAGGAATGTGACTTGTGAGGAATGGCTCTCCATTCCCTTTCAATTATTTGCCATGTGCGTCTTCTAAAGGAGGCAGGGTCTGCAAATGGCGTCCAATAATATTATAAACGTGCTAGATTGGTGGACAGGACAGCAGCTGTACACATTACAGGGTATGTTGGCTGATGCGAGCAATGTACCGTTGGGTGTTGTTGTTGTTGTCGTGTGCCAGGCTGGCAATATGGGGTGCGCTGCTTCACTTTTCCAACTGAACCCTATTTTGGTGTGGAGTCCGACTTCCTCAGTACACACATGCCATAGGTACCCGTTTATAGGGTAGGCAACCATTCCCTCCACATTCATATAAGGAAAGGACAAAGACAGGATAGATAGAGAGAGAATGTACATCCATGCTTGAACCGGGATTCGAACCCAGTACCTCCATATCAGCAGTCAGACACGCTGACCACTGGACAAGTTGGGCGGCACCGTCGGGTGTTATCCTACTGATAAAGGGCATTGGACATCCCCTGAAGATAAGTAAGTGTCACCGTCGGTAGCACGTCATGCAGTAACGTTGGGTGGTTATAGAGTCGTGAGTTGGAACTAGAAGTGATCTGGAATCTTAAGCAATAGCGCCCCAAACGATGATACCACATTGTCGCCAACTGAGAAAAGGATATCCAGATGTTGGCGTATATGCTGTAATGTCAATGGTAGTCTTCTTAAATGGCACTACTCGATATGGAAGCATTCAGAGCGTCTTGCACATGCTGCAGAATTTTGGTAGGCGTGCTTTGCGGGGCCACTACCGCATTTAATAGAACTCGTCTATACACGCGTGCTGACGTCTCTCTGGCAGCACCGGTACCCCTAAAATATTCATAGTTCATTATTCCATCCATCTTCGCCACAGTCGGTGCACTATGGACGCGTGCAAGTGTCTGTCAGCTGCGATTTGCAGTAAAGGCCAATCTGCCCTTCTTAGTCTGATCACCATGGCCCTCGTATACTCGTTTGTCTAGTGAAACCAACTTCATCACTGACTATTAGGCAGTGATGAAGTTGGTTCTGCAGTTACGGGCGTCTATTGCGACAAACACTGTAGGGTTGTACCTGTCTCCATGTCGACGCCATCTTCTTCTTAGAGTTGGGTTTGTATGTCATTGGGCACCTCTGCTTTTATCAGAGGGCAAGAGCCTCGCATTCGTAAATAATATGCTTGGCCGTTTCCTCTTGCGTATGACAATTCCTGCAGATAGTGTCTTGCTGAAACAGTCCCATTATGTTGACGCCATACTCACAATTATTTTTACTCACTATCACTGAAGAAATAGAAGCGTGACTCAACTGAGAAAAGGATATCCAGATGTTGGCGTATATGCTGTGGTGTCAATGGTAGTCTTCTTAAATGGCACTACTCGATATGGAAGCATTCAGAGCGTCTTGCACATGCTGCAGAATTTTGGTAGGCGTGCTTTGCGGGGCCACTACCGCATCCCATAGGACTCGTCTATCCACGCGTGCTGACGTCCCTCTGGCAGCACCGGTACTCCTAAAATATTCCATAGTTCATTATTCCATCCATCTTCGCCACAGTCGGTGCACTATGGACGCGTGCAAGTGTCTGTCAGCTGCGATTTGCAGTAAAGGCCAATCTGCCCTTCTTAGTCTGATCACCATGGCCCTCGTATACTCGTTTGTCTAGTGAAACCAACTTCATCACTGACTATTAGGCAGTGATGAAGTTGGTTCTGCAGTTACGGGCGTCTTTTGCGACAAGAATAAATTTTCAACAATTATTTTTCAAGCAGCAATAATAGCACGAATATTGCCCGCTCTGCCGGTTCCTTACCTTATATTTTATCTTGCGCTTTTCACATCATTTCCATAGCTCAGTAAGATGCGTCTTCCCTAAAATTTGCATAATTTTCTGGTCATGCCTTCTTGGCATTGTATTTTCAATGTCGGACAGTGTATATTTGGGTAACTTTTTGTAAAAACCATTTATTTCATGATGTTTTACTCAAAATGTAGATATTATATTAAAATTACAAGGAAGGATGAGTAATTATAAATAATAACAGAGACTACTAACTATATCAGATGGTTTGCTTGCTAGATACCTTTAAGTGACGAGTAATTTTGAATATGTTTTAAGAGATGGAGTCGATATCTGTTGCGGTATTCTTCCTTGCTGCAAATGAATGCTTGCTACAAATAATTCGTTTGAATAGTTTGCTCCCATAAATCCATTTCATCAAATTATTCTTTGAAATGCATAAGAAAAAAATCAAAGGAGTAAAACAGTAATTTTTAGCTTCTTTATGAGAGGACTTTTATGTCACCCATGAGCTATAGCCAAAGATGGACCTCTTTTAGTTAGAAAAAACATAAAATGAAAAGTAAGAGTGGAGGAGTCCTACAAAAGAAGTAGGAAAAGTTAGTATATTATCAATATGCAAATGAAAATTTAATTTTCTGGCAAAATGAACATTTGATAGATTGATAATGATTTAGATCATTTGTCAGGTGGGTGGTTTAGAGATTTCTGGAGTACTTTCCTTATAATTAATCTGTCCCATTATCTGTTATCTGCCATTATCTGACATTAAGTAGTTAAATTAAACATTGCATGATATCAAATTATAAGGAAAAACAAACGTTAAATGTTGTAAACAGAAAACATAAGTAATTTATGTTTGACATCACGTAGTGGAAAACTAATAATTGAATGTTTTTGTAAGGGTTTTTAAAGTTAGACCCTTCATATTGCTTTCAAGAAGGATATTTTTAATTTGATTTTTGGTCTTTTTTTGGATGGTAAAAAGCTTCCAAGTACTTATCTTTGCTAGACGTGCGTTGAGCCCGAAATTTCACATTGGAAGAGCCATGGTGAGTCTATGGACAGCTTCATTCGACACAACGTAGTTGACAGCCTATCGGTCGCAAGCTTGTAAGGTATTATAATTTCCACTGAAAAAATTGCCTTGCGAGAGGACTTTTCATGGATTGTGCTCATGCGTTGTGTGGAATGAAATCCGGAACACCCCTCAGCACACAGACCCATTCCCTGCTATTTAACTGTGACGGAAACTAAATTTAGGGACTTCCATGAGCTCCAGTGGCTCAGTAGCTTCATGCCGCTTTCCGTAAGCTCAGCAAAGTGAAGAATCATTTGCCGCGGGCAGTGGTTGGGAGGGTGACCACGGTGTACTCTCCTTCACTGGGTTGCTGGAGCTCCGTGGGTTGTGGACGTGTCCACGTTAATATGTGACGTCCAAAGTCCTTCCGCTGATGTGGCGGGGATGTGGAGAGGAGGGTGCCAGCTCAGGTGAGGCCTCGTCACCTGACCGTGGTTCAAAATTACGAGGCACCTTAAAAAGAGCAAAATCGTACTTTCGCCTTCGTGGTGCTTTGATCCAAATGAAAGACGCTCTCTATTGACTTAATTCGCACTGCCAAAGGCATAGTGAGCATGGCTTGTCCAAATGTCATAAGCAACAACAACAACAGGGACTTCCATTCTCAAAACCGCAGTTCTACCGCAAAGCCACCCCACCTCCAAACAACCTATTACATGCATATAATATAGCATTTGGAAATAATAAACTGCATAAATTAGAAAAATTTATTTTACAAATATTTTCATTGATGAAGAGTTGACTCTATCACAAATATTTCATTAAATTATTAAATGAAATTCTTTTTTTAAACAATGTTTTTTTTTAATGTTTCACTAATGTCTTTCCTAATTTTTGGGAGAGTTGTTCACAAGTAACAAAATTTTTTTATATATATTAAAATTGTCAAATTATATCGTAGACTTGGAAGGTAAATTAAGTTTTAGTTGGAAAATTTTAAAATAGAATTAATCAAATGCATTAATTTTAAAGAGATTAGTTCTATTTTACAATTTTTTTAGTAGGGAAATCTTATTTTAAATAAATAAAGTTTGAAATTTTTAGCCATTTGCTTGTAAATAACATCTTTATGTAGCATGTAAAATAGTTATACCTCATTTTTTTCTGCAAGCTGCATCGCGTTCAAAGTTCGATTAAACTTTTCTTCACAGCAACCTTAGTCTTGAATTGACTTATCTTAAATCAATGTTACAAGCGGATTTATAGCTCATTTGAATTAATTTATTCCTATTTTGTTTTATATATTTGTTTATAATAAAAATTGTGACATAAATGGAAAATGTATGGGAGATGAAAGACAAAACCATTGATTCGAGCTTGGGATTCTCAACATATTTATTTTTTAGATAAAACTTACTTCAGCCTAATGCAGATTTAAATATAAAAAATTACTAAATTTATTTGCATGTAAGTTCGGAATTTTAATTCTGTCTTATAAAAACATTTCCGTTTAATATTATGTGTGTGCTGCTATATATTCCTCGAATTCTTAACAATGAAAGTAACTATAAAGTGTATTTTGAAGAGTTTAAACAAGCTTCACAGGGGAAGATAAAGACTTAATTAATATTATCAATATATATATATATAAAATATCTTTTGGAATAAAAATACAATGTCTCATTTAATGCAATGCAGTTGTTTCTATATGTAAATCTGTTGTTCCTGCTTATTGTCTACATATCCGACAAGTCAGACCACTTTCAGAAGGTTGTTGAAAAATCTATAATAATAAGAGGATTGGTAATTCGGTCCCTCTTAGAAAGTTCAATGTATCCCAGAATATGATCGGGTGAAGCTGGATGGTCAGTGCATTTTTTACAATTGGAGGTAAATTTTATTACCACTGTCAAAGGAAATTCACTTAAGGTGGACACTTGTTAGCCAAGGAAAAGCAGTCTGGGAGCTACTGTCACACATGATTTCAGGGGATATTCCTGTGATGCGAAGGTGGAATATACCTTATTAAATTTAGTTTAGATTATGTAGAAATCTAAAATGTATAAGCATGATCTAAATTTAGCGAAATTGATTCTTAAACATGATTGTTGTTGTTTCTTATCCTTTCCGGTTAGAGAACAGCCTAAAGAGCATGCACTAACTACCACGAGACCATGTACTAGCAAAAAGTCCAGAACAACACGAGGACTTTCGGAACAAATCCTCTTTTTCAAATCCTAAACAAGAAAGTAGATGACCAGGGGTAAAATACATGATATTGTATGGAATACACATGGGGAAGATCTTGTTTCCTTAGTCAATTCCGAGACATTTCTGGTGTCCACTAACAATTCTTGATAATGCTGTCTGCTGCTCATGACTGGCAACCAGGAGATACAGTCACTTTTAAAGTGACTGTACCTCCTGGTTGCCTGCCATTATATCAGTCATGAGTTAGGGGAGAAAGCCAAGATGAGGTAATCGTGGATTTGACTTTTGAACAGATCTCCAAAAAAGTTAAGGTACTAGAAGTTAAAACCATTACTTTGCCAAGGTATCAGCCAATTCATTTCCTTTAAGGTCAACGTGCGAAGGGCTTCTTTAATCATATGAAATTTCTATATTTTTTCCTAATAATAGTTTTTGCCTATTTGAACACCTTTGTCTATAAAAAGAAGACGCAGTTTTCCTCTCTTGTTCATAGCACCTGAAACCCCCGAACAATTCTTTTTGTTGAACTGATATTCTGCATTGATTTTAAATAAACCCTGTTGTTTTACCTATTATGAGATTATAGTTTTTCATAATAAAAATATGATCTCATTAGCAGTATGTCTTTCCAGTAGTTCCATCGGACACAATTTATTAGTTTTTCAATTTTATTTTTCTCACTTAATCTATGAATTGTCATTTTTTTAAAGTTCTTTTTAAAATTATAAAAATTTTGTCGTATAATCATATGAAACTGACTGAACTGACAAGAATATTTTACATCTCTTTATCACTAAAAGAAAACATGTTGGCCTTAGACTTATGCTTAGAAAGTCTGACATAATTATGAATAACAGTATTAACTATATTCAGTGATCGTTTCCTAACTAATGATGAATAACTGTATCCATTGAAAAGACAAATGGATCCATGTTTCTGATTTCCAATGAAAGTGAACCAGTATAATTCAAGTGATGAGAATTAATGCTAGTATGATTTGGGATTAAAATGTCCTATCATTCCTCAATAAAGAATACTGAGAGCACCCTTGATGATTTGATACCCCCAAATGGACAGCCGAACGACAAAAACCATTGTAAGGCATTTTAATATCATCAGCGTAAATTATCCTCCTTGAGATCATTCCATGAATAATGGGTAGTATTCACATGTCGCAAGAGAGGAAACCCTTATATAATGGCTAGTAAACACCTACTCTAACAAATGTGCATACAGAAGACAACACCCATTTTACAATTATCAACGCTGGCTGATATCGAACCTGGAAACTTATGCATCGAAGAAAGTTGGCTTGGCACTAGGCTTTTGATGACTTGAAGAATCTCGTTTTCCCAAAAGGCCATTCCTTAAGGAAAAATGTTTAAAGAATACGATTAACAGTAACATTTGCCAGTATTCTAAACTTCTAAAATTACTCGAACTAGCAGAATCTTTCGGCGAATACTCTATTTAATGTCACGCAAGTCTCTTCAGGTGAAATAATCTATATTTACTCTTAAGTGCAATGAAATGGAAAACTGTTCAAGCGTTTTGTTTTGATTGTCCGTTGCTCAACACTCATTCTTTGCACACGATGACTAATTAGACACAGCTTTGAGAATTCCCAGTCCAAGAGTAGATTATCTTGGGACACAATTTTAAGATAATTACATAAGTTGAAAAACAAATTTAGTGAGAACGAAAGGAAAATTTTTGTTCTTGTATCAAATTTCAGTATCAGAAATAGTGGTAAAAAATTTATCAAATATAAAGTAATGATATGAGAATGCATAATGGAGAAATATATATACTTATTTCTAAGAAATATTTGCTGTCTTAATAAAATATTTCTTTTCAATAAGAAAAATTTGGAATGTTTTAGTTAATTTAAGTGGTTTTCTAATGAATTAATTTTAATTTTAATTTAGTTTAAAATACCTAATACATACCAAAATGAAATTTAAAGCCATTTTTCAATCAGTGATGCTAAATGCTACACAAAAAATTCTCAAAGAAAAAACTATTATTAATTACAATTTTTTTGTCACAAATTCTGTTATCAAATTCTTACCATTTTCTTTTTTCATTCCTTTGAATATTCTGAATTCTAAAAAAATTGTATTATGTTTCATAAATGATAATTTGCCTGTTGAATTAATATTTACCATGAAAAATAATTTTGAGTGTCTTATCATAACTAAATACAGCTGTCAAAAATAATAGAAAAAACACATAAAAAAGAGGTATTTTGCATCTAGTAGGATGTGAAAGGTTCTTTGGCTATGAAAACTATTTGAATCCGCCTTGAAATGGACATATACAAGTTTCTTATGATGGTGATTGGGATGTTGAATCATTCCTTATGCAGAAACTTTTCTAAATTAAAGAAGAGGATCACGGGATTGCTCTCACCCTTCCAAAACAAATCACAAGGGAACTGTGATGCTTAAGTCTGAAGATGAGGCTGACAGTGCTGTGGAAGGTTGTTCTACAATAAATCCCGGAATTATCACCTTGATAGTTATGATCACCAGACGGAAACAATAACTACGCAATAGAATGCAACTGGACTGCCAAAAGAGTGGCATAATCAGGACTAGTAACCACTTTATGTAAGGAGATAAGGTTTTCTACTCCGAACAAAGGGATGGAATCCCAAACTATTATGGAACTTTTCCTATGGATCACTCTAGGATGGAGATAATCTGACTTATAGGCTTCCGCTAAAGTTTGCCTTACCCGTCCAGGAGTGGAGAATGGAAAAATACTGGATTCATTAAAAAAAACAAAACATATTCCATTAATCCTGAGTCCAGATTTCATGGTCCTTGCATTGTTGTCATTTAAGACTAGCACTCATACATGGCGGCTATCACAGAAAAAATAGAAATACGTATGACTCCTTTGAGAAGACGGTCCTGTGCCACAGCATCGTCCACATCGCTCTAATCCTATACCATTCTAGACGTTAGCGTCTATGCTTTGGGATCAATGGTAGTTCACTTAACAGAAGCCATGAATTCTGTTAAGTGCCACCAGAACCAATCGACGGCAAATGGTTCTGACCAATGTGGGAGCATCCAGGGTGTCTTGCACATGCTACATAATTTCAACAGACGAGTTTCGTTGGGCCACCACCGCTTTCCGTCGGATGGGTCGATCCACATTTGGTGGCGTCACCTTGTCTGGAATTGTGGAACATTTGTGGAGTGCATCATCACCCCGCAAACGTTCCACAATTTTTTTCCAACCATCTTCGCCACAGCCGGTGCACTGTGGAAACGTGTAGGTGTCTGTCAGGTGCGTTTTACCGTAAGGACTAAACTGCCCTTCTCAGCCATTCAAATTAAATAATTCCCAACTTAGAGTTTAAGTTTATGTTTTTAGAAAATCAAATTAATTTTTATAATAAATACCGTTTTTAACTATTAGTTTGTTAAGTATTTAATTACTAAGTTTTAAGACTTTCCTACAGTTGAGCCCCGGCATTTTAAAAAAAGAAATTATCGGAACATTCACCACTTTATACATGTTTTTGAGAAAGAGATAGAGACATAGCCACACAAAAAGAAAAGAAACGGAGATTTTGAAACCGCTCAACTACCATCATAAAGTTATAAGAAATAAAAATAGAACAATTTTGTCACGCGCTTATCTGGTATCATCAGACGAAAATTATCTGTTCGTATCGTTAGAAACTAAATCAACATTAATTAAACAATGTGAATCAAGTACATTGATCGTTAAATCTTTTTTGAGATATTAATAACAAAATGGTACAAAACAAAACATTTTTCTCTTAGAAAAATGTCAATTTAATTTCTAATGACTCTAGATATGGAATTGGTTACAGTTAGTTAAGAAAAGTACTTCATATATATATATATATATATATATATATATATATATATATATATATATATATATATATATATATATATATATATATATATATATATATATATATATATATATATATATATATATATATGCAAAAATAGAAAAAAATATAAATAATCTACAATATGTTATCTCTGATTATAAATTTATTTGATTTTTTGAATATTTTGATGACGTGAAGTTGGTCAAAAATGCGCATTTAACGTATGAATGTGTTTGCTGTCCTTAAGCTTTATCTTTCTTATTTAAATATTCTTTATCAATTGCCAGAAGGACTCGTAATTCAAAGAAAATAGTAAACATGAAATAATAGAAAAGAAGAAAAAAATCTAATCATTTTTTTTATATAAATTACACCAATTACTTGTGGTCACATTTTTTGTCATGGGAAAAAAGAAAATCTCCAATCTTAAAACTCGAAAAAAAGTCAATTACTACTAGTTAATTAATACATTCTACAGTTGGCAATGAAAATTCTAATTTTTTACAAGAAGGTCACCAAAACAGGGTTTTTTTTTTCTTAAGTGCGGTAGAATTTTCTTTTTTATTACGTCGCATTTCACGTGCTTACACTGATTAATTTTATAAAAAAAAAATTACCAGAATTGTTTATTTTGAGAAGAAAAATAAAATCAATAAATAAAAATAGAGATCATTATATTCGATTCATTTATAGTGAAAGTGAAAATAAATTTGGAAAAAAAGATTAGAGAGAAAGGTTGTTTATTTTTTGAGAAACGTATCAATATTTACATAAAATAATAGAAGATAACTCTCCGATTTCCACATTCTCACCGGAGACACGCTCAGGTGGGTACAAGCGACAGCAGCGCCCCCTCTGGTAAACACAATTCGGCCGAAACGTCAACACTATGGGAGAGCCGCCGCTCAGCACTTACGAAGTTATTCGATTTTTGGTACAGAAAGGCGGCCGCTGCACCAACTACGAATTGGTCAGCAACTTCAGAGGGATACTCAACGACCCCCAGTACCAGGGTGAGTAAAAAATATTTGTATGTAAGTGCGCGCCCCCTTCCGTTCGCTCGCCATTCAACAGGTTGCGTCGGGATTCCCGATCTTAGGCCTAACGATAGCGTTTCGGCTTTCCAAGGTTATTCACTTCCTACCTTCTCGTACAGGAAGTTCACGTGTACACTACCGAGAAAGTTGTTGGGGAGAAATGAAAACAAAATAAAACATTCGATCGAGGCGTGGGAAAGGGTGTTTTTGTGTGTGTGGATAGCGCATTTAAATAACATTTTACTTGTAGTTGTACAATTTTTGATTTATCTAATAATAAAATCACATAATTTAATATATTTACATAATTTTTTTAAAATTTCAATTCCTATTATTTTTAATGGTTTATTGCAACACAATTTAATACACTTGGTTATTTTTACCAAATTATCTTAGAATTAATAAAATATGAGTAAATGTAATAAATGTAATGTTGTTTCTAAATATTAATGCTATATAATTTTATTGCTATATAATTTAATACATTTGTGATTATTTTTACCGAATTATATTAGAATTCATAAAATGTAAGTAAATGTAATAAATGCAATGTTTCTAAATATTAATTTTTTCTTTAATGGAAAGACCTTTCATTACATGAGCCTTTGATACGTTTTTTTCCAATGGCGGGCGCATGAGGGTTGAACCCTATGCCACAACAAGGCCAGAACCTGCTACTCATTTATCGTTACCCAGCGGGCACCTGTGAACCAAGTCACGGAGGCGAGTAGCTTTACCCGCGCCATACCATCACAAACCCGTTTATAGGGTGGGTCACATTCCTACCACATCACAGTAGAAAGGACAGAGAAATACAGAGAAAGAAAGACATCTATGCCCGAACCGGGATTCGAACCCAGGACCCACAGCTCAGGAGCCAGGAGCGCTAACCACTCAGCCATCGGTCGGCTGCCCTTGATACTTTAAAAGAACCGTTTTTCTGTAACTCATTAAAAACCCTCATTTCGCCCAACATGAAAAATTTTAACACATTTATACGTTACTGAAAATTAAGTTATTTTTTATATGAGTATATGTCTAATTTAAATAAAAATATTGTACAGTATTTTTTGCTTTAAATAGAGATGTAACTATTTAGACTTAATAATAAAATAAAGTGAATCATCATTACCTTTTTTGTGTTATGAGGTTATTTTGAATGCATTGCTTTTTGAGATATTATTGTTTCAAAGATATACAGCAATATTTTTATCAGTACTTTCTTATATACATGTTATACCAATATGTTAACTATTAAATCTTTTACAGTCACTTATTACATACTTTCATAATGTTCGAAATGTTGAAAATGAACTTATTTAAATAAAAAAATTTTATTTTACTAATTCATGAAACACTGGTTATTTTTATTTTTATCATCTTTTAGCAAATGAATTTTGCTGATGAAGTATTAATTTCTTTGGCTCTAGAATCTTAAGTTTTTATTAAGTTACTATAAAAATATTTTATTCTTAGACTGTGTCTTAAATCAAGACTTAATAAAAAACTTCTCTAATTTGTAAACGCATAATTTGCTGATGTTTGAGCTGTATTATGTCAATTTATTTGGAGAAGTATGTATAAGAAAAAGACAATATAGATCAAAAAGCTCCAAATTGGCAGGTATCAATCAATTTGGCATTTCATTCAAAGAAAGCTTATTATAATTTCATACCAGACTTAAGAATTTCATTCAAAGAAATTTTATTATTATTTAAAAAAAATGAAGAGAATTAAGCTAAAATGATTTTTTTACATAGGTGTTGCTTTTTATGTAGAATTTATTTTATTCAACAAATATTTTCCTTTTTTAAATCAAAAATGAAAATTTAAATGTTATAATACAATTGATTTATTTTTAATTATACATCAACAAATTTATTTTAATTACAAAAAATTGGAAAGTTATATATTTAATACTGTAGAATAGATTCCAACAGTAACCTTTCATAGGAGAATTAATTCTAATAATATATAATGATATATTTTATAACCTGTTGCATTCCTAAGTCAATATTTACATTATATATGGAAAGTACATGTTTTAGTCTATTGTTGTTGTTACTAATGACACTTGGACAAGCCAAGCTCGCTATGCCTTGGCTATGCGAATTTAAGTCAATTGGGAGCGTCTTTCGTTTAATCAGAGCACCATGAAGGAGAAAGTACGACTTTTGCTCTTCAAATCCTCCGATAGATGGCAGCTCCAAAGGATCTACTCCCTCAATTTTGGCATTGATCTGAAGGGGAAGAAAATTTCTCTAGACCATTGCTCCCATGGTAATTGCTCAGTGTTTTAGTCTTTATTGCCATATGCAAATACTGACAATTCAGTGCAGAACCCGACTAAGGCAGGGGCATTGGTTCCGCACATCCATATAAAATAGGCCCCTAATTCGAATCGAAAGTTTATTTTACGTTGTCAATCGAAAAGAAATTTTTTTGTCAAACATAGAAGACCCCCAAATAAGAGTTTGCCCCGGGCCCTCATTAGGATACGTCAGGCTGTGGTTCAGTGTTATATTAATTTTGCCCAAATATATCGCCTCTTTTCCAAAGTGTTTTCAAAATACTTTTCCAACAAGTTTCTGACCCCATGTTACGTTATCATACTATGAAGTCTGCGCATTATTGATAAACTACAGTGAATGGTATATATCCTGGTACATTTCAATCGTCGCTGTAGTCACTTAATGCACTCAAGAACTAATTCATATTTTATTAATAAAATTTGTTGCTGTGAAATATTACCTTCAAGATTTACAAAGTTTTGTTCATATATAAAAGAAAATGTGCATTTGAGTAATTAAATACTTCTATAAACAAATATGTGTTAAATGTTTCAGAAATATATTATGTATTTACAAAATATAATAAATTTTATTCTTTTATTGCCATTTTAATTATATATATCATTATTGGACACAGGTATTGATAACCTTACTTAGAAATTTAGGAAGAGATTAATATGAAGTATTAATATGAATAATGCGAGGCTCTTGCCCTCCCTAGATTAACTTCTTTAGGCATCATCCATACTAGAGAGTTACGCCTAGACTCCATGAAAGGGTTATCGGACTTTATTAATAAAGTGGGTGACCCGAGCAACTGGAACTAGGAAACATTAGGTTTGGAATTAATAGTACAAAATGCTGATAAAAGCATAGGTGCCCAATGACATACAAACCCAACTCGAAGAAGAAGAAGAAGAATTAATATGAATACAATTTTGTATTATAATGATATTGAAAATTATCAATAAATAAAATTGATATAGTGTGTTAAAAAAATTTTTTTATCATTTCTTGTAAACATTTTATAATAAAACTTGTGTGTATAATTTGTTTGAATGAAAAATTTTATCAAATAAAATAACTTAAAAAAAAGTTAACAGAAAATGCAAATACAAGTGATATCTTTTTTGTTTCTTCGCGTTATTGCAATTTTAAGCCAACTCATGTAAAAGAATATAATTACTTAAATAGTTCGCATGAAGAGAATTATACGCAACTAATATATGTATATATATATATATATATATATGTATATATATATATATATATATATATATATATATATATATATATATATATATATATATATATATATATATATATATATATATATATATATATATATATATATATAAATAATTTTAAAATTTTTTTCTTTCTTTGTATAAGTGGTAATTTTTATCTTAATTTTTTATTAGTCTAATTTAATTTCCTTTCTTAAAAAAATAAAATTAACATAAAAGTTACGATATTATTGATTTGCATAAATTACACACTTATTGCAATTGCATCATAAAAGATTCTGTGAATCCCCTATTAACACTGCACAAATATGATTTAGAATTATTATATAGTACAATGCTATTCGGTTTTCATAGAGTGCAATTAAAATGGGTATTTATCACCAGATTTTGGCTTTCTTTAGCTATCTCATACACATTTGTTTTATTTTAATTAATTTCAAATTTCGAGTTTTTGTGCTATGGTAAGAATTTTTTTTGAATCACTCTGTACATTCACATTTTCTTTTAATACATAATGATTTAAAATTTTACATATTTCATTATATAATTTCAGCTGAAGCTCGCCTGAAATTTAAAGACATCATCAACACTGTGGCTATCGTAGGTGAATATCAGGTAAGAATTTTTTTAATCTACATCACACAAGATTTTTTACATGCGCACTAATCATCTCTTAGAGATAATAACCAGTTTTCACTTTCAAGCTGTGAATGAATGATCAATCGTTTATTGTAAATTCACTTTCAAAAATTGATTTTTGTAAAAATGTACCTGTAGTTTATGAGATATTAAATGAAAATAAAGATAGCTTACATTCTGCTAACATTTTTACTAATGCATTACTTTCCTATAGCCTATATTGTTTATATATAGTGTTCAAGATACATTAGTGAATCCTAACGACTGATTGCACACGAAATTCAGTGAAAGAACTCAGAATTTATTTTAAAACCTGAGCTTGAAGTGCGCAATATAGCTCTAAAACTACTGCAATCTGAGACATGAAGGAGTAAACATGAAAGAAAATTCAATTTGGTTTTCATATTTTTTATGATATTTCAAATTTGACATGAGTGATGATCATATTTCTAAGATGATAACATGGATAAGATGGAAAATGGTATGTAATATACATTTGTACATGTATCTCTTGTGCTGGTATTTTTATAACTATAATGTTATATCCCTTTAAACACTTATTTTAAACGAGTATCATGCCAGGAAATCTTACGATGATTACAAAATTAAGATTGAGCATCCAAACATGTGCTATCGATGTCCTATTACTTCATAAGCTCTACAACCGGTTACCGACCAAGGCAGTCTCTGTCAGCTTCTTCCATCTAGATCATAGGTTCCCAAAGTGGTCCAGGTGGACCCCCAGGGGTCCATAGAAGACTACACAGGGGTCCACGTAGATGTGAAAAGAAATCAGAGGTTCACAAGTTGTAAGTGGGGGTTAACGAAAAATTTTCTGTTTTCATAATAAAGAATAAAAATTTTGCCTTGGATTTACCTATCAACGTAGGCAGGTAGCGTCATTCACTTGGTAGGTACTCAAAAGTATTCGAGATTCATTTCAAACACAGAATTGAATAGAACAATAGATAATAGTACAAGTGTACACCACATGTCGAGACTTGCAAAGTGCTGCCCATGCGCCGTCTAATTAAAAGTATGACTATTTTTTATTGTTGATTTACATTTCAGAGTTCATTGTTGATTTTTTGTCAATTGTTGATTGTAATAATAAATGTTTATAATTTTGTATAACCACAAGTATTATTTTAATAAATAGAACACAAGAAAATGTGATTTTTTTTCCTTCTTAACCCCCCAACCAATTTAGGATGATATTTTTTAGGAGTTTTGGGAATACAGTAGAAATGCAGCAGCAAGGGGTTTACCAAAAATAGTAAAACTTTTAAAGTGGTCCACGAGAAAAAAAAAGTTTGGGAACCCATGATCTAGATCTACTAGACTCCAGCGGTTTACTCATAAGTCCAAAAACCATCTTTCCACTCTTTCTATCCTTCTGGTTCTTGGTCTTCCTCTCCTTCTCTTTCCCTCTGGTGTTTGGAAAATTACTTTTCTAACAGTGTTTTTATAGTCATACCTATAATAAATAAATGCCCTAGCCACCTTATTTGGGATGCCGTGGTAACTTTGACTATGTTGGGCTCTCTGTATTTCAATTGGAGTTCGTGGTTATATCGGATTCTCCATATTCCATTTTCTCAAATTACTCCAAAACGTTTTCTCAAAATCTTTCTCTCAAAAGCCATCAGCTTCTCTTCGTCTTCTTTATTAACTGTCCAGCGTTCGCTCCCATATAGAACTATTGGTCTTACTGTTTTATATAGTTGTACTTTTGTTTTGCTGCCTTTGTATTTAGAGTTAAACTGGTTTCGTAATCCATGATAACATTTACTAGCCATGTTGATTCTCTCTTAAATTTCAATTTTTATGTCATTATTTATGTCAACAATAGTGCCTAGGTATTTAAACTGAGTTACTTGTTCAAACTCGTATTCACTAATTTTCAGTAGTTGTAGATTTTGAGATTCTGTTTGTTACCGGCATAAACTTTGTTTTTTCTTCGTTCACTATTAATCCTATATTTTTTGCTGCTGTCTCCAATGCAAGAAGGTTTCTACTATAGCCGCTTCAGCCTCTTCCCACGATATCAATATCATCTTCAAAGGCTAGCAATTGTACGGATTTAACAAAAATTGTCTTACTAGTTTGTATACCAGAGTCTCTAATTGCCTTCTCTAGGGCTATATTAAACAGAGTACTATATTATTATCATATGTATTTATCGATCGCAATTTATATGATAACATCGTGTTATCAGACCATAGATGTACTAGTAGCGAGTTGGAGCATTTCTTGTTTAATTCCAGTATTTACATTTCATTAATTCTAATATTTGAGTTTACTGATGCTATTTGATTATACTTAGTCTACATCCTGTCTTTATCAATATTAACATTTGTTTGGACATGTTTTTAGCACAAACCATCGACAAGTTTTAAGCACTTAAACTCTGATACCTTAAAATAACTTTTATACCCATAAAAGTGTTATCCCAATTGCTACTAAATAAGTAAGAAAATCAGCTTCTAATTTATTAACAACAGGTATTAAAGCTAAATCCAGAAATTATCTTTCATCATGAGGATAAATCTTCTTAAATATAAACATATATTTCTGCTATCAATTTCTAGAAATTATTTGAATTTATAAACAGAAATATTTCCTCAACAAAAGAAGTAAGTGAAAGAGTTTTTAAAAATATGATTTTGTTAAAAATTATGAATTCGAAAACTAATTTACAAAAGCAAAATATCCTCAAAAATTCATTATTCAAAAATTCATTCAAAAGAAATGAAGCATTTCTTTTGAATGAACTTTGACTGAACTGTTAAAGAAATGAAGCATTTCAGATTTCTTATTCTTACTTATAATTAATGGCAAATATTTAAGAATTCTCAAGTAATTATTGTGAATTAATTTTGCTTTAATTTATTATAAAAGTCATTTTACCGTTTTTATATTTACTGGAAAGGGATAAAAAAATTATATTAGCTGCACACAACGAATAGATTTATTTAACAATTTTGGGAAATTTCCTAATTATTTTTAATGTTTATATTTTAGTTAATACAAATTAATTACGCTTTTTTTAGTTACTTAGAGTTTTAAAACATGATATACACATTGAGGCAAGAAATGTTCTATTTTTAATATTTCATAACACATGTTCTACAAGTTTTTGTTTGAAGTTTTAAATTTGATAATACTGATTTTTATGTCTAACTTTTGAGAGGTTTTGGAACAACGACGGAAGATTTTTAGAAACGATGGAAAATTTAGATAAAATTCTACACTAGGATTAATGATAAGCATTTTAATCTAATATTTAAAATGATAAATCTCATTAATTTATTTTGAGGCCTTGCGCTGCACAAAATACTTCTCCTTCAAATTTATTTAATTAATTAGAAGGGAATTTTTCTATATTTATAATCTTTATTTTCACACAATTACAGTGCCAAACAATTGAATTGAAACTTGCATTAACAGCTAGAATACAAATTTCCCATTAAAACCTAATTGAATGATTTTCTCAGAAAATCATAAATTTAATAATTTTTTATCTGTTTATTTAGTTGATAAATTTCAGCAACTTTTACATAAATTATCCGTGCTATAAAATCTATAAGTATTCGACAAATAATTTGTTTGGTGAATATTCTGTCCAAGATTTATAATTTAGTGTAAGCATGCTTATAAATTCCATGCAAAAATTGGTTGAAACTTTAAGAAACTAATCGTAATTGATGCTTTTTTCATACATCAAATGTATTGATTTTAAAAATATTCTTTTCTAATGAAATTTAACTTTAATTCAAAATAAATTTCTTTTAGTTTACAGACCTACAGTATAAAAGGATTTTAAAATTTATGTTGTAAAATTCATGATTCTTTTTAACTTTACCTCACTAATTTACTCCCTCTAAGAGGGAAATAATAAAATATCTTTATAGGTTTATTTTAAATAATTCTGTCTATAAAGTAAGGCTTCTATTAAAAGCTTTAAAATTCTATTGATAACGATATGAATAGATTTCATCTTTACAGAAGTTTTTTCATAAAAAATTATTATTACAAGTAAGTATTAACTGACTCCTAATTTCTTGCATGAATTTATTAGTTTACTATTAGTCTTATTTTTTTTTCCAGAATGTGAAGTATATAGAATTGAAGAAAGAACATTTTCCCAGCAATAATGTTCAGCAGCATCATGAGGAGACAACGCGATCACCAGGACATTCATCCGACCACTCTAGCCTCAGTTCTGAAACAAGTACATCTTCTTATACTTCTCCTCTTACTCAGAACTTTCAGCCTTATTGGCGATATCGTTTGTCCACCAGTAAGCAAGTGTTGCCTTCGAGACGATCTGAATATGATTCCTTCCTCCAATCCTCAATGTATAAATCGTCAGTACCTTTCAATAGATCAGTGTCTGAATCTACCTTACCGCAAGATAGCTCATTTCCAACAAGAACTCGAACCAATCGATCTTCCTCCGTAGAGCAAGATCATAATGACAATACACAAAATCAGCATTCTGTAGGGTGGTCCAGACAATGTATCGATGACAACAAAGGGACTCCCAGGTATTATAATCCAGAAAGACCTGCTAGAAGATACTCTCTACATCATTATGATGGCGCTCAGTATTCACATAGTCAGAATTACTCAGATTTGTCACCAAACAACAATAATATGTCTCTCAGTCTTCCATACTATAGTTCTGAAATGAGTGGGTTTACTCCTGAATCAGATATGAAACAAAAGTCACAAGAGGAAATTTCAAGCAGGAGGAATTCATGCGCTTCCGAAAATAGATCTGAACTTCCTATGACTAATCCGGAAGTAAATGTTCGTGGACCTAGACAAATTGATAAAAATGAAGTTTATGGAAACCAAATGGATAAAAGATCAGACGGCGTGTATCTTCAATACTATAACACAAGGAAATTACATGATCAAAGACATAGTTTCGATGACAATCGCTCAATGCACGCAGAACATCCAATTCGTTCCTTTAAAAGTAATCATGATAATAGTGCCCCATTTGTAAACAATGAACGCTTGGAAACTTTGCGCCCAGCACAAAACAGCGGTGAGCATTTTATTGAATCAAAGAATACGATACCTCTTCCAAAAAGAAACGCAGAATTTCAAAGATTTTCTGATGGTAATGGGGAAATCGATGATGAAAATGACATGTTTACAGACGCTGAATACATGCGATCAGTATCAAAATTATGTTTAGAAAAGACTAAGGGGCACCGTAACTCGATTCCTCAATCTGAAAAGAATCTCCGCTACTCTGAACAACAAATAAAGACCAATAAAGATTCAAATTTAGAAACTGCTTTTTCAAAGGAAGACATAAGAACTGAAAACCTAGTCAATAAGAATTCTGATGTGGATAAGAACTTTGGTATACCATCATTGGAAAATTCTGCTGTTTCTCTAGAACAAGATCCACCTATGCCACCAGAGAGAAGACGTAGAAGTCAAGATAAAACTTCCAAACAAACAGAAGAAACGAAAGACATCAAAAGTGATGCTACGGTGAGTAGAACGCTAAGTTTATTCATAAACTGAGCGGAATTTATTTATGTAAACTGATATATTCAAATTAAATGCTCTTGTAATTTTCTTTAATTTTTCCATTAATTTCCAAACATACATCTAAATTATTCAATATTTAAAAACAGGAATAAATTTTATTTTATTAATTAAGAAACAATTTAAGTGATGATATGAATAAATAGTTATACACTTTTCATATATTCATTTACTTAATTACTATTATTTAAATTATGTTAAAAATGTACTCTAATGTCTAAACATTTTTATTCAAAAATTATATGTAGTATAATATGTATGTAATATAAATATGTAATGTAATTAATATATAATATAAAAATGCTATGGTTAAACATTTTTATATTTATGAAAAGCCCCTAAATGTCTATAAAAGCATTAAAAAATAGTTGAGGGAACTTTGTCTTAGAATAAATTTGGAAAACAAAATTTACATAGCGTAAAATTGGATATTTAATCAAATTTGAATTAAATGCAGATATTTATGAGAAAATAAATTTTCATAATTTTCAAATGCTTTTATGTAATTAGTTATTAGAATTTATTTATATTTATATTGTACAATGCTTAATATAAATATTAAGTTAGTATTTATATTGAATATTGAATTCCTAGTATTATGAATTCTGCTAAATATCATTTGCGGGAGAAAATCCATTATTTTTATAGAAATAAAAAATAAGATTCAATTGTTGCATTGTTAGCTTTTTTCACTGTAAGGAATTTTTCAATTGAAAAAAGTTTTTGATAAATGCGATATTGTTAAGAGATATTTTTTCTGTTATTTATTTTTTTAAATATATTTAATTTTATATTGAAGTTCTTTATATCGATTTAATTTTTTTACTGCAATTATATATACTCAAAATAATAGGTAACAGTTTCTAAATGAAAAAATTTGTATAATTTATACTTAACATTATAAAGCTACAATCTTATAAATATATTTGTATAACTAACTCAAAGTAAATTAAATAAAACTTCTATTTTATATCGATTTTTATTTTGTCCAACGAAAAAAAAAAATACAGGCTATGTTTATATTTAGGATTGAATAAAAAATATTTAACCATTTTTATAATAATTATTAATCTAATTTCCCTTTTCCCACTATGAAGTGATTTTCAAAAACTGAGGATGATGAATTGATTAAAAAATTTTGTAATTGAAAAATGTAATTTGCGAGAAACTACTTAAATGTTTGTAATATTTAAGACAAGAAATTAAAGAATACTGGATTTGTAATCAAGCTATTAAAAATCTAGCACACAATAATTAAATAGTCAGTTGAATAAAAAGTTAAAATATCATCGTCACGTGGTTAACTTTGATTTCTGTTTATCAGTTTCTTATCAAATTGTTCACCAGTTTCTTATCAAAAAGAGTTTCTTTTCAAAGATTTCCAAAATCTATGATTATCTGCGTTTTACTATTATTAGCAGAAATATATTAATTAATTGATAGAATATGAATTAATATCAACATATTATTTTCGGTCACAATTTCATTTTAAAGTAAATCTTCTGTTAATTATTTTTTTCACCATCTTGACCGTAGCTTAATAAAAGAGCGTTCTTGTGTTCAATTGCAGCCATCGTTGAACAATGGCAGGTGAGTGTAACATTTCTGTTTTCTGCATTCACCGATATTTCGGGGTGGAGTTTTCCGAGTTTCCTTCCTTGGAACCAGTGAATACCGTTCACTATCCATGAGAAGTTCTCTTGGAAGGTCTTTCTTTTATGTTTAAAATTGGACTGGAGGCAATATGGTTTTGTAATATAAAGTAATAAAAACATTGGAAAACTAATATATATATATATATATATATATATATATATATATATATATATATATATATATATATATATATATATATATATATATATATATATATATATATATATATGATAGATAGATAGATAGATAGATAGATAGATAGATAGATAGATAGTAGAGATATTCTGTGAGAAACTACAGCTGTTTGGGTTCGGAGATTGACTACCGAAATGATATCACTCCTGAAATCAGAAAGAGGATCATTGTCGCAAACCATTGTTTCTTTGGTCTAAGACCTCTTTTAAAATCTCACCTAATCAGGAGAAGGACAAAAATAATGTTATACAAGACATTGATTAAACCAGTTCTAACCTACGCCTCAGAGACATGGACCTTGACGATGAAGGAAGAGAAAACATTGTTGATTTTTGAGAGAAAGGTCCTAAGAACTATTTTTGTTGCTGTTCTGAAAAATAACACCTGGCGAAAAATTTATAACTTTGAACTGTACGAAGTCTATGGAGAAGAAGACATCATTAAATCAATAAAACTATCTAGAATGAGATGGGCAGGCCACCTCATTAGAATGAGTACAGAGAGAACACCAATAAAGGTCTTCAATACCAACCCATTTTGTAGTAGACCAAGACTTAGACCCAAAAAGAGATGGAAGGACTGCCTGGAAGAAGACTTCAAAAAATTTAAAGTCAAGAACTGGAGGTCGATTTCTAGAAAAGGTCCAAGGCCCACAAAGGGCTGTCGTGCCAATGCTGCTGCTGATATATGTATGTATATACATACATACATACATATATACATATATACATACATACATACATATATATATATATATATATATATATATATATATATATATATATATATATATAATATATATATATATAGATAGTATATATATCCCAGATATAGTCTGCGTATAAACGCGTGGTATACATTCTACTGAGAATATATACGCATATATAATATCAATGTATAATTATATATATATATATAGCTTTTTATATCATATCCATATATATCAGTAACAGTATCAGAACGATAATATACATTGTTTAAAAGTAATAATAATTAAATATTTCACATATAGTACATCATAAAAAGTTTATCGTACAGGTACATCATTACATCGATATTTTGAATATATATATATATTTCTTTTTTAGCCTCCGTGAGCTTGTATGTAATTAAATATTGTCTGCATTTATTTTTTACTCTACTAATTCATTTTAACTCTGGTGGAAATACAACAAATAAAATAAAAAAAACATTGTTATGTTGATATGATACATTAGAAAGTACAAACAAGTAGACTTAAAATGGATTCTAAATGAAAAAAGATTGTTTCGGACGAAAAGAAAATCGTCTTAAGACAAAGGACTGAAGGCAAAACTCTTCGAGCAATTGGAAAGATAGTTGGAAGAACTCATTCTTCTATCCAAAGAGTAATCTATAATTACAAACAATCGAAATCTGTTATATTAAAGCCTCGGAGTAACCGATCATCCAAGCTGACTTTACGAGAAAAAAAATGGCATGTATCCGAAAATCCTTACGTTTAAATCCAAAGATTACTTCATTTAAAATTGCACTTGATATCAGAGAAAAAGGTTTAAAAAAATTTCTCCATGAAGATACTAAACGAAACATTCTGAAAAAATCTGGCTATCAAGTAGCTCAGCCGCGTAGCTCGTATAAAGCCATGTATTTAAACTGTCAATAAGAAAAATTGTTTAAATTTTGCCAGTAAGTATGTTAATTACGGATAGGGAGGTCCTTGGTTCGAATCCCAGTTTGGGCATGGATTCTCTTTCTAACTATCTTTCTAACTGTCTTTGTCCTTTCTGTGTATGAATGTGTTGTAAATGGTTGCCTACCCTATAAACGGGTCCCTATGGCATGTGTGTACTGAAGAAATCGGACTCCACACCAAAATATGGTTCAGTTGAAAAAGTGGAGCAACGCACCCCATATTGCCAGCCTAGCTGGCACACGACAACAACAACAACAAGTATGTTAATAAACCTTCTGAGTTTTCGAAAAAGTAATATTCTCTGGTGAAAGCAAGTTTTGTAACTTTGGTATCGAAGGGAGTAAACTGGTGTGGAGAAAACAAGGCACGGCTTTTGAGAAGCAAAATTTTGTGTCGACAGTTAAGCAAGGTGGAGGTAGCGTAATAATTTGGGGGTGCATGGCAGCTAATGGAGTTGATCGATTAACTTTTATAGACTCCACATTAGATCATATGGGATATCTAAATATACTAAAAGAAAATTTGAAATAGAGTGCACAAGTTTTGAACCTTGGCGATGACTTTTGGTTTCAACAAGAAAATGATGCAAAACGCACTCCCCACAAAGTAAAGTCTGGCTATTGTACAATATCAAATATCAATTGCATACTCCTCCACAATCGCAAGATTTAAGCAACATCGAACATTTATGAGACTTATTGGAACGCAACGTTCGGCAACATAACATAATATCGAAATATATGCTAAAAAGAGTAATTTTGATGGAATGGAATAATAATTCATCTGCGAAAACCGCCAAGATAATTCACTCTATGTTTAAACGACTGGAAGAGGCTCTTAGACAAAGTTTCTCCAACTGGACATTAAAGTTTAACTGACAGTCCATGGAGGCTATTTTTTACAGACTTTCTCATCTGTACGCAAACTTTTTCTGACTGATTTTTGTTATGTATATAATTCTTAATTATTATTACTTCGAAACAATATGTGTTATATTTCTGAAATTGTTACTGATATTTAAGGAATTCTTAAAGAAAAGCATTATATAAAATTAGAATTGATGATATCACTATAAGGTACGTTTATTCTCTGTAGAATGTTTACCGTGCATTTGTACGCAGACTTTTTCTGGAAAGTGTATATTCTTTCTGATAAATTTGTTAGGAATAAACAAAATGATGTTTGACAGTCAGACCAAATTTATCACCAAGTATTAAAAAAAATTACGGTATGATAAGATATATAATCGCCAACCTTATTTCTAAAATTATGTATATACGATGATCTGATCATTCCGATAAATTACCACTTTGCATGAGAATATCCATAAAATAAATTTCATTTTTTTTATTTTATTGCAATAAGAAATTGTTAGATAGTAAAATTTGTTAATTTAAAATGAAAAGTTGAACATTAAATTAAAAATTTTTTAGATGTAATACGTTTTTTTATTAAAAATCTATTACTAATCAGTCAATAATTAGAAATAACTTTTCCATTTACGTTAAAATTAGTAGATATGAAGAGGAATATTCATAGAAACATTCAGTTCAACATTGGCTGGTATCGAAGTCGAGAACTTTTGCTCCGAAGAACTACTACTAAGCTACTTAACAAACACTCCATATTTACATATCACATGGAAGAAAATCTGGAAAACTTCGAAACAGACGTGCACACAAAAAGGCAAAGCGTAACATCCATCTCCTTCTGTTCAACACCGGCTGGGATCGAACCCAGGAACTTATGCTCCGAAGAGCACTTGTGACCACTAAGCTATTGTGAGCCACACGCACACTATATCATAAACAGTAATCACAATAATAGGATGATATATGTGAAATATATATTTTATAGCTTGAAATCTTCCTAATTATTCTTTACAAATTCTGTTTTTAAAATGAAAGTTTCTAATACCTCAGGAACAAGACGCATCTCAGAGTCCTGCACCAAATAAGGTTCGAGACCGCGTCCAGCATTTTGACGAAATGGAGAAGAAGCAGAGAAAAGGGACCAGTGACAAGGAAAATGCAATTGTTCCAAAGGCATGTATCGTATGATTCTTTGCTCAGAATTCTTACAACTGTATCTATATATTATTATTATCTCCAAATTTTAAATCTATTAATCAGAATATTTCAACCACATGTTGTACTAAAAGCTGTATACATTTCTTTTATTACTGAGAAGTACTTTCTTTTTTAAGTATTTTAACATATATTATTTAGAAATTCAATAAAAAATGCATTTTATGTACTTTTTTACACGAGGAAAAAAATAATTGTTACCTTAATATAGTCCTTTCAAAGTATTTGTATCCTTTTAATAAATAAAAGTTATTTTTTCAATTTTAAGGATTACTATTTATGCATTTTATTTATAGTCTATCGTGTTTGGATTTCATAAGGATGTATTTTAATTTGGCTTTTTTTATCATATTTAATTGCTTATTATTCACTAAAATTCTAATTGGATAAATTATGTAAGGAGTAATAGTATTAATAATGCACAGCTGTGCGAGAAATTAAGTAAGATATTTATACCAAATTTTTTTTGAAAAAATTGCTGTATTTAGAAATTAACTTTGGATATCTATATATTTATACACAATGACCTGACTGTATAAAATAGATTTATTTGCCTACAAATATTCGATTTAAATGCTATTAACTATTTAAAAAAATATTAAGAACATAATAGCAATATTTTTTTATCAATATCAAAAAATAATGGTGTCTTTACATTGAAATATATATACCTGGATAATTTTCGAGTGAGTATATGTTAATATTAATTGCGAAATAAAAATATATCAAATGTTTACACTTTTTTAATGATAAAATGATCTTCCAAATTTTTTTTGTTAAATTGCTTCTATTAAATTTAAGAACTGTGTCATAAAATAGTGTGCTTGTAACTCTTAAAATACTGCAGAGGATTAACAGACAAGAGGTGCAAAAATTAGTAAGCATAATTTATCGGGTTTATCAGCTGTAGATAAGAAACAATAGCATTTCAAAGTTTAAAAAAAAGGCTTTTCAGAACAGCTGCCAATCATCTTTTGCGCAATTGTATTAAAAATTAATAAAAAAACAATAAAAAACTATTAAATCGAAACTTTAGCTTTGATTTAATTTATTTGACAGGTGTTAGTATTTGATATAACTCTACTCTTTCACTACATATAACTGGTATTCTTTCCCCCATTACAAAATCTGATTTCTTTTTTCAGTGTATATATAACAGTCTTAGTATTTCAGTGTTTAATTTTTCAGTTTTATTTGAATAAATAAGATTTTTTATTACAGTTTAATATGCTCAGTTTTTTTAGAAATAACTTATATTAAGCTTCCTTTTTTTTAGAAATAGTTTATTAACATTCGGTTAAACGATTTTCCTGCTTTGATTTGATTCAAATAATCATTTTAATTTACAGGAATTTTATATATTTAACTGAATAATTTAATTTTAATCGAATGCATTTATTTGAAAAATATATTGACAGTTGATTAATTTCATTTAACATAATATATTTAATGTTTTTCTGTTCACTATTAGAAGCATTAATTAAACGTTAAAATGTACTTTTAACAGAGAAAGGAATTTTAAACTTAACAAATAATAACAGCAAAAAATCAAACTATATCGTCAAAATATATACGAATTTATTTAATAAAAAATAAAGGTAAAGAATATAAATGTATCATAAAATAACAGTTTTATAGGAAAGTTTTATGTAATTTTTGTTTTTGAATAACACTTATTTAGATATTTTTAATTTTCAGACTATTGCTATGGACGATGATGTATCAATATCCGTGGTAAGTATTCAGTTTTATTGAATTTGTCATTATATAAAATATAAATAAGGAAAAATTAATTTGTAATAAATATAACTATAATGATATTATTATGTTCGTAAAAGTAAATTTAGAAAATAATCCTGCCATAAGTTTTAAAGAATATTCCTATATTCTTAGTGTAAATTATTGTTTTACTACATCCAAGAGCAATTAGATTCATTTGATTAATATTTACTTAAAACCTATTAAAGGAGGAAAGAAATTTTCAGTTTTTTTTTTTTCAGGAAAAATGATCAAGGTAACATTTTTATTTTAAAGTGCCAGCGAATTACAAACAGGAAGAGCTAATGAACACTTAATACATTGTTAAATGATTTTTTTTATTTTGCTTAAATTAGGCAACTTATATAAAACTACCTAAGTATTATTTAAGTTAAATAAATTTAACCTTACAGTTGAGTTAAAAGTTTTACTATTTAGAGTGAAGTTAATTGAATAATACCTAAATATTATTTAAGAAAAAAAGGCGATTTGCTTTAATTTTTTCGCGCATAATTCGATAATAGCACATAAAATATAACGTATATTACTGTCACAAAAAATTATGTGATACGATTCATGGTGTTGGCGAATCTCTCACAACGTTGATTTTTTTATCCCTTACTTTGACAATCCATTAGATGATCAATATTTTCCCTATTCGTAATGGAAGTTGGATTGACGAAATTATACATACGATTGACTGCAAAATGACTGTGTCCTAATTTTTCTATTCTGCCTGTATATTCTCCAGCAACTAGAAAGTCTCTGCAAACCTTCTTTAAAGACTTTTATTGGGCCGTGGTAACCTAAAGGATTGGGCATCCGCCTTCCATCCGGAAGGAAGGGGTTTGATTCCCAATGCCGCCAAAGAACCACCGAGTACATGTGATATACGTGCTCGTTAAATCTGTAGAATCTAAAGTCCTGTGGTCGGTCATTGAGCAGTTACTATGTGTACAATGGTCTGGAGATAATTTCCTCCCACTTCAGATCAGTATCAAAATTGAGGTAGTGAAACTTCTGGTGGTGCCATCTATCGGATGATCTAAAGAGTAAGGGCGTACTTTCACCTTCGTGATGCTTTGATTAAAACGAAAGACCACACTCTATTGACTTAAATTCGCATAGCCAAGGCATAACGAGTTTGGTTTGTCCAAGTGTCATAAGTAACAACAACAAAGACTTTTATAAGCAATGCCCCTGAAGGTTGGTAATTGCACAAAATCCATTATTTTTGCAAAGTTCTGACTGTGTGATTCCTTTTTGGTAAAAAAAAAGTTAGTCAACTTCAGCAATGTTATCGGTTCTAGTCTTATGTTTTTGTTCGGTTAGTTGTCGGGTACAAATTGTTTCATTTTAAAATGATGTACGTTGGACTCCTTTAGTCGCTTATTATATCATCCTATTATATTAAAATAAGATTGTAAGTTATTGAATAATCATATTGAAATAACTTCCATTGTTTACAATTATCGAAATTTTAAGGCTATTAAAAAATTATTTTGGATGTAGAAAAACGAAACTCTTTTTTTTCATCCCGTATAAATGGATTATAGTTTTAAGAAAATGGTTAGAGTATTTTTATTATAATTTTTTTCATGCTCAGTGTCTTTAAATTCTTAATAAGTGTTGGATATATTTCTAATCGATTTATGTAACCCTTTTTCAGCTTGATCCGAAACTTAAAAGAGAATGGTTCGTAAAAGCTTCTCAGTGTGATTATCATGCTCTTATAGCATTGCTGAAGAAGGAACCCAAATTAGCTGCCTTGAAAGTAAGCTATCATGAAAGATATATTATTCATTTATCACCAACAAATGCTTCATATTTTTTAAGGATTTTTAGATTAAACTAAAAATCTAAATTTACACGAGCATTTTCATTTGTAATGTGTTTTATTCATAGGTGATTAGATGCTGTTATAAGTTTGGTATTTCTCATTGCAAACTAAAGATCAGTTTTTATACCTTCAATGAAATGAAGAAATTTTTTAACGCCTGAATATAACGCCTATTCAAAATATATTATTAATACAAGTACATAGAGTCGTATATTTTTGATCACACATTTTGATAATTTTTTTCTTTTTTTTAAACACTTCGTTAAAGTTCTTAATTATTTCTTCGAATGCGTTTTAAGCAACATTATTCATTTGCAGATAAGATCTGTGTGTTCACATTTTTAACTTTATTGAGTTAAATATGAGAATTGATAATTATAAAAAGTTAATAGCAGCCTACCAACTTGTCTAGTGGTCAGCGTGCCTGACTGCGGATAAGGAGGTCCTGGGTTCTAAAGGAGGTCCTGGGTTCTAATCCTGGTTCGGGCATGCAAATACTTTCTCTCTCTATTGATCCTGTCTTTGTCCTTTCCTTGTATGGATAAGTTGTGAATGGTTGCTTACCTTGTAAACGGGTACCTCTGGCATGTGTGTACTGAGGAGGTCGGACTCCACACCTAAATATGGTTTAGTTAAAAAAATGGAGCAGCGCAACCCATAATTCCAGCTTAGCTGGCACACGAAAACAACAACAACAACAAGAAAGAGACAGGAAAAAATACGATGTTTAATATGATATTAAAATAATCCATAATCCTTACATTTATGTAATTGAAAAACTTGAAATGCAGTTTAAATTTATTGATAAAGCTGCTGCAGTTTAATTTAGATTAGCCAACTTCTCATTAATATCATAATTCACTTCTAGTAGTTACAGACATGAAGGGAAGCATACATTTACAGCCACTTCATTTATAAAAAGGAAAACAGTGTCTTATGCAGTGAGATTCCATGTCTGTCCTTCAGTACATTAATTTGTCTTATAACCTCGTTTACAATAACTTCCCACGAAGCACTGCAAACGAATACGCCCATCTAGATATCATCATTATCATTCACATCTCGTGGAATGAAGAGAAAAAAAAATATTAAATAAACATTCTGAACTAGGGTGGGAAAAGACATCATTTTCTTTGCTACTTTCTCTTCTGGATAAATGAAATGAAGTCGCTAAACGGGGACCAGAATCCTCTAAACTTGGATCCCTTCGAAGTTTGCAGGGCAATGCGATATCCCCGGTATGCCAACCAATCGGCGTGTGGAATTTTTAATCTCGCAAACAGGGTATCGAGTGTCTTTTCGTTTTCGTTTCGGAGCAGACCTCGACAGGAGTCTGGGGATGGGCGGAGGGGATGTGTGGGGGATGCTACCGGAATGCCATCCAACAGACAGAGACAAATGGGAGGTCGCCTGGTCACACACTCATCACGCGTCTCTCTCGGCACACGATATTTTTGGTGTTGCCACAATGGCATCCACTATTAAGAGAATCAATGTTCTTTTTTTGTAGTTTTGCTGCTGCCTACTTCCAAGCAGTCTCCAACGGGGAGAGCAGAACGAGACTTTCTTTTTATTTTATGGCATCTTGAATCCTAGTCGAGCACCTAACGAGATTTAAAATCTCAAGCGCCTCTCTAGAATTGTCAGTTTTGACAAGAGTGGTTTAGTTATCATTAGCAAGAGGTCTATCCGAATGCTAGGTTACTACATCTCCAACAGCTGTAATTCTTAAATAGATGCTGTCTGTCTTTTATAGGATGTTGATGGCTTAGTTTGTGCCAGCCAATTTCCCATGAAAGTTGCATATGCTTGTGTTAGCATTTTGAAAATTAATTCAATTCTCTTTTAAAAGTTTTTTTTAAATTTAGAGAATATAATTATAATGATAAAAAATTCCGTCAAAAAAATAAATGATTTGAATGTCAGTTGGCCTAATTTGCTCCAACCGATTTTCGATGAAAGTTGGATATGTTTGTAGCAATTTGAAGATTGATTCGTTAAAAATTGTTTTGATACAGCATAGTGGATGAACTAATTGCCGAAAACCGTTGTAAAGCATTTAATACCCTTCGTGGCAATAACCTTGTAAGAAGTCCTTCCATAAATAGTGCGCATTGCTCATGTGCTTCAAGTGAGAATATCCTGAAAATTCTTAAGCACCCATCTCGACAAAAGTGCATGTAAACGGCATAAGCGCAACATCTACTGTTGTTCAACAGTAGTTTGGAGTCGAGTCCATCACCTTAGGCTTCGAATAGCGCTAGCTTAACACTAGACCACTGTGAACTGTTAATAATTGTTATAGCCATTCTAGAGAATATAATTATACTAAAAAAATTTATGTCTAAAAAATTAATGATTTCATTGATCAACTCGTAATTGTAGCTTATAATGTGTTTTAGTCTACAAATTAAGATTAATATTTAATGATAAAGGTCTGTAAATGTCTGTATTATTATGCTTATGTCTGTAAATGTCTGTATTATTATGCATAAATGTCTGTATTATTATGCTTATAAATTTATCAAAAATCAGATATTACGCCTTAAAAAGCGCAAAAATAGTTTTTTTTAATAATTTTTTCTTTTTGTTCTTTAAGAGATTAAACGATAGTTCATAAGTTTTAAAAATTTACAATTTACAACTTTTGATTTAAAAAAAAATCTATTAGGAATTTGAAGTTAGAATTTTAAATGCCTTTAAAATCTAAGCTATACTTTACTTTATTATCTTTCTTTACTTTTTATACTAATACAGTATTTGAGGTATGATTGGTATGTTTCATCAGGTGTATCTCACAGAATATTGTAATATCTGGCTTAAAAGGAAATTTTTCGTAATTTGTTATATTTAAACTAGTATTTCTCTTAAAAAAACACTTGGTAAATGCATAGCTTGGTAAATGGAACTAAGATATGCATTTTGTAATGTCTAAATAAAAGGATCAAAGTTAAATTTTTTGGAAATCTGGGAACATAATATAATTTTTATGGTAAGAAGATAAATTCTTTTTTAACACATATAGTGATATGCCTTTTCTCTTTCTTTTCCCTGCTATTTAACCGATCTGCATTATTTTGTCTAACCTCTTTGTGTATGTTGAGTAAAATAAATAAAAACCAAAGTGTATATCGAAGATTTCATTTTATAATTCTTTCTTCAATAATATTCTAATAATCTCCATAAATTTTTCATTATAATGCTCTCATTTCAGTTGACCATATATATATATATATATATATATATATATATATATATATATATATATATATATATATATATATATATATATATTTATATATATATTTATATATATATATATATATATATATATATATATATATATATATATATATATATATATATATATATATATATATATATATATATATATATATAATATATATATATATATATATATATATATATAATATATATTATATATATATATATATATATATATATATATATATATATATATTTTTAAATATTTACAAATAATGTAATTTCAACAAGATATGCCATAATTACAAATTGTTAACGAATAACTAAAGGGCATGTAATTATAACTGCAGCTGTGAATATTTATAGAAAAAGAAAGTGTATCAAGAAAAATGAATTCTTATCTTTGATGTATAATACTTGTCAACATTACATATAATAATGAAAAGAGAAAATGCATCAGTTTGATAAGATCCTTATCTTTGACAACTGAAGATAGTTAAAATTATGGATATTGCGCGAACATTTTAGTAGAAGTAGATAATGTATCAAGAAGAAAGGATTCTTATCTTTGACTGCTAATGCTTGTCAACATAATAAATGTTTTTGAAAGATTATTATGTACACTTTGAAATGTTTTTAATAAACTACGCAAGCAAAATACAGTATATTCAAATTATTATAGAACTCTTAAAATGATAGCATAAATTTCTAATTTTACTCGTTAAAATGTTCTGATCCTTTCTTTTGAATTATGTATTCATTGGTTTTAAAATTATAATATTGACATAGCTTTTACTCACAATTACTTTTTGGGTATTCAGGTTTAAAATCAAATTCCTCAGATTAAACATTAAAGACGAAACATTCCTGTAAACAAACAGGAGAAGATGAATAATTTTTCTATTAATTAGTTTAAGACATTGGCGTAGTTTTTACTAACTTACTTTTAATGAAGCTGAGCTTTAAAATGAAATTCCTCAGAGTAAACAGCAGAAGGGGAATTAGTTAGCTATTGATTAATTTTGGAAAAACAACGATGACATCTTTTACTAAGTTGTTTTCAATGTAGCTCAAATTTAAGATCAAACTACTCAGATTAAATAGGAGAGAAACAAAAATGTTCTAGGGAGAATCAAGTTCCTATTAATTAATTTTGGAATTATATCTCATCTAAGATTAAATCAAACTACTCAGATTAAATAGGAGAGTGGCAAAAATACTGTAAGAAGAATCAAGTATTTATACATTCATTTAAAAATTATACCAGAACCATATTGAATTATACCAGATCAATAACCAAACTACTCAGATTAAATTTGAGAGTGAGAGAGAAGCAAAAATACTTTAGAAAGAATCGAGTATCTTTTAATTCATTATGAAATTATATCAAATTTAAAATCAGACTACTGAGTTTAAATAGGAGAGAAGCAATAAGTAGTATCAAGTTGCTATTAATCCATTTTGAAATTATACCAGACTACTTAAATTAAATATGAGATTAGGAGAGAAGCAAGGATACTCTAGGAAGGCTTAGGCTCGTTTGTCGCTAAACGATCATTTTTTGCACTCGAAGGTTAATTAGACCCTAGGAAGAATCAAGTATCTATTAATTGATTCTGTAATTATACCAGACATAAAATCAGACTACTCAGATTAAATAAAAGAGAAGCAAAAATACTCTGAGAAGAATAGAGTACTTATTAGTTCATTTTGAAATTATGTCATCAAGTTAGTTCTTATTTAGTTACTTTTAATAGAGCTCAAAAAATTGAGATCGAACTCTTCAGAGTAAACAAAAGAAAAGCAAAAGCTATATTTTTTTGAAAATAATTAATATTTTAAATGAATGGTTTTAATGTCCTAATTTAAATTGAGTTTTCCTGGTCACGCTTTTACATTTAGCCTATTTAATAAAAATTAAGATTAGGGCACAATCGCTGCTCTTTCAGTATGAATTTCATGGTGAGGTTGTTTCCGGAGTGGGTATTTCTTGATAAAAACTACCAAAAATGAAGCTTACTTCCAAATACATTACAATAGCCTCTTCATCAATAAATTTTCACAGTACATCCTTTCTTAAATGTAAGGTCAGTTCATATCAAAAACGTGTAGAACATTTTGACTAGTTCTACAGTAACTATAAACTGTTGTATTTGAAATTGTACTGAAGAATGCGTATCAGTTAGCAATTCATCAATTCTTAGGCATATCACGATTAAAGGCTATTAAAATATTTTTTCTAAATCAATTGAATGTTTTGAATACTTTCTTCTTCTCAAGTATTATAAATGTTATACAAAACTTTAAAAAAAATGGTCTTATCAGTGTCACGAAGTGAGAAAATGTAAAAGTAAAAAAAAAGGACCTTATTTGGGGGAGAAAAAAATCGTTTCCTCAAAATATGTCTTTATGTGATAATTCTAAGTGCTCCTCCTCAGGTTTGTTGTGGAAGATGTCTGCTGCCGTCTATAAATCACTCGTCTGTTATTTCCAATTACGCTCCACGACACGGGAGTCAAGTTGCAGCACCCCCCTCTTCCCCCCACAGACGCGCTTCCCATCCATCATAGGGCTGATAAGTCCTCCCTCCACCCCTGCCCTTGCAAATATGATTAATAAAGGAGGACGGTGGGATGATAAGATGCGAAGAGAGTGCGAAATTGAGTGGGAAACGGCATTAATGTCGCTTTATCAGCTTGTTCGTGGCTGGAATTGAAAATCGGATGGACGCGATAAGTCCTCCTATTGGTCTTTCACATCATCCCTCACTTGTTTGATGGATAGGTGTGGATTAATGGGCTGTTGATGTCTCCGATGACAGCTCCTTCTTAGTTATTCACGTAGAATACGTCTTCTTAGTTATCCACGTAGAATATATATATATATATATATATATATATATGTGTGTGTGTATATAAATATATATGTAATTTTATAATTTTATTCGCTTGATTATATTTATGTGCAATCGTCCGTTTCAACTGATATGCAATAAATATATAATTGAGTAAATGATAATAAATTATAAAAAAATATAAAATAAAACAAATGTATCACATTTGATCAAATTTTATTAAATTATCAACTGAAATATGCTTTATGTATATCATGTAAACTTATCAGAATAAATAAAAAAATAAACAACACCCATTAAATACTGTTTCGTCTCCTCTATTAGAAACCCCCTTTAACAAATCTAACGAGAGTCGAATAAATTTCTGATTTTTTTCACTTTAACCACAAAATCCCTAATTTTTATGTAATTTTTATAGATTTTAAATATTAATTATCATTAAATTAACGATTCTTAAAGATTTAGTTTACAAGTATATTATCAGATCAAAAGGAAAAACTGCTGTAAAAATTAATGGGGGGGGGGACTAAAAAGCAGTAACTTTATCAAGAACAGAATTAGATACTACTATTGAAATTTTGTATGATGTAACTTATAAGAAAATATTTTCAGCACAATAATACTAAAAAACTAATTGTTTCTTACGAATTCTTACTGCTAGTCTATAGACATTGTATTAAGAAAAAAAAAGGGAAATTTTTTATAGGAAAAATCTATAATTGTGACCATTGCAGTTTTTAACATCTAAACTTAATTTTCAAAGAATATTCAGATGAATAAAAATTCAAAAATAGCATAATAATAGAACTTCCATGTTATCAATCTAAAACCGAATCAAATTATAATTTATTTAAAAACAGAATCACTCCACTCATAAAATCTTCATTTTTATTACTAATATTTGAATTAAAAGAATAAGTTCTTTATATTAAGAAATATATAAATTTAGTTTAAAAAACTCTATATGTAATGTTAGATATTTAAACATAAAAAAAGGTTGATTTTTTTTTTTTTTTTTTTTAGAAATGAGTTTGAATAGCTATTTTTAAGACTTAATATGATTAAAAAATTGATTATGGATGGCAAGTTGAAAAATACAGCTCTTTTATACTCTTCTAGTTTCAGAGTTATGATTTTTTTTTTGAATTTCATAACATTGATCAAATGCTAAAAATTTTATGCCTGTAAAAGGGAAGAAATCATTTCTCATCTGTTTTTTACGATGGAAAAATCAATTTAAAACCACAAAAAATCGTTTATTTGCATTTGAAGTTTACAAGCAGTCGCTGCTGCTGTATGGCGGTCATTATGAAAATGATATTATTTAAGGAGACTAGAAAAGAAATCTGCTTTTTATCTACTTAATTGAAACCAGAAATGGATTGCGCTTCTTATCAATTTAGTTCCTTCCAAGATTATTAATCTTGAAAATGATTTAATATACCTTATCATTAGGATCATCAATATTGTTTCGAACCTTTACAGAAATGTTTTTGACGACTGACGTTTCTAAAAGATGGGTAATATCGAAAGATTATATACTCTAGCATATCAATCACTGACTCAGTGTGAAAGCAGATTTCAATATCTAGGACAAAATGGTGATATGTGCATGGAATCTTAATAACCCCATAAAGGATACTTCAAACAATGTTCAACACTCTAAAAAAAGGAAATTCTTAATTTAAAAAAAAATATTTTGTTTCCCGTAATTCTTGATTTATTTCAACAATAAAAAAATTGGAGTTTTTAAGTTCATATATATTGCTTTTATTTGCGCGTACATGTTTAATATCTGCATTTAATAAAAAACGGTAAAATACTTTCTATTTCGTTGGAGCATAAGTATTTTTGCATTAATCTACTAGATTGTTTAAATAAGTTAAAATATAACTGAACGGCAATCAATACATATGTGCTTTCTACTCTCATTAATTTATTTCTTACTAAAATTTTCATATTTCTTTAGTACGTTTCAACCACTGTGCTATCCATCGCGTTCAGCATTTTTAACATTTTATTGAATTTCAGCCGGCCATTTTTGAAGGAAAGGAAGAAATCTTAGAATTTTTTATAATAACACTTCTTTTATGCTTAGAAAATTTCAAAGGAAATAAAAATAATAAAAAAATGAAATAATTTTAAATAAGCAGTGTGGACAAATTTAGTCGTGGAATATTTTCCATCGAATGCAGTAATTTTTATAAATTCAATTAATCTAATAAAAGTATTCATTTAAAACTTATTTATATCTGATTAAAAATCCCGTCAAAAACCAACAATATTGTTGATTGTTGTTAGTTGTTGAACTTTGATTAATAACTGAGCGTTTAATTAATAAATGAGAACATTGTGTTCCACTACGTTCCATTTGCTGTTCATAATTTATATTGATATAATGCAACACCATTTCTATCAAATTTCATTCATCATTTCACTTCGTTTCATATTCTCTTGCCATTTATAACGCGAACGTTATTTTATTTGCTAATTTGTTTAAAAAAGTCTTAAATAACATAGTTTTATAAAATCAATTTATAACAAGAATGATATTATTTGTATTGGGTGAAATTCGATAGTAACATGCGCACACAATAGGGCAAGACCAGCTTTTACATCATGGGATTTGAGAATTCAAAGCTTATTTCAGTTGGCTTGGTAAAAAGACCCACTTTTATATACAGTCATCAATAAATAATTTTAAATCAATAAATAATTTGAAGTAATTTTACGAATTAACCTCTTGAAAAAGCTGTCTTCATAATTATTTCCCAATGTTGTACTTTCAGCTTCATTTTCTCTTGTCACATGGAATGTTAAAATATTTTTGTTTATTGATTTGTAGAAGAGAATCTTAAATAATATAGTTTTATGAAATCACACTTTATTATCATTTTTATAGTGAAGTTATATTTAAATTTGTTTGCCAAAGGTCACAGTTTAACAAAATAATCATTAAAGATTTTTTTTATAAATTTATATTAGCAAAAAGTTCTCTTGAAGCCCAGTCTCTTTGTAGTTGCGTTTCACGCTTCCAAGACGCAGGTTCCAAGTTCAATTCTCGGGCTGGGTAAGGTCGACTCAGCCTTTCATCCCTTCAGTAGGTCGATAAATTGAGTACTAAGCATGCTTGGGAACTAAACACTGCGGGTTTTACATTTGGCTGACGACTTAATCGGGACATTTGCTTCGCACTTCAGGGTTTCTCTGTCGAGAAAACAGAGATGGGCACTGTAGGCCTTGGGCTGTCGACCTACAGAGTTTAGTTTAGTTTAAAAAGCTCTCTTATAATTATTTTCTAGACGGAATATCATTTTTAATAGTGATTTTCACTAATATCACATGGAGATATTTTGGTTTTACCAAATGTAGGTTATTTGCAAATTTTTCATTTCCTTCGTAATTGTGAAAGTACAAATTTTGAGTATTTTACTTTTTTCGAAGCAGTCATAATTATGTTTTTAACTCTTGCCAATTAGTTAAGATTTCAATATTTGTAATTGAAATCGAACCCAGATTTAAAATGGAGGCGGCAGGGAAAATATGTCTCAAGCCTGCCATCTCAAGAGACATTCAACAGAAAAACGAATGATAATTAATATCAGACTACGGTTTTTAGATACTGCCTAAAATATAGACGGTTTTAGACGTGATTATAAAATACCATATTTGAAAGTTTTTTTGTGGAAAAGAAAATTTTTTAAGAAAACCAGTGATAAATTGTAAAAAAAGTCTGATATCATATTACATCTTTCTTTTAAGGAAAGAAATAATGTTTAAATCTTAGAATGAATTATATATTATTATGAAAACATTTTACACTGTAAAATCTAAATTATATACACATGAAAGCTCGAATCACAATGTAAGCTTACAGATACATCAACAAAATTTACATCAGAAATTTTATTTTAATACATTTTTTAATAGAATGGAGTCCTCATAAATTTCATATTCTAATAAAATTATTGAAACAAATATTCCATAATTCAAAATCATAATATTGCGAACATATTATGGCAACTGGTTATGTCATATTTGTTTGCTATTGTATTTTGCTTATTGTAAAGGAATTTCCAAATTCTAATATTGTTTAAATTTATTAAAAGCTATATCAAGCTATATTTCAAAGCACAAAAAGGAATAGAAAGTGCATAGAAAAAAATTTTTTTAACTGTGTAAAATTTTTTCAAGATTTCAAACTTTTATGTTTTATTTTCAAAATTATTTATTTTTTTATTGGGTTCCATATTTTTGATGATTACTCTGACTTCTTTTTATTATTTTGATTTTAATGTTTGATTATAATTTTGACTTTGAAATTATCAATAATGACTTATTTTCTTTTTTTTGCATGTTCATGTTGATCAGGATGTTGCTTCCGTAAGTAAGACACTTCTCAACCATTTAATTGAAATAACTAACTATATCTTTTCTACAATGAGATAAATTCTGATGTGATTCTTCGAATGTGATGCATTAAATTGCTTATTAGAATTAAAGTATATTGTGTTTGAAATATCCCTTAAATATCGATAGGATATTCATAATTTAGTGTTTACTTATAATTTTTTTTAACTAACAATATTTAAAGTATGTATATTATTCTTATAAGTCTAATTACATAATTTAATTTTATATAATTTGCTTATTAATTTGATTTGTTAAGTATTATATTATACAAAACTTATAATTTATCTTTTAAAATAATTTTTTGTATATGTAACATAAACTTTTATGAAGCAAGCTAAATATTTCTTTAAACATAATATCCCTGGATATCTTTTAATTTCGTTTTTATAATTTTAGTTTTATAAAAATCATTAATTTTAAAGTAGAAAATTTTCAAATATATTTGGTTTATTTAAAATCTTTCATATTCTTAAGGATCATTTCATCTGTAATTAGTCTGATGCATTTGTATATTATTCTCTCTCTGTTGCTAAATTATAATAATTTTATTTATTATATATATTTATTCATTAATGAATTTTTGGGAAATTGCAAGGCATTGATTGCAAGAATTGATATTTTTGATGTACTGAGACAGATAAAAAAAAGCATTCATTTTAAAAAACGTGATATTAGTTTATACATATATACATATATATGCATATACATATATATATGTATACGTATGCATATATATATATATGATTAAAAACAATGAAAATTCTTTCAGAATTTTCTTTAAAAATAATATATAAAGTTTCGTGAATTCTTCAAATTAGAAATTTGATAAACATTTCATTTCTAATAAAAACAAATCGATTTGGAAAACTAAGGAAAATAATGAAAGTAATAATAGATTAAAAATTAAAATTAAAAAACGGTGACAAAAATAGTATGAAAAGATAGAAATTAAAAGTTGTTGTTTTATAAAAATCGCTGTATATACCCGCAAAAGTATGAGGCTATTTTTTTCCAGCTTATTCTATTTAAACAACTTACGAAACGCATAAAGTCTCACTAAAATCAGCAATTTACATCTACAATTTATTTCAATTTGAGTTATTAAAATCATTCATATAAATCCTCAATAAATAATTTGATTATGTTATTTAAATATATTCAATAACTGATAGCGTGTAAACAATATTTATAAAAAATTCTATCAGATTTGAAACCAAGATTTCATTAATAATCGTATTCATTGAACAGAATTGAAGAAATATCTTTCTAAAAATCTGAAGACGATTTGAGATTATAAAATTGGTGATATTAATTAATGTTGTAGAAATAAAAGGTTTGTATTTGTATTAATTTAGTTATAGATATTTGTTACAAGATATATTGTGCCAAAGTGTATAAAAATTACTCAATGAAAATAATTTTAAAAAATTGAATTTGTTTAATAACCTGTGGAAAGTTAAATTTTTAATTTTGAATCCAGCTTATATTCATAAATGTAACAGATATTTTTCAATTAGTAGTTGACTCGCTTAGTATTCAAAAGTCACAACATTTACTGATGATTTAAATTTCTTAAAGAAAGGTTGGAATTGATCATATACAATATTTTTGATATGAAGAAGAGAAGAAATATGACGCGATGTGGATTCCCTTTTCAAAACTTTTATTCCATTCATCTTTTATTCATAACATTCGTTGTGCTCAAATGGCAAAATATAATAAATCATTTTTTTAAAGTTTACATGACACCAGTTGTCAGATACTAGATGTCTACAAACATTATCAAGTTGATTTTGAAAAAGAAGTGCTTTGAACTTAAAAATATTTCACTGAAATAAACACTCATTGAGAAAGAACTCGATATATCAAATAAAAGAATGCATTTTTAGAAAATACTGAAAAATACATTAATTTAAAATCAAATTACAAGGTATTCAAATTTTCCGAAAAGAGTTTACGTATATTTTTAGTTGGTTTCTTTAAAGTTGCTTAGTTGCAAATATATTTACCAGCCTAATAGAAAGAATATATTATATGAAAGGATTTTCCTTATCCCTCTATAATTGTTTTATGCAACTGTAGAGGAATCTATAGAATTATTATGTTATGGTTTAGCACAGCTGCCATATAATCCAGCATGCCAAATTCTGAGTTTGACTATGTTTTTGGCGGATTTACTTGTATATCTGGCAACCTGATTTTTCATTACCTCATAGGCCTCATAAGCAGACCAAAAAGAATTATGTAAAAGTTTTTTTTTTTACAAACCTAATATTTAGGTCATCGCGAGACTTTACAATACGGCATCTTGGTAGCATTTCTTCGTCGCAAAAAAAAAAAAAAAAATCAGAATTTGGCATGCTTGATTATACAGCAGCTATACCTCAAGTTTTCCATATTTAAACTTTTGCCTCTGTTCACCAGGACTTGGTAACTATGAGTGTACTGTATAATATAGGAGCTACTGAAATCATAAATGAAATGTTTTAAAAAATTATAACTATATTGCTATTTATTAGATTAGTTGCATTTTTTTACAGCTTAAGTTCTACATTCTCCGCACCAAATATTTCAACTTTACAGCACATATATATTTTTATTACTATTTTTCAATAAAACTTTAAACCCAGCTGACAGCAGAAAGGTTACTGTTTTGGTCTTTGGTTCAGTTTCTGAAGTGTTCAAATCTTGTCTAGGGTGTGGATGTCTGTAAATAAATAGGATGTTCCTTTATATTGCTAGTCTCTGTCTAATAAATCTTAATGTGAAAACGTGGGCACAACATGAAAAATAAACTAAATGAAACCATAGAGTTTCCATCAAATTAATTTTCATACATTACTTAATTAAAATGCTTTTGTGACTGAAATTTCTAATTAGTAATATGCATCGTTTTGAAATAATAAAATTGAGGTTATTTTGAAGTTTGATTTGATATTAATTTTAAATTTCAGAGGCAATCAACAACAAATTTATAAGCTAATAAAATTTTCAATGATTATTTTTTTCCCATAAGAACCAATCAAACATCAAAGTTATTTTACTGATTCCAATTTTTCAAGTTTCATTTGCCTGTCACATAATTAGTTTCATTTTGAATTTATATTAAAATATAACGCTTACATATCAATAAAGAACAATTATTTCAGAAAAATTATAATTACAAAATGGAAACTATACAAAATTATGATGAAATAAAAGTAAATTAAAATTGTTGCATTGTATATTTATTGAATATATATTTTTTAAATCTATTGTTAGTACCCATTAAAAGGCATTCTTATACCGAACTAATTATAGTATATTTCAATTTTGTATATGTTCTTAATTTATTTCAAAATTAATTATTAATAAATTACTTGAATCATAACTATGTTAATAAATATTATGTTGATTTGTAACATTTCATACTCAAATATACGCTTTTTTTTTTACATATGTGCTGTCAACCCTGGATTTTGACTTAATAGGGGGTAAGTCTTATATTTTTATTAATAATATTAGTATTTAATTTTACTGTATATAATGTTTATATGCACTATTATAAACTATACAATTTATGATTACAGAATTTTGATCTTATACATCGAATACTTTAAATGTTACTAGTTCACCAATAAAAAAAATATATATGCGAAATTTCTTATCAAATAAAATTTTTTAGTGTCCACACTTTTTTAAGTTCATATTCCTTTTAAAAAAATTGAAAACATTGAAGAAGATTATTTACTTAATGGAATTAAAATGCTGACTAATTTTAAATTAAATTAAGATAATATTAAAGATGTTTAGGGTTTCATTATTTACAAATAATTTAAAATGATCCTGCTATCCTCTCACTTAATTTCATTTTTTTCAGTGAAAAACATATTGGAAAGCCTTAACAACATTTAACACAGCTAAACAATGATAATTTTCGTTACGATGTCGACAGCTATGGAAATATATTTCATACGTAAGGAAGTTTCACTCTCATATGTACCACAAATTAGGAAATGGGGTTTCCCGAAACTCTCCTTTATCAATTCGTCCATACTAAACTGGTATTCAATGCTCATCTCTCTCTGTTTAATAAAGTCTAGCTTCAAACCCAGAAAACATTAAAAATAGATTCCAAAAATATGATTTCATCACTTGCCAAATATAAGCCACTAGTTGTTCAAACATATCGGCTTGAGAGCTCACATTAGCTTAGTTTTGAGGCAGTACGCTTTACATCATAAATTCATGGGCTCGATACTACTTACTACTAAACAATAGGAAATTGTTGTTGCGTTTTTAATGCAAGGCTGTTGGAGTGAGTGCTTGGGAGTTTCTCTGTTTTCTTCTCTTGCGACGCGTAAATGCGACCCTTTATCTGTAAAAAATCTTCCCGAAAGGTACTTTACGTCGGAGATATCGAATGCTTTATCACAGGTTGTCCACTTCGCAGTGTCAAAACTTTAAAACTTTTCAGTTTTAGAACTCATCGTTGTATAGTGGCTGATTTGATTGTCAACTGGTATCCGTTTTTTGAGAAAGGGAGCTAATTAGACCGGGTCTTACAATTTAAAGTGGATTCGAAACCACTAAGAACATACACACTCGATTTCAGGATCGACCCCACGAGTTGTTTTACCGAAGATAACTTGTTAATCCTTAGGCACCAATTCTGTGGGCTATTGGTAGAAAAGTGTAGAAAATATAATAAAAGTTTTGAAATGAAGCAGCTTTTATTTTAGGTTATCTGTGTTTCGACATGTTGGTGTATTGTGCTTCATTCCATTCCCTGCTAACATTTTCTATTTAATTTTACAAAAATCCATCTCATAGACAGGGTAAAGATTTTATTTAGGTAGTTTTTAAATATCATCAGTGTTATATATATTGATCATGTTCTTATCACATGCAGTTTTGAAGGTTCTAAAATTTGGAACTGAATTTTAAGAATTTTATCAAGCAAACTCTAATGTATATTCAGATTGCTCAACAAATAAGATATTGATACATGGAATATTGAGTTTATTTTTGGCATTTTAATCCTTTTACGCATTATTATTATTAAGCATGCAAAAGTTTTAAAATACAGAAAATAACTAATAAATTCTAATAATAACTGATAATAATCGTGTAAATATTTTGTTACAAAATATTTACACTTAAAAGTATTTTGTGACTGAATAAACGAAGACGCTGCCATTGAAAAAGAAAACTTTTCAATGACAGCGTCGTTTATTCTGCCACAAAATACTTCAAAGGTTTTAGTATACTTTCTTATATTAATATATTTATCTTTTATTAATTTATATATCCTTAGTATACTTTCTTATATTCTCTTACAATAAGCATTTCAAGCAATGTAAAAGAAAAATCAAACAATATATTTAAATATTAGTTTAAACAAGCAACACAATTTTCACCTAATTGTTAATACAGTAAGTGAATTATTAATATAGTAAGAAAAGCATTCAAAAAATTGTATAATATTGTTTAATAAGCACAATTCTAAATGATTGTGAAAATATTTGCATGCATTTAATGTTTTTGTATAAATTTGTTTGCAATTAATTATATGTTTGAAAATTTTATAATTTGTAGTTATGCATATTTAAAATGTATTTCTCTTTTACATTTTACCATCTCATCTTTTCATTTTCCGTCACATTCTAACGACTTCCTGCTTCTTAAAGTATGTAAGTACCTTCCATTATTAACTTTCTCATTTTACGTGGTAAAAAAATATAAGTTTCACTATCCATTTTTAAATATATGAAATTTCTAATGTGTTTTCATTATTAAAAAAATATTGCTCTATATATATTATATTATTTATTAATTTAATTATGTCACTATATTAAATTACGGAGAATTTGATCAATCTATTGCTATTCAAAGTAGAAACTATATCATATTTTACATGTTTAATATACGAATTTAATATACGAATATATATATGAATAATAAATTCATATATATATTCATATATAAAATTATGTGTGTGTATATATATATATATATATATATATATATATATTCATATTATAGATGAATAATAAATTCTCTAAGAATTTTTACTTCAGTTTATCACAATTTGAAGACAATATACTATTCTTACAGTTATAAAGGTGCAGCGTAAGAGTTGCAAAATGGGGTTTTATTTATATGGTTTTACTCAGGATAAAATCTAATTTTCTTTATAAAAATGTCTAAAATTGATTAATTGATTTTTTATTCATGTTTTGAACATCTGTTTTTCTTCAAAGTGTGCATATAACATTTTTATTCAATTTAGATATGGTAAAACATAATCTTAAAAATCGAAATAAAATTTTTATACTAAACATTTTGCTGTAAAAAAAAATCCTAAAAATTTTGAGCGGGGTCAATTTAAATATATATGTTTGCATGTAAAAAATATTTATAGCAACATTAAAAAATCAAAGCTTTGTTTTCATTTTGCTTTAAAATTTAATTAATTTTGATTTTAAATTGCTTGGAAATTATCAAAAAGAAGACACTATTTTTTACATTTGTCAAATATTTGAAAACTTTCTAAATAATATCAAAGGAATTTTGTTTAAAAATGCTATTTTTATACGAAAAGTATATTCGTTTGGGAATATTCAACTTTATGCTGAAAACTCTATTTTATCAGCAAAAATTTGTGTTGGAACCTGAAACGGATCTTATTTCTGAAAGTAACGTAGCCTGTTAGAAAATGGAGTACCAATGCCTTTTGAAGCAATGAATAATGTTCCCCACTCACTAAATTAAGTTTTTTTAAAAAAATTAAACAAACCACTACTTGTTCTATTTTTCTCTTAAATGCCAGATACACCTCCCACACACCTTGCGCCATTTGCTTAAGGTGAATGAATGGCCACTCAGAGACATTCATTCTACCAGCATTTGGAATGCCGTAACTGTAACCGGGTATAAAAATGGCCACACTGAATTTAGTGCTTCGTTCTCTGGGAACAAGGGCCGTTTTCAGACGATCAACAGGCAGGACCACCCCTACCTCCGAGGCCCTCCGGAATAAAAAACGACCCTCTGCATCAGATCCGGACCGGAGGAATATTTAGTGTCGGATAATGGGCCACAAATCTGCGGCGGCACCCGCAGGGGGGCGACGATCGAGCAAATAGCTGCGTCACGAAGACAGCCCGTGCTTTATGGACTCGGCGCGGTCGTGACTCACTGCCAGCTACTGCCGCCTTCTCCAGTTCCTGTTCGGTACTCGGATACTCTGTTCCAGATTCTTCTTTTTTTTAATATTTAGAACAATCTAATTTAAATGTTACATAATTTTCGTAGGAAAATTCATATATAAAAACATATGTTACACATGCGTTAATTTATACGAATTTTCCTAGCGGTGATAAAGTACACCATTTATTGAGATGTTCACAGCTCATATCGACTACATGCATTGTTTTAAATAACTAATTTTATTCCAAAAAAATTTTATAATAGAAGATGCACCTATTTTGTCTGAAAATTCTCATTATCTTTAAATAGCAATTCGCTTTACTTAGCTATAAAATACAGCTTTACTTATCTATAAAATAAAGCGACAAAATACACCATTTATTGAGATGTTCACAGCTCATATCGCCAGCATGTATTATTTTAAATAACTGATTATATTTCAAAAAATTTTATAATAGAAGATGCACCTATTTTGTCTGAAAATTCTCACTATCCTTAAATAGCAATTCGCTTTACTTAGCTATAGTGATAAATTAAATATTTTAAATAGAAGAGAACCGTTTCTTAATGCATTATATAAAATAATTTATCCGTAACATAAAGTATAATCGTAGAAAAAGATGTTTAATTCATAATATAAAAGCAATATATTCAGCATATGTAATAACATTCTGAAAGAGATTCATTAAAATATGTATTAGCAATGCCTGCTATAGATTATTTTTTTAAATTATTTTTGGATATTAATGTATTTAACGTATTTTAAAGTATAACATTCTTTCAGAATACTTAAACAAGCAACAAAAGGTATTATAGTTTTATGTCAGGGTATTGCACCTGAAATAATATAGAATTAATATGCGATTATCTATATGTGCTTGAATGAAGAAAACGTAACAAATATGTTTGTAATACTCGTGACATGCACATTTCAAACTTCAGTTTTGTAAACATGCACACATTTTTACCTAAATGCTTTATTTTTAGTTGAAAATTGTTTTTTTATCAAACTTATTTAAGCACATATTTTTATTAATCTATTATGTAATGATTTTAATTTTAAGAAAATATTAAATCTCATTTAGCAAACGAATCGAAAATAAAAATATGAAATTTTTATTTGAGAATAAACGGAAATAAGTATTGATGTGTACAAAGGATTATTTTTTTAACGAGAAACCTCCAAAACAGTGTTTTATTTTGTTGTTTTAGTAAAATATTTGATAAGAAAATTTTTTTATAAATTCATCTAGAGTTTTGAATGAAGAAAATATTAAAATTCAATTATTTTGATTCGATTAAAAAGAGATCTCATTCATTAAATGTGTATGATTCTTAAAATAATCAATTAAAGATTCATATATATATATATATATATATATATATATATATATATATATATATATATATATATTCTTTAACTTTCAGACAGCTCTGCATTGGGCAGCCAAACAGGGTGACGCTAACATTATTAAGTTGATAGCAGGTGCTTACAAAGTCAATCCAAATATTAGATCGGTAAGTCTTAAAGTCTCTTGACATCAATTTCTTGTCAGGAATTCCAAAAATAATTTCTTGATATCGTAAAGTCTTGATGGTTGATTATAATAATTCGTATGTTTAAGTTTTGTATGCTTTTGATGTTTTACAATGAATATAGATCAGCACTAAGCAGTATTAACTATTATTTATTCTTCCACACAATTTTTAATCCACTTGCCATGGTATTGCTATTAATTTGTCATGAAATTTTAAAACATTTTAGTAAGTTTTCAATGGAATTTTTGAAGTTTGATTTTATCTATTATTCATTAAGGATTGGAATAGAAAATTAAAAGTCCCTGGCCCTTTAAGATTAACAAACTAATGTGTATATATATATATATATATATATATATATATATATATATATATATATATATATATATATATATATATATATATATATATATATATATATATATATATACTGTATATATATATATATATATATATATATCTGTATATATATATATATATATATATATATATATATATATATATATATATATATATATATATATATATATATATATATATATATATATATATATATCTGTATATATATATATATATATATCGATAGATAGATATATCATTGTGGCATTTAGATGGAAAGTTTATGCCAAATTTAGCAATAAGATCGATAAGGCTAATGTATTTAGAAAAGATATTACGATTTCAAAATCTTAAGAAATTACAGCCTTTTTAGTCATAAGTTTTAAGCAACATTTGATAAGACATTATTTAATTGCGGATAAAAATATTTTTTTATTTATTATTTATATTCATTCAACTATATTCTACTATATTCATTCAACATAAAATATTAAGTTAAAGACTGAACTAATGACTTTAGCATTTATAATGGTTAATATATTTGTATAATTTGAATAAATTATGTATATAAAAATTGTAGTTAAAGGCATTAACATATTTTCTTTTTTATAAAATTTAACTAGATATTTGATGTGATTTTTTTTGTGAAACATTTAACATACAGTTATCAATTAAAGGAAATTTATTTTCAAAAATTGTGGTACATTACACGAAATATTTTTAATCGGAAGTTCACTGCATGACTAAGAATTTTCAGAATTGCTGCTTCATGCAGTTCTATTGCAATTTTTATTGCAAGAAACTAAAATGTTGTTTTTACTTACTAAAAATAAGCATTGAATTTTTTTCATATCAACACGTGACAAAGATAGAAAGAGAGAGAGAGAGAGATCTTTCTTTCCAATGGTGAATGTTTTGCTCAACAAACTTAAAATGTTTCATAACATATTTTAAATAAGATTTACATTTAAATGTTTCGCTATAGTGTTTGATAGAAATATTTAAAAAACAATTTTAAGAAATTTAACGAGCATTTTGAGCCTGTGTTTTACACAAATGTACTTTTTATTATTTCAGCAATATTAATTAAGAAAACTTTTAATGTTGGCGTATGGAAGGCAATAGACTTTGGATTCTGAACAGAATGTTTACGAATATTGCAGTTGTTAATTTAGAATTTTCTTAATTAATGAAATTTAAAAAAATTAAATCATCTTTACTGATTTAAATTAACCATAAAGTGGATGTTTTGTCATGTCTCTTTCATTTTGTCTTTTCTGCTGTTCTATTTTCCGTGCGTTAATGAATCAATGGAAAACGGACAATCAATTTGATGTGTTGCTTCTTGTATAAAAAATCGCTTCATTAACAAAATAAACTTCGATAATGTTCTCAGGCAATCGATGGTGAACTTCGCCTTATTTGCTGCTGCTGCTAAAAGAATGCGATTTGAATGCTGGCAGCAATTTCGTCAACGAATCGGATTTACTACGCCGTCTCAATACGATATGACTTGGATGAAACATTATCTGACGTCATGGATATTTTAAACCTATGAGAATCGTAATAAAGTGGTGTACTCAGGATCTCAACGAAAGAAACAGTCATTTTATGGTTAATAATATTTTTTAATTATATAGAATTTTTTTTATAGAAATTGTAATTTTTCTCCTTTTCAAATTTTTATTTTCAAAATTTTATAAATTTTTCATATACGTGTGTATATGTGAATATATATATGCATATATATATATATATATAAATATATATATATATATATATATATATATATATATATATATATATATATATATATATATATATATATATATAATGTATGTATATATGTACTAACGTGGCATTATGTAGACTAATATATACTTTCATACATAATATTTATAACATGGAAAAATTTAGTTTTTGTATAGCAATTTTCGGTATTGAAAAGAAAATGTTTGCGTTACCCATTTTGCAACATATAAAATAAATGTTTGCAAAATAAAATTCATTTCTATATAATTAAAAAATTACATCTCGAAAGTTTTTTCTTCTGTTCCTAATAAAAGTTTTAACATGTTTTTCTTGAGAATAAAAAAAATCACCCTTTTAATCAATTTTAATATGTATTTTATTTATTAAAGTGCTCTTTTAAGCACTTATTTGGAATACATGAGAAATGTTTCAAATCTTTTTCAAATAAAGTTTTCATCACTTTCAATATATTTTTCTGAAATTTATATTTGTCTTTTGGCTTTACATGCATTCGCTCAGTATTTGTATATAGGTATGTACCTTTTCCTTCTTAAGAAAAAGTATATGCTCAAATTCTTTTTGTATGTATATTTTTTCACTACCCATATTTAATTTTGTTTGGACTATGAGAATAATAATATTCAGCATTCGTATGTATTGAGCTCCTTTTCTAACTAAATAGTTTGAAAATATTTTTTAATAAATAATTGCATATAGTTACATTTTATTGTAAATATATATTATTTGATCTATATAGTAAAGAACTAAAAAATTTATTTTATAAAATTGTTATCCTTTGCTAATTTGCTAATTATTTATTATAAATACTTTAATAGATGCCTAGCTGTGATTTTTTTCATTAATACTAACATACGTTTTCTCTTTTCTGGTACCTTCAATGTTTTATCCAAAATAATCTACTCCTTCAGAATGTAAGTACTGTTTAATTTCCTTTTATTAATGAAAATATTGTTATTAATCTTAAATCATTAAAATAAATAATTGCTTTATCTGTTCGTATACACATACAAAAATAGATCTCTATAGAAGTCTAAGTTTGAATGATAAAATAAGTTTAAATATTAGTTAGTGTTTGAAAATCATTAAATTAATGAGATATATATTTAAGAGTTTGCAGTTTGTGTTAAATATATACAATTTGAATTTTGTATGCTTAAGCACTTTTTTAAATTTGTTAAATAAATTTTTTAAATTTACAAAATAAAAATTTTTTTCTCATTATTATTTTGTATTTAAAATCATTAAAATAAATAATTGTTTTATTTGTTTTTATACACATACAAATCCTTTCAAATAAATATGAAATATATTGTTAAATTAAATAGATTTTACATTTTATAATAATTAAAATTTTTGATGCAGTAAAATATATTTTTAACAAAGAAGAATTTTAAAAAAATCGATCCTTACAAAATACATACAATTATCAAGCATACATAACCTAAATGAATAGTTTCTTTAAAATTTATTTAATAAATTACATTTTACCAATTTGAAGATATTGCTATTAAAATTATAAGATAAATTGTGTGAGCTTTATTACTATTTGTTTTAAACGAAAAGCAAACTTTACATAAACTCCAAATAATTAACAAGCATGAAGAAAGTCTTCTAAAGCACTTTTATCTTTACAAAAATTATTGATTTCTATAAATTTGAAATATAACAAATTTAGTAATTTTAATATGTATTTGTAAATTTTCTGTATATAATTTCAAATAACATTTACATAATGATAACAAGGATAAATGATTTTTTTCCTTTTATAAATTTTTGTGACTGTAAACCTTGATTATGATAAAACAAACTTATAAGTATCATTATTAAATTATTTTTTTCAATTTCTTTATTTTGTATTCTATTAATGCAATATTTTTCCTATATTTCACATGATTTATTTATTGTATACTTTTTTTTCTTTGCATGACTTGCTGGAAATTTGGATTTAAAAACAAGGGTGTAAGTAGATTTAAAAAATTTCAATTTGGAAACCTGATTATTAGAAAATGAAAATAAATACTAACTTATTATACACTACTGGCCATTAAAATTGCTACATCGGAAAGAAATGTAAATAGCGAAACGATATGCATTGGGCGTTATACATATGCATGCATAATAGCCGAGGTGGCTTGATTGGCACAGGCATCTGCTCTTGTAATCGGAAGCCAGTGAGTTCGGATCTCGACCCCATTGGTGCTTAGACGCGTAAAATATGTCTCAGTTGCAATGTTCTCCATGTAAGATGGTATTTTTGGGAGTGGCAGATCAAGTTTGGGAGAATTTTGCTTGGTCTTTATATATAAATTATAGGCCGTGGTAGCCTAGTGGTTAGGGTATCGGCCTTCCATCCGGAAGAGTGGGGTTCGATTCCCAAAAGCCGCCAAAGACCCACCGAGTACATACGATATACGTGCTCGTTAAAATCTGTGAAATCGAAAGTCCTGTGGTAGGTCATTGAGCAGTTACCATGGGTGCAATGGTCTGGAGAAATTTACTTTCCCTTCAGATCAATGCCCAAATTGAGGAAGTAGATCCTCTGGTGCTGCCATCTATAGGAGTATTTGAAGAGCAAAAGTCATACTTTCACCATGGTGCTCTGATTAAAACGAAAGACGCTCCCAATTGACTTGAATTCGCATAGCCAAGGCATAATGAGCTTGGCTTGTCCAAGAATCATTAGTAACAACAACAACATATAAATTTCGAAGACCAAACCACTTACATAATCCACAATGGCATGCCCATTGGGACACTAACAAAGTGCCATTACTTTTGCCCATTGTAAAGCTGAAAAGGTGGGAACATTGAGAATCTTTGCAGCCGGGGAATCTAACTTAGATATCTGAAGGAAGGAGAAAACTGTTTCAATATTACGGGCGTAGTTCAAAATGCCATGAATACGAACAAGAAGTGACTGAGACATGTATATAAAGGTAACTTATACCGTCAATGTAAATATTAGACCAATATGACGTATTTGGCGACATAATACAAATCGCACCACGCTGGCGTGGTGTATTTTCCATTATGTCACCAAATTCCATCATGATGCAGTAAATAGAACCGGAATTCACCTGTAAACAAGATGTCTCACCTTTCCGACGTCGACCTTCTTCATGGATCACAATCTTGAAGACGTTCCTGTCTCATATGCTGCTTCAAAGGTAGCTTTTTTTATTGAAATACCATACTGCTACAAATGATGTTGTAATATTTGTTCAGACCCTTTTAGTATTGCAATTGATCCTATTTCTTGATTCAAAGTGACCATTACTTTCCATAAACGTCATGCTAATAACATTGTCTGTCTTTTCAAATGTTGGTGATAAAGTGCTGCTGAGGTCTAACACATTGTTTCGTATCCTCAGCCCATTAATTTCATATTCACAAATAGTCATGAAAACTCATCAAGCATGGGCAGCAGAAATTCAATGATCCACAATCCCAATAAGGCTATGTTTTGATTTTATCGAATTCAAAAAACGTGTTGGTAAGTACATCTGTTGGACTCGCCGTGGTCTTGTGATGGGACAGCACTTTTCGGAGACATTATGTCTCATTTCTAATACTGTTGAGCAACGGAAGATAGGTGTTGCGTTTTTGTTTTCAACATTCTTATCTATCTAAGCGGGTGCTTGGGAGTTTTCCAAGGTACCTCTTTCTTGACACGAGAATACTTTCTATAATTTATGAAAATCCCTTCTGGGAGGCAATTACGTGGTGAATATTAAATGGTTTAACCAAAACTTAGTCCGTAAGGCTGGCCACAGTGCACCATCAAAAAAACTAAACTAAACTCCATGGCACGACAGCCCATGTGGGCCAAGGCCTACAGTGCCCATAACTGTTTTCATGACCGAGGGCCTTGGGATGCGAAGCATATGTCCCAGTTAGGTGGTTAGCCTAAAGTAAGACTCCAGTGTTTAGTTCCCAAGCGTACTTGGTACTCAGTTAATCGACCCACTGAAGGGATGAAAGGCTGAGTCAACTTTTCCCAGCCCGAGGATAGAACCTCGGACCTGTGTCATGGGAGCGTGAAACGCTGCCACTAAGCCACCGGGCTTCAGTGCATCATCAAAGCACTCTCTTTTTTTATTCGAAGCGTCATAGTAACTGGTAACGATTTTTATAAACCTGCCATATATGAAACATATGCTTCGAAAGACCCGATGTATATTTTTTCATTTAAGCAGATAGTTGTTGTTGCACCAGCATGCTTACCTGTACCTAGCCCTAAGTTGGGCTCTACCAGTTAGATAGAAGCAGCCGAAGACCCTCAATACTTGGCTTGGCAACCCCAAATGTATCATTTCACTTGGAGGACATTGCGACAATGTCCATTCTTAAAGTGCCCCAGTCACCTTCAGCTAACAGGACGGATCTTCGGTCAGCCGGTAATCGAACTCACTACCTTCCGATACCAGCATGCTTACCTGTACCTAGCCCTGAGTTGGGCTCTTCTTGTTAGATGGAAGCAGCCGAAGACCCTCAATACTTGGCTTGCCAACCCCAAATGTATCATTTCACTTGGAGGACATTGCGACAATGTCCATTCTTAAAGTACCCCAGTCACCTTCAGCGAACTGGACGGATCTTCGGTCAGCCGGTATTCGAACTCACTACCTTCCGATAATGAGCACGATACCCTAACCAACCAGGCCACCGCTGCCTTTTCAAAAGATAGTAGTAATCCTTGTATTTAACATAATTGCGTTGAAAAGGTATTTATATATATGCATTTCTCAGTATCTTTCTTCCATCTAAATTTCTTGTGTGTGGCGGTCCGCTTTTTTGTTATAATAATTTTAATGGCCAGAAGGAGGAATTAAATTAATTTCTTAAATGTTATTTAATTTGAATAATAAAATATAAATTATTTTCAATTTTTAATTTAAATAAATATGAAACTAAAATATGAACTTCAGTTTTTTCAGTGAAGTAATGTTTGTTTATAAAATTATATTCCTTGATATGTTATTCTATATAAAAAATAATATTTTCAAAAATATTTTTATGTCGCTTATTGATAATTTTTTTTCTAAGTTCACCAATATTTGCAATGAATATATGTTAAAAATTTTTAATCCTGATAACTATTTTCTTTAGGGTTATACGCCTATTCACTTAGCCGCTTTGTATAAACATAACATGATCAGTCACCTACTGATACACACTTACGGTAAGTACCCGGATGTTTTGTTTTATCCTTTTATATAGCTTTTTATTTTCTTTTTATAAATATACATCCTTTCTCTGGACAGATTTTTTAAATTTTAAAACTAAAAATCTTTATATTTATGTTAAACATGGCCGACCGATTGGCTGAGTGGTTAGCGTTCCTGACTCCTGAGCTGTTGGTCCTGGGTTCGAATCCCGGTTCGGGCATGGATGTTTCTTTCCTTCTGTGTTTCTCTGTAATTTCTTCTGTGTTGTTGTATGAATGTGGCCCGCCCTATAAACGGGTTTGTGGTGGTATGGCGCGGGTAACGCTACTCGCCTCCGTGACTTGGTTCACAGGTGCTCGCTGGGTTACGATATATGAGTTGCAGTTTCTGGCCTTGTTGTGGCATAGGGTCCAGTCACCCTTGTGTGCCCGCCATTCGATAAAAAAATGTTAAATACAAAGTTTTTCATTTTTCGAACACTGAAATTCAATATAATGATTTTTCTTAAATACTTGATTGTTATTTATTTTTTGTTCTGCCGGATGGAGTTTTAAAATTTTATCTTAAGCAAAATGTAATTATTGAAATCTTTATTAATCTGCTGATTTTCATTATCTAAATAAAATAAAGAAATTCAAAGCTGTAAGTCCTGAAAAACCCAAACTTGACGAAATAATTAGAATTCAATGACTACAATTTTGTCACCATATCATTTATTTTAATTCTTAAAAATTTTCAAAAAAAAAAAAAAAAAAAAAAAACAGTAATTAATAAATTATTGTATTTTAATTAAATTTACAATAAATATAGGAGAGTTGGAGTGTCATAAATATAGGAGTGTTGAAAATTCGTTATAAAATTAAAAAATATATTCACAGCCAATACAGTTGACATTATGTATTTTTCACGTTTTGACATGTATCACGTCAAATGAAGTGGATGATGTAATAAAATATTTCAAGTTCTATAAAACAAATATTTAGAGTAATTTCTTTCAGTATTTTATAAGAATATAAGATCATTTTACTTATCATTTTTATATTAAACACATTTATTTCAATGCTAATTTTTCCCAGGTCTAAAGCAATTTTAATTTTCTAAGTAAAAATTTTAACTTGACCTACACTTACATAAAGCTTAAGCGACTCATAAATTTTATAAAATTTTATTTTAAATTACTAAAATTTAAGCTCTGTATAGAATCTCCTACAGTTGAAATTGTTTTAAGCGTAATCATCAATAAGATTCATTACTTACACAATTTTAGAGGAAAATTGGAAAATCTTGATTGTCTGAAATTCACTATTAGTTTATAAATGTTCAAAAAGAAATAATTCATACTTAAATGTTCTTTTCTGTATGAATTATTTCTTTTTGAAATCTTGAGATCAATCTTTCAAGAAGTGGATGATGACACCGAGAAACATCAAAACAAGGAATTTTAAGATTATATTTAATGTACTTATAAAGTGCCTGAACCATTTCCATGTTTGATAATTTATGAAATAATAAAGTTTGATTAAAAGTAATAATTATATTATTAAAAAATTCTTTATTTTTCTTCATTGGTCGAATCTTCGTCGGATAGCAGAATACATAGAAGACATTTTCCATTTTCGATAGGAAAAACCAGTAGGAAGGCACCAATTGTGGTGTACTGAACGCCTTAATGGTCCTTTTAACAATCTTTCTTAATATCATTTCTGAAAAAAGAATGTTTTACTTATTATATATATCTTATTTAAATTTTAACAATTAAGTTTGAATTTAAAATTGATTTAATGTAAAAAATTAATGAACAAAGAAAATAATCTATAACATTTTCCACAAAACATATCATAACATAACCTTTCATGATTAATAATAATTACTCATTAATTATTCATATAATGACCAAATTTCAATGGTTATTATAATATTCAGCCTCAATTTTCAATTCATTTGCAAGTGTGAAAAATTATTTTATAATTGGGAATAAATTATATATATATATATATATATATATATATATATATATATATATATATATATATATATATATATATATATATATATATATATATATATATATATATATATATATATATGAAGCCCGGTGGCTTAGTGGCAGCGTTTCACGCTCCCATGACATAGGGACGAGGTTCGATCCTCGGGCTTGGGCATGGTTGACTCAGCCTTTCATCCCTTCAGTGGGTCGATTAACTGATTACCTAGCATGCTTGGAAACTAAACACTGGGGATCTTACGTTAGGCTGACCACCCAACTGGGGCATATGCTTCGCACTCTAGGGCCCTCTGTCATGAAAACAGTTATGGGCACTGTAGGCCTTAGCCCACATGGTCTGTCGTGCCATGGACTTTAGTTTATATATATATATATATATATATATATATATATATATATATATATATATATATATATATATATATATATATATATATATATATATATATATATATATAAATTTTAAATATATTATTGTATAAAACAAAATTGAATCCATAATAAAATGCCACATTGCACTATGAATCATAGAGATACACGAGCAAGGTTTAATATTTCGAATTTGAGAGCTATGTTAGGTATTTAAAATTTCAGAGTACACCATACAAATACTGCCAGTTCATAACATCAATAACTCCGAATCTAAATGGATGACTCTTGCAATAGTAACTATTAGCAATCAGACTCTTTGCTGAAAGCTTTTCTTATGTTAGACAATTGTATAAGAAAGGTAGTTTACTTGATAGCAAGTATGGGCAACAATATTCACTATTGCCACTATAAATCTGGCGTTAAGGACTCATCAATGATCGACAGTTTTCTGCTATAAACTAAATCCTTTACATCTGTCTTAAGGGCACTATTGTAAATAATTAAATAAATTACTTTAAATTACATTAATGACAATTGTATAAAGATGGTTGTGTTGTTACTCATGACACTTGGACAAGCCGTATCGTATTGGTAGTTTACTTGATAGCAAGTACGGGCAAACATATTAACTATTGCCACTATTATTCTGGCATTAAGGTCTCATCAATGATAGACAGTTTACTTCTATAAGCAAAATCCTTTACACATGCCTTAAGGGCAGTGCTATTGTAAATGATTAAGGTGTCTAAGAAAGAGACCAACTCTCTTTTCTGAAAACGCTGATTTAAAAAAAAATACACATGCACATTTGGTTTCCAGGGACATATTGAGACAGTGATTAATTTCATACCATATATATAAAATATATTGACTATTGCGGTTATAAGTCTTGTCCTTTTGCAACAAAGTTATATAATTTCTTTTTTTAAGGAATGCCATTTGAAAATTTTTAATCGATAAACTCCTGCTATGTTATATCAGGTGATCTAGATCTCCATGAAGTTCTCACAACAATACATTTTTTGTGAAACTCTCAAAGTAGAAAATTAAAAATTGTATTCAAACTCTAATATATATTATCTACAATTAATAACACACGTAATAATATTATAGAAAAAAATATATTCAAATGTAAAAAGGAAATCTGTTACAAAGACTTTCAAATTGTTAAAAAAAATTGCTATGAATAATTGTCATTATTTTATTAAAATCTGTATTAGTTTATACAGCTAAGTAGACATCAAATTATGTTCAATAGCTTATGGACTCTCTGTCCATAAAAATTTGCATAGTAGAGGGATGGGAAAAAGTCCCGTGAGTCAAATTTGTAGAAGGTCAACTTTCGACAAGAACAGTAAGTGAGAAAGGACATTTCTCATGACCCTCGCCAGATGTAAAAGTCTTACAAGATCAGTAATACAATCTGTCCAGTTTTATATCCATGTTCGATTCAATATTTCATTAGTAAGAATGGTAATTTATTCTCCCCTCGGGGGATACAGTCGGACGCTGTATGTAGTACCCGGAAAGTGCGATCTTCTCGACGACCGTCGTCTCCCAGGAGAGTTAATCCCTAATTACTAATTAATAGGCGGGTCAGTAGGTAAAGCCCTCGCCTGAAGCGGAGACGATTCATAAACTACCCCTCGCAATTTTCACAGTGTAAAGCATTTTGGGGCTGCAAGAGTCTGCAGCTGATTGTTGATTCCCACATTTAGAACTAAGTCGAGATGGTTTTGAATAGATCTCTTTCTGTCAATCGGAAATTACAGTTATTAAGTCAACGTTTGAGAAAAAAAAATACCTGTCAGATGGGAGTGGTGTGGATTGAATACGATTGCCTTTGAATTGAATACGCCTTTTGATGGACTAGGCTTAGAACAGTTCTTTTGAATTATTCATTTCTTCCTAAGAGATTTTTTTTGTAGGTTGGGTCTTTATTCTTTCTATTTACTGTCACTTTTTATTCTTCTTGAATTAAAAAAGCTTGAGTAGCTTCTCGTTTTGTTTATAAGAAATGATATAATAATAAACCAATTGAGATGGCCAGTAAAGCTGTGTGTTTGCAAGTTCGAAACAATCAAAAAATGTCAGAGCTGTAACATATTTTTCAGAAATAGAAAATAGGCCTGTTGCTTCTTTAGAACATAAGTATATGCTTAATCATTTTTAGATGCATTCATTCCCTACATTACTGTCGATACGGTAATCGACTAGTTAACGAGCTTGTCTTCAGTTCAACAGTTGGTGGATTTGATTCCAATTATGTGGTTTTTTTTCTTTTGTGGTTCAGAATCGATATGAGCCCAGATTACTTTTGCCTTGATGCAAGTGAAAAGTGACTGTAGGGAGAAAACAAACGAAATCAAACATTTGATATCACTTGTTACTTTATTTTTTAGATATTGAAACTAACTTCTCTTAGATATTGGATTTTTATTACTTACAAATTTTGAAGTTAAAACGAATATTAATTCTAATATTTGTTGTTATTGTTGTTTCTAATCTTCCATCTGCTCTGACATAGTTAGATCAGATCGATGGAACCGTTAGCAGAAATGAAGTTTGATACAAAAAGTGGACAATTGTGGACATCCTCCCTGTCCTGTTCTATCCAGTCCAAATTGTGTAGAGGTGATGTCCATTCTTGCCGACATTTAGGGGAAAGAGGAATGAATGTATGTTAACATTCATAAATATTCATTTAGTTCATTGATTGATTGATTGATGATTGATGCAATAATGAGTTAATTCATTTTCGAATTGAACACACCTTTTGAGTGATTTGGTGGTCTTTTGGCACACGAGAAATAAATTCTGACAGATCACACATACGCTAAATTTGATTTTGAATTTTAAAAATACTAACTTTTTTTTATTGGAAGTTAAATCTCGTGAACTGTTGGAATTAAAGCCAGCGCGAAACTTTTCAACTGCCTCCTTAACCTATTTCTGTTGGAAGGAAATTTTACTTTCCTGTAGTTTTTATAAATTTAAAGACTTTTATGTAACTTATATAAGAGTGATATCAGAGCTTTTTTTAAAATAGAATTTTTTTCTTACAGGGAAAGATACTATTAAATAATTAATGAAACTTTTAAATATAAATGATTTTGTGTAAGCAAGTTATTAGAGACATTAATTCTACAGTTGACGCCTTTTGAACATCTAACTTTAATTGATTTCAGTAATTAATAATTTTTATCAAATAGCTTTTAATTCTTATCTATCAAAATTATTTGCCGCCCAACTTGTCTAGTGGTCAGCGTGCCTGACTGCGGATAGGGAGGTCCTGGGTTCGAATCCCGGTTTGGCCGGGGATGTACTTTCTCTCTCTATCTATCCTGTCTTTGTCCTATCCTTGTATGAATGAGGTGTGAATGGTTGTCTACCTTATAAACGGGTCCCTATGGCATGTGTGTACTGAGAAAGTCGGACTCCACACCAAAATAGGGTTCTGTTGGAAAAGTGGAGTAGCGCACCCTATATTGCCAGCCTGGCTGGCACACGACAACAACAACAACATCAAAATTAATTTTCAGTAACCTTGATACTTTTCTATTTGGAAGCAAACACGTACTCTGAGCATACGGTTTCCACATCAGAAGATATTCATTTATAGATGTGTTTGAAATGCAACAAAATATCACTTGCAATTAATGAAATCACAATGACAAACTTGTGCTTATGACAATTTAAAGCTCTTTTCTTTAAGCTTATAAATTCAACGCAGTTACAATATCCAAAAAAAATATGGAAACTTTTATTTATTTATTGTTATCATTATTTAATTATATTTTTAGAAAATTTTATATTATAAGAAATTAAATTAAACTCTAAATTTATTAGAAAATTAATGTGCACAAAAATTGTTAACTTGTTTTAAATTGGGTAATTGTAACTTAGCAGTAATTCACAAAATTAATTGCATTTTTACAATGTTAAAATGTACATAATTCAAAGATTTGTAGTAAAATTTTATATTTTAATCTCTATCTCCTAATATTTCTTAATATAGAAATAAACCCTACAAAGATAACATCTTTTATGCAGACATTTTGAAAAAATAAAATAAACCTTCTTCTGAGTAAAATCAAAAATAACTTAGTAAATAACAAAAATGCATTGAAGAATTCTTCGATTCTTTAAATAGTGGAATTTAAAGATAATTTTATCACTTAAAGAAATTACATCCATGTTTATCTGGTTTGAGAACTTGATATATTTAGAATATCAAACACTACATCAGAAATGAACTATTTCAATCTTTCTATGTTATTTTTCCCTTTGTATTGTAATATGGAAATTGGAATTCTTATGGAAAACAGAAAAGGCAAACTATTTTAATAAAACTACATAAAGATTTGTTTATTAACATTTGCTTATTTATTTTAACCCATTATATATTAAAGAAGTATAAATTATATTTTATTTTTCTACTATTAAATTATCATTTACACTTCATGGAGAATCTTTCTATTTTTATGCACACTAAATATTCGTTCTAAAAACTGAATTCATTCATTTAACTGACCGTCAGATCTCTAATCGATTTGGAGATATTGTAGCTCTACTAGAACAGCTGAAACCATGTTGGAGGAATGTTTTATGGATATTATCAGATAAGCAGATGAATATTAGAAACAAAAAAAGTTTCTGCAAGTAACATCATTAATAAATGTACTTCTTTTGTTGTTGTTGTCGTGTGCCAGATAGGTTGGCATTATCGGGTACGATGCTCCACTTTTCCAACCCAACCATAATTTGGTGGGGAGTCCAATTTTCTCAGTAAACACATGCCATGGGTGCCCATTAATAGAATAGATAAACATTCACAATTCTGTCTCATACAAGGCAAGGACAAAGACAGGAGTGAGAGAGAGAAAGAACATCCATGCCTGAACCGGGATTCGAACTCAGGTCCTCCTTAACCGTAGTCAGGTAAGCTGACCACTATACAAGGTGGGCGGTAGTGTACTTCGGAGGTAGTATATATATATATATATAGTGTCGGTAGTATATATATATATATATATATATATATATATATATATATATATATATATATATATATATATATATATATAGTAGTATATATATATATTCAGCCTTTCATCCCAAGCATGCTTAGTACTCAGTTAATCAGTGGGTCGATTAACTGAGTACTAAGCATGCTTGGGAACTAAACACTGGGGGTCTTACATTAGGCTGACCATCCAACTGAGACATATGCTTCGCACCCCAGGGCCTTCGGTCATGAAAACAGTTATGGGCACTGTAGGCATTGGCCTACATGGGCAGTCATGCCATGGAGTTTAGTTTAGTACATATATATATATATATATATATATATATATATATATATATATATATATATATATATATATATATATATATATATATATATATATTAAGATAAATGAAACTATATATTTTTACTTTTTTATATATTGATTGGTATTAGGATTTCTACCTTTCAGCATTGCTAGGTAAAGAAAAGTTAACACTTTATATAGTAGGACACCCTGTGGGTGGGTACTTTATAGGGTACCACAGTAGCCCTGAAAGTGGGTAAGTCTTAGTAATTTAGAAGTAGGTATAAAGAAGAACCTCAGACTAGTCTGCTAACCCTGAGGTATCCATTCACATGGAAGACATTGTGAGCACGACATATTTTTCATGCTCAGAAGTTATTAGTTAACATTTATTAGTAGCATGCTGAAAAAGATTTTGTCTAGCTGCTTTTTTCTTTTATCTAGCTGCATCCTTCAGCTTTTCTTATAAGTTAATTCCATAGTTTCCCATAGTTTTGAATACGTGAATTTTTAAACAAATTACTTTTTTTGTAGTTTGATTATTCTCAAGATGTATACATTCAATTCAACATCGAGCTAAAATTCTGTGGACATTTTAAAAAAGGATTTTATCTAGCTGTTTTCTTCAAAGTTTCTTATAAGTTGATGATTCCCATAGTTTTAAACATGGAAATTTTTAGTTAAATCCTGTTTCCTTTGTAGTTCGGCCATTCTATAGAAGTATGCATTAATATTTATCTTTCTACACGACAAAGTCCCATTGATATTTTCATATATGTTATGAATACTGTAAAAAGTACATTCTAAAAAAAATGCATCAACTTTCTTTAAATTTTAAATGTACTTTTACATAAATGTACTTTTACTTTCATTTACATAATAAATTTGCATTATAATGTATGTTTAAATGTACTTTTTTCTTACAAATATTCAAGAATATTTTCTTTAAAAAATTTTTATAAAATGTATAAATTATATTCTTGCATACAAATTTGATAATTCTATCTTCATGTTATTCTTATCTCACAAAGAGTGATCATGATAAATTATGATGTATCGAATCAAGAGTAATAGAACTGGGATAAAATGCAGCAAATTTTAAACGATCCTGCCTGGTTATTACTATACATAATCAGCAATTTTATAACAGTAAAAGAAATGTTTTGTGTGTGGTGGCACATTTGATAAAATTGAAATTACCTAATCATTATGCTAATAATCTTCTTTATATGAAGCAATGTTTTCCCAGATCATCAATTCCTCATTTATTTTGATTAGTATGAATAGAACATGACAAAAATCGATTGTCTTTCTATAAAATTTAATAGCCTGTTAATCAGGCAGTTAAACTTTCGGTAATTCCTATCTACTAAATAGCATCTATAATAGGATGGCCTGTCATATTAAAAATATAATTTTCCTCGATATAGCCAATCATTTTCTCTTTACTTGGTATGTTGTAAAAATAATTAAGTTATATATATTTTTATAAATGCACTTTTTACTTGTTCTCAATTTTTTTATTTAAAAGTCGTTAATTCTTTTAAAATAATTATGTATTTGCTGTTTATAATTTATTTATTGTAAAAATGCTTGTCTTATTTTATAATTTATTCAACTATCCCGATGTTTACACCGGAAAACATTTCGTGATTTTGTTGAATATATTCAAAATAAAAAGGCAAAAGATTTTTAAAATTAACGAAAAATCCTCATTAAAATTATTAATTATTAATCCTCATTAATATTATCAATTTTGCTTAAAAGTACTGGTGATTGTAGTAAGGGGAAGCAAACTTTCACTCAAGACCATTGTATTGAATAAGCAAGAATTATTTGTATAGAAATAAAATTATTAGTGTTAAAATTGAATGAAAATTACTTACATTTTATTTAACTTTTCAATTGGCTGTGTTATTACACTATTTAAGATTAATTATATATTTCCCTATTTGTGTGTGTGTGAAATATTTTACTCTTTACTGATTTATGCTTTAACAATTTGTACACAAATTTGAATTTCATCACCATTATTTTAACAATAAAAGTATGATTGACGTATAGTCACAGATTGAAAAGTTTTAAGTGCACCTCTAATGATAAAAAATAGTAACAATAAAAATAATCTGTTAAAGTACATATCAAGCAACAATAAAAATTGTTGCTTTTTTTAACCGCAATTTCGCCAGTTAACAATTAAAATAATTCTTTATTACTTTGAATTTTTAAATATTTGGAAAATATCTAAACACACAGACATATTAAGTGTTTTAATTAACTGTGGAAAATTAATTTCACATTAAATTGCTATCTTAGGTGTAAGTTAATGCCTATAAAAAGTTTTTTTATAATATTTATTGTAAACGAAATCTGTAGATTAGTCGCAATCTTGAGGAAAGTATTTTATCGTCATGTATTCTTCTATAGTTCTCCCATTGTCCTAAATAAATTTTGAAGACATGGTTCAAAATATTTATTCTCAGGATTATGATATTAGCAGTTATAGTTAAATAGAATAGTTAAATAGTTATAGTTAAATAGTTACATTTATTTTGTACATCATTTATTATCAGTATATTTGGTAAAATTGATATTAATTTACATTTATATACATATATATATTGTTGGGCTTAGTTGAATATCTGAATTGGCGCCAAAATTGAAGAAAGAATCATTGCGTGTGCATTTTATTCAATTCAAAAGAAATACTGAAATTACTCAAAATTGAATATGTAATTTTGTGAAATGTAAGATTTTGCTAACAAATGACTATTATTAAAATTTAATAACAAAATTATTTAAAAATTGCCATTGTTAATTAAAAATTTGAGATTTGTTGATTTTTCTTTTGCGCATATATACACTGCTGGACAATTGCTAAGGACGGATCACAAATAGCAATGTGATCCGTCCTTAGCAATTGTCATTAAGTAAGACACATGAGGCCTAATAGGATAAAATATAGTTGCCACACTGTTCAGACATTAGAATAAAGAATATTTATTGTTCTGGAAAGTACAAAAGCTGTGAAACATCTGAAAGAAAAAAATGTTCATTTGATGCAGCATACGGAAAAATGGAACAATGCATCTAAAAGTCAGCAGACACCTTGAAGAAAGGTATCAGTTCGGGATATGTCCTCCGTGGAGTGTGATGCAACATTCCACACGTCGTATCATACTTTGCACAACATTATCCAGCACCTGTTGAAACAATTTATCCCATTCCTCTGGGAGTGCACGGATGAGGGTGTTTTTGTTTGTCGGAGGATAGTTTCGACCAGCAAATTGCCTCCCCAAAGCATCCCACACATTTTCAATGGGGCTTAGATCTGGAGAACGTGATGGCCATATGAGGGGTTCAATACCCTCGCTGTCTAGACAATCCTGAACAGTGAGTGTTCGATGACATGTTGCGTTGTCGTCCATAAAAACAAATTTATCACCGACAGCGCCACTGAAAAGACGAACATGAGGAAGTAGAACTTCAGTAATGTATCGTTGGCCCGTCATAGTCCCATTCGCAACCACATGCAGGGGCTTGCGGCCATTGATCATGATGCCGGCCTACACCATGACACTGCATGTCGGATATCGGTCCCTTTCCTGGATATTTTCTGGACGATAAGCTGTACCACTCTCGCATAAATTGGCGTCTACAATCCGACAGACTGAACTTACTCTCATCTGAGAATAGTACGCATGTCCAGTCCTGTTCAGTCCAATTGCGATGCTCACGACACCATTGCAAACGTGCAGTACGGTGCTGTCTGGTCAATGGAACACACACAACAGGTCTGCGGGCGTATAGTCCTCCTCCCTTCGAATGTTTGGCAACAATTTTTCGGGAGATCTGCTGTTTCTATTAAGTCTATTTGACGAAGTAATTGACAACACACATAACGAGAAGGAAGTCTGTTTGACGAAATATTTGACAACATACAATAACGAGAAGGAAGTATCTTTGACGAAGTATTTGAGAGACAACATACATAACGAGAAAGAAGTCTGTTTGACGAAGTATTTGACAACATACCTAACGAGAAAAAAGCCTATTTGACGAAGTATTTGACAACATACCTAACGAGAAGGAAGTCTGTTTGACAAAATATTTGAGAGACAACATACATAACAAGAAGAAAGTCTGTTTGACGAATTATTTGAGAGACAACATACATAACGAGAAGGAAGTCTATTGGACGAAGTATTTGAGAGACAACATACATAACGAGAAGGAAGTCTGTTTGACGAAGTATTTGAGAGACAACATACATAACGAGAAGAAAGTCTGTTTGACGAAGTATTTGAGAGACAAAATACATAACGAGAAGGAAGTCTGTTTGACGAAGTATTTGAGAGACAACATACATAACGAGAAGAAAGTCTGTTTGACGAATTATTTGAGAGACAACATACATAACGAAAAGGAAGTCTGTTTGACGAAGTATTTGAGAGACAACATACATAACGAGAAGAAAGTCTGTTTGACGAAGTATTTGAGAGACAACATACATAACGAGAAGGAAGTCTGTTTGACGAAGTATTTGAGAGACAACATACATAACGAGAAGAGAGTCTGTTTGACGAAGTATTTGAGAGACAACATACATAACGAGAAGAAAGTCTGTTTGACGAAGTATTTGAGAGACAACATACATAACGAGTAGAAAGTCTGTTTGACGAAGTATTTGAGAGACAAAATACATAACGAAAAGGAAGTCTGTTTGACGAAGTATTTGAGAGACAACATACATAACGAGAAGAAAGTCTGTTTGACGAAGTATTTGAGAGACAACATACATAACGAGAAGGAAGTCTGTTTGACGAAGTATTTGAGAGACAACATACATAACGAGAAGAAAGTCTGTTTGACGAAGTATTTGAGAGACAAAATACATAACGAGAAGGAAGTCTGTTTGACGAAGTATTTGAGAGACAACATACATAACGAGAAGAAAGTCTGTTTGACGAATTATTTGAGAGACAACATACCTAACGAAAAGGAAGTCTGTTTGACGAAGTATTTGAGAGACAACATACATAACGAGAAGAAAGTCTGTTTGACGAAGTATTTGAGAGACAACATACATAACGAGTAGAAAGTCTGTTTGACGAAGTATTTGAGAGACAACATACATAACGAGTAGAAAGTCTGTTTGACGAAGTATTTGAGAGACAAAATACATAACGAAAAGGAAGTCTGTTTGACGAAGTATTTGAGAGACAACATACATAACGAGAAGAGAGTCTGTTTGACGAAGTATTTGAGAGACAACATACATAACGAGAAGGAAGTCTGTTTGACGAAGTATTTGAGAGACAACATACATAACAAGAAGAAAGTCTGTTTGACGAATTATTTGAGAGACAACATACATAACCAGAAGGAAGTCTGTTTGACGAAGTATTTGAGAGACAACATATATAACGAGAAGGAAGTCTGTTTGACGAAGTATTTGAGAGACAACATACATAACGAGAAGAAAGTCTGTTTGACGAAGTATTTGAGAGACAACATACATAACGAGTAGAAAGTCTGTTTGACGAAGTATTTGAGAGACAAAATACATAACGAAAAGGAAGTCTGTTTGACGAAGTATTTGAGAGACAACATACATAACGAGAAGAAAGTCTGTTTGACGAAGTATTTGAGAGACAACATACATAACGAGAAGGAAGTCTGTTTGACGAAGTATTTGAGAGACAACATACATAACGAGAAGAAAGTCTGTTTGACGAAGTATTTGAGAGACAAAATACATAACGAGAAGGAAGTCTGTTTGACGAAGTATTTGAGAGACAACATACATAACGAGAAGAAAGTCTGTTTGACGAATTATTTGAGAGACAACATACATAACGAAAAGGAAGTCTGTTTGACGAAGTATTTGAGAGACAACATACATAACGAGAAGAAAGTCTGTTTGACGAAGTATTTGAGAGACAACATACATAACGAGTAGAAAGTCTGTTTGACGAAGTATTTGAGAGACAACATACATAACGAGTAGAAAGTCTGTTTGACGAAGTATTTGAGAGACAAAATACATAACGAAAAGGAAGTCTGTTTGACGAAGTATTTGAGAGACAACATACATAACGAGAAGGAAGTCTGTTTGACGAAGTATTTGAGAGACAACATACATAACGAGAAGGAAGTCTATTGGACGAAGTATTTGAGAGACAACATACATAACGAGAAGGAAATCTGTTTGACGAAGTTGCACGAATGTAAATTTCCATCGAGACCATCTTTTATGATTTGTTTTGCTTATCTACTTTATATTTGACCTAGTTTTTCGCCTTGCTCAAGAAAAATGTGTATTTAATAGTGGGAGCACGGGAATACCTTCTATAAAATAAATATTGACTTTTTAAAAGATGTTCTTAAGATAATATTAATTAAATGAGCTTAATTCATTCTGTCTAAAAGTTGTTTAAAAAACTTATGGATGGAGATTTATCACTATTTTGAGTACGTCGAATTTCAAATATCAATAGTAATGAGCTATTTTTTTTAAATTAAATTTATGTAGGGTTAAAATATTCTTTTAAAATTATTTTTTTATTTGATAATATATTAATTACTTAATAAATTCAATATATTTACTAAACAAGGCCATATTAAAAAGCGCAAAATATAATCCACTGCATTTCTTCGTTAACAAAAAGGTATGCATTATTTCCCATTAACGGTAGATAAACACTGAAACTATAATGATGGATGTTGCTCGAAATCCTTATAGAGCATGCGGGTGGTCCTCTGTCGTTACACCAATGCATCATACGACCTACGAGAAATGATTTTCTAGCTATTGAACCAATCATAATTATTTCTGTAGTAAAAAAGTCTAATTGAAGACTAAACCTTGTTAAGGACTTCCGAGGGAGGGCGTTGTCTCTGGGTAGGGGCTTCTGGGGAGATTCAGTTCTGAAGCATAAATAGCGACACAGAAAATGACAATCGTAGATACTTATCAAAATAAATACCACTTATTTACACACCATAAAGCGGAAATAGAATATAGAAGCCCGCATAGTATATTTTTAATGGGCTTCTTGATGCAGACACGTTTAAAAGCTTCGTATTCTTATCTGAGACTATTATTGATAATTTCAAAATCATACTTGCCTTAAAAATGCTCTGTATATTAACTGCAAACAAATAAAATATGTTTATAAATAATTCCTCCTGTGCTATAAAATTATGTTATTTTTATTGGACTCAAAAAAACTGTAAGCAAAAGATTTAAAATCAGATTATTTATTAAAAATTAAATATATATTTTTAATATACAATGCGTTTTTTGTTTTGAATTATCGGGAACAAATCCAATAAAAACTGTTGCCAAACACACACACACATTAACAGTTTATTTTTGTTACCATATTTTAAATCCCCGTGTATTATCTTATTTTAATTAACTTCATGTTTTTCGCTATATATATATATATATATATATATATATATATATATATATATATATATATATATATATATATATATATATATATATATATATATATATATATATTGAACTATACAAGGAACGACATGAAATTTGAAAGTTGTATAAGATTTGAATACTAAGCAACTTTTTTCAATGAATTCAATTGTTAACACCATTGCGGAATGCCTAACTGCTGGAAGCCGGTTGCAGTATATTAGTACCTCTATTTTTTGTTTTCTGACATTACTTATATTAATTGCATTATATTAATCCAATACTTTCAATAGATATATAAATGCATTATAATTATATAGTATTATGCCGAAAATTTCACAGCATCTACTTCAACTAATGTGAATGCAATAAAAAATGTGCCAGATCCAAGATGTTCGATAATGGCTTGGACAGCTCTATTACTAGGCCACGATGACCCGGAAGTTAAGGCATATATACTATACAGAGAACAGTGTGACTATAATTAATATTTTATAAATATTATATAAAGTACATAAAGGAGTGTTTTAACTCGTTCTCTTCCTTTTTTCCCCTCATTCGAGTAAAATTACTGTCTCTACATTTTCATAGACATAAATGTTTTTAATATGCTTCCTAAAAGTAGGGGTAATAATTTTTATTTTTGAGAGCATTTGTGTGTGTGTGTGTAGGTGTGTACCTAATAAGGAGAAAACATTTAACATCTTAAATTATACATGTTTTTCGAATTTACATATATTAGCAATCTAGAAATGAAAGTCCCTATCCCAGGACTAACCAAAAATTGTAAATACATTATTTGACAAATGGTTTTGGGGATTTTTTCTCGCAAAACGTTAGTTTAAAAAAGTTTTTTTTTCAGAATTCAGTTAAACTCGTAAGGGTCCAAAAGAGCAATAGCTCTAAACCTTTTCTAATACCAAAAATTGAATTTTTTAGTTTGATATTTTGAAATTACATGCTTTTGGGTATCAGATCTTATAATAATCACACGAAAGACTGACTGTAAACGAGTGTTAAGACAAAGCTCTTCAAAGAAAAATGTCCCGGGTTCTATCCCAGCCACTGTTGAACGGACGATGGACGCAGAGGTTCTGGATTTTATACACACATCTGTCGGCATGGATGAAATTTCTTTCTGGGTTTCTTCCCTTGCAAAACTTGAATTTATCCATGAAAAGTCTTTCCGCAATGGACATTAAAATGCCTTAAGTGTCCACTATACATATCAAAATCAGATCGTTGACATGAAGTCTAAACTTTTGTTTCCTTTAATCTATTAAAAATATTTTTAGTTATTGTATTTCATTATTGATAAATCTCCCAACCAATGGCTGAATGGTTAGCGTTCCTGACTCCTATGCTGTTGATCCCGAGTTCGAATCCCGGTTCGGGTATGGATGTTTCTTTCTCTGTGTGTTTTTCTGTCCTTACTTCTGAGATGATGAATGAATGTAGAGCTCCATTGGCTCAGTAGCTTCACGCCGCTTCCCGTAAACTCAGCAAAGTGAAGCATCATTTGCCGCGGGCAGTGGTTGGGAGGGTGACCACGGTGTACTCTCCTTCACTGGGTTGCTGAAACTCCGTGGGCTGGGATCGTGTCCACGTTAATATGTGACGTCCAAATTCCTTCCGTTGGTGTGGTGTGGATGGGGAGAGGAGAGTGCCAACTCAGGTGTGGCCTCGTCACCTGACCGTGGTTCAAAATGACGAGGCACCTTAAAAAGAGCAAAGTCGTACTTTCACCTTCGTGGTACTCTGATCCAAACGAAAGACACTCTCTATTGACTTAATTCGCACTGCTAAAGGCATAACGAGCTTGGCTTGTCCAAGTGTCATAAGCAACAACATCAACAACATGAATGAATGTGACTCGCACCTTATAAACGTGTTTGTGGTAGTATGACGCGTGGGTAATGCTACTCGACTCCGTAACTTGTTTCGCAGGTGCCCACTAAGTAATGATAAATGAGTAGCAGTTTTCGGTCTTGTTGTGGTGAAGGGTTAATCACCCAGTTCACGCCATTATAAAAAAAGTTTAATGATAAATAAAAAACACCCTTATTTAACAAATGATAATTTAGTATAAGCCAAACTTTCTCTAATATAACTTTTACGTAAGAATTGCCTTTGAATATAATAAAATCATCTTTTTGAAATCTTAATCATTATGTTCACGTTTTTTTCCTTGATATAATTTGTTGACTGGTTGAACAGGAGCAGATCCTTCTGTGCGAGATTATAGTGGGAAAAGAGCGGATCAGTACCCCGACAACTACATCCGACAATTGGCCGGACATAAAAATATAGAAAGGAGACCGCTTAAGCGTAAGTAATGCATTTTTGTAAATTATATATAAGTTTTTGTAAATATGAAAAAGTAATGGTGACTTTTTAGATACATAATTGACTATTTTTTCTCATCACCAATTATTTATTTTAACTAAATTAAGTAAAAAAGAAAATTTTATATAAGTTTTTGAAGAAATATAATTTCAGGAAGTAAACTTCTTGACTATTCTGCATATTTCTCTCAAATGACTCGCCGAGTTGGCAGCCGAATGGTTGACTTCGGTTCAATAGTTCATGGGTTCGAATCCCATCTTGGGCATAGATGTTTGTAGTGGTTCGGAATCCACTTTAAGCCGTAGGTTCCGGTCTAATTAGATCTCGCGCGCAAAATATGACTGTTGAGCGACAAACCAATCAAACCAAAAACCAACCTCTGAAATGACTCCTAAGTTATTTGTTTTGTAAATAATATTTATTTACAACTTTTTCAAAATTAACTTAAAATTAATTAGTTTTTAGATTAATTTAAATCATGTATGTCATATTTGCCCTCATGCGCAAATAAAACTAGCTGATTTATATTTTTACTACTTATGAATTGTATCAATTATTTTGAGGTGGCTTAGATTTCAATTCTTAGGGTCTACATCCCTTAAAATGTTCTCTGCTTTTGGGACTCTGATATTTAAATTCTGAGAATACATGTGGCATATGGCATTTAATATCTCAAGAAGTTCCGCGGTTGTTGGTTGTTTGATTGGTTACCGCGTTCGCTCTAGTTATCAGAAAGCAGTGAGTTTGAATCCCGACCCAACCGACTTACTATTTCTCATGGTGGCTAGGGTTCATTAAATATTTCGTAGTCGCAATGTTCTCCATGAGAAATGATTAGTCCATTTCTAATCATTTCTCATTCATTTCAAATGAACTAGTCCATTTCTCGAGTTTCTCTTGGTCTTTACTTTTAAATTACGAAGTCTCAACCACTCTCGGGGTCCAAGACAATACAGGTTGCAAACAAAGATCAACAGGTTGCCCCGCTATATATTATGCTCAATCATTTCCGCCCGTTGTAGTGCTGAAATAATGAAAAAAGGGTCCTGTCAGCCGGATATTATATTTCATAGATTTTTCACCCATACTTTTAAACATAATAGTGAATTTAAAATTGCATATTATTTTTACACTTATATTTATATATATTTATAATATAGCAAAAGTAATCGTTTATATATCCTATTGTAAACTATATTGTATTGAAAGTTACTTTAAAATATTATTTTAGTATCTGCAGTAACTTTATGTGACATTCATATAATAAATATGTCATAAAAATCATTTTCATAATCAGTTGTTGTTTTTGTCGTGTGCCAGCTAGTCTGGCAATATTGGGTGCGCTGCTCCACTTTTCCAAATTAACCATATTTGGTGTGGAGTCCGACTTCTTCAGTACACACATGCCATAGGTACCCATTAATAGGATAGATAACCATTCACAATTCTTTCTATATTTCCATAACCATTCACCATAACCATTCACAATTCTTCTTTCTATATCACAATTCTTTCTTTATACAAGGCAAGGACAATGACAGGAGTGAGAGAAAGAAAGAACATCCATGCCTGAACCGGGATTCAAACTCAGGGCCTCCTTATCCGTTGTCAGGCACACTGACCACTAGACGAGTTGGGCGACTTCAGAATCAGTGAATTTGATGAAAATCTAATCCTATTTCTATAAATGTGACATGGTTTACCAAATATAACTAACTAAAACCGTAGATAAAATCATACGAATTATCATATATTTCTTATATTTTTATTCGATGTTAAAGCTGCATTCATTTGTCAATAACAAGATGAAAAATCATTTCTCAGTTTGGTACTCAAAAACATTTATTGCGAATTTAACTATATATATATATATATATATATATATATATATATATATATATATATATATATATATATATATATATATATATATATATATATATATATATATATATATATATATATATATATATATATATATATATATATATATATATATATATATATATATATATATATAACATGCTTTGAAGAAAGGTCATTTAAGATCATTCATTTTAATGCCATAAAATTATGTCTTCTAGTTTGCTTTTAATAGAGTGCCAGTTGAATTAAATACCGCAATATCAAAATTATCTATTTATGAGTGGCGGAAATTCAGGAGAAGAGCTCTTTTTGTACAAAATCAGAATCAGGAGGTCCGGCTATTAGGTGGGAGATCGCATATAATGGAGGGCTGCATCCCTGTAGGGACCCATCGTCCCTGACAGGGGTCGACCTCTGCCGGACACCTAATGGCCGGACTAATGGGTTCTCTGGATTCTCTGATTAGGCAGGCGTCACGCGGCCCATTACGGAATCAAAACTGATAGATCGGTGCTCCCTCTCCTCCTCCGACCCCCGTTCCCATTTTCTGTCCCGTGCACCCGTCACTGAACCCCGGAGACTCACTTTTTGTCACCCTCCCACACATATAACACCTATCGCTTTAATTCCTGACGGAGTAGTTATTTTTTTCCTGCGAAATACTCATCGCTGTAGGCGGGAAAAAGCCCTATTTTATTCCTCCTTTTTGCTATTTTAAATCACAACTTGTTACTCCTTTCATATATAAATGGTATTTTTTTCCTTCTCTAATATCACTTATTGGAAATGAGGAAGATAACTTATTGAAACTTTTACCATTTCTTGATTCTAAGTAAAAATTTGTTAAAAAATTTCTCTTTTCAGTTAAATTTATTTAATATAATTTTTAAGTCTTGAAGTTCTATGTAGTGAACTCCTCTAAATTATCCGTTTATGAGCGAATTGCTCTCTTTAAAGAGGATCTAAAATTTCTTATACTCTTTATAGAGGATCTAAAATTCCCCCCTTATACTATTTATAGAAGATCTAAAATTTCTTATACTATTTAAATAGGATCTAAAAATTTATTATGCTATATTTAAAAAGGATCAAAAATTCCTGATACAAGAATGTAATCTATACAGTTTATTACGATTATGACAATTTCTTAACTATTTCAATGTCAGGTATAAATCTGATCTCTAATTTCCAATTTTTTAAATTCTGAATATCATTTAAATTGGCGCAAGATTTCTACACTCAATCTAAAAAGCAACTGCTATCTTTACAGAGGATTTTAGAATTTCTTATACAAGAAAATAGTTTATACAGTTAACTACAAATATGTGCTTCTGAGACATCTCAATTTCAGATATAGATCAATGAAATCTAGTTTTTAAATTTTAAAATCCTGGATATCATTTAAATTGATACACTCAATTTATGAATCAATTGCTATTTTTATAGAGGAACTATAGTGAGTAATTTATTATAAATATGAGTTTCAAGTTAAGAGAGTCAACAATGCCACCTGCAAAATTCTGTAAATGTGTTAAAATTTATTCATTCCCATTACTAAATTCGAATTTTTACAAAATGAAATTTTGGATTTCATCTAGTTCATTCAAATAGTTGAAATACCATGTGCGTAAAAAATATCCGTTGTAGTCCTTCAAAAACTAAGGTATTTTCTCAAAAAATATATATAAATTTTGTAACTATATTCTATGAATTTTTCTATTTTTTAAAATAATTCTTAGAATAAAAACTAATTTAGATTTTCATTCATCCGATACACAAAGTTGAGAGTATTTGGGTATTTCTTGACGTGTATTATTTAAATTTTCATAGAGCTCTCAGAATACAACATACGATATGATTTTTTTCTATAAATACGTGTTTAAAAACATTTTTTGGCATTTTACAGAGCGCCCCCTGGTGGCCAAAGAGGCAAGCACCAATAGTTTTATGCGAATCGGCTCTTTGAATCTGAGGAAAGCCAGAAAATCTGCTATGTTCGCCAGTGTGCGTGGCAGCAACAGAAATCGAAGTTCTGTTCCAGAATTGGTAAGTGTCCTTGCTTTGATAAGAACTTTAAAAATAAATATAATAAATTTTTCTAATATATAAAAAAAATTGCATAGGATCTTAAAAAGATAAATGTGCTACGAGAAGATATCAGGTTAACGATAAGCAGAGGCGTAGCGACGGGGAGGGGCAAGGGGGGCTATCATGCCCCGGTCGCTATTCGCAGAGGGGTGCCAAATCATTTCAAAGATAAAAAAAAAATTTTCCAGAAAATTTCAGTCTAAGTTTGATTATAATATAAATTTTATTCGGAGAAATAAATTTTGTATTTTATAACTACTGTGTCATATCCTGGAAAAAAAAAAAAAACCCAAAGGAAGAATTAGACTTGGAAAAGAAAAGAGGTTGTTGATGAAAAATGAGGGAAGAGCTGCTGGGGCTTGACACAAACGAAACTTTTATTTTTATATTTCCTTATTATAATAATAATTTTGCGTAGCTTAGTTTCTTATAAAAATTGTGTTAACTATGCTTTCGATTTTCGTTTCTTAATGAGTTAGATTATCTTTTCTTCATTTTTTTTAAATCCTTTCCTTTTTAAGGTTGATACTTTACTCAAGGTTTGTGATACTATTGTTTGGTACTATAAAAATTGCAAATGTGTAAATAACCAAAATATCTTAATTTTTTCATATAAAATTTCGGAAATATTAGATTGATCTATTCCGTTTTAATGCATATGAGCGATTTTTGTTATAGTATAAATTAATTTACCGAGTTACTTGTGTCATTGTGTGTTGTTGGGTAATTTTTTGATTTATTAATTCAGGAAGATTACAAAAGAGTATAAGCTCATAAAATATTTCTTATTTAATTTTGTGAATATACCAAGATTCACAATGCTTTTTATGGGTCTTAATTGTTATACAGGTTGTATAAGTCAAGTTATATGCTAATGAAAGTGTAACAATGATATTAACAAAGCAAATAAGTTTCTTTTACTCAAAAAAAAAAAACATTCAATGAATATAATTTCTACTAGACACTTCTGGATGTGATAATTATTCAAAAAATTAAAATATAAATATTTTTTGTCGAAGTTTATTGTTTTGAAATATTATTTGACGTCCCATTTAATTTCTCATAAGTAATATTCGTGATATATAACAAGCAATATTTCGTTTATATTTTTGATTTCCTTTTATAATTAAAAATATGAAAATTTAATCTTACTCAGTACATATATACAAATATTATCACGTGATTATTTGATTAGTAATACTTTTTTGAATATTCTCCACGCAGAGATTAGGAAACCACGGAAGTACCCGGAAGAAAGCCCATAAAAGTCTACATTTAGATAAGAGGTAATGTGAACCAATTTCCAGTTAAATAATTAAACTAATTATATGCAATTATACACTATCTGAAACATTATTGTAATTGAATTTGCTGATGTATATTTTCGACTTTGCAACAAAATACGTGAGTTTACTTCGTTTATAAACTTCAAATAATAAGTTTTTATTCTAATCACTTAAAAATGTGACAAAAGTAATGATTCAGTCTTATGAATTTACATTTATAAATTTAAAAAAAATGCCTTAGTTTTTTTTATATAAAAATGCCTTTAATGTATTCAATTTAAATGTGTTCGGGTAATTTGAAATTATTTGATTTCAGTTTAAAGTATTTAAATGCATTTAATTACTTTTTGTTATTAAAGATACCAGTCTTTGTGTTTGTATTGCGTATTTTTTACGACTAATTATTAATCTCATATTTTTCTTGCATTGTGGGTATTCTATTAAAATATAAGTTCCTCAAAAAAGGCTTTAAAATTGCCCTTGTGTACAGTTAATATTAATTTGAAGTAAGAACATAAATGAAGCCCAGTGGCTTAGTGGCAGCGTTTCACGTTCCCATGACACAGGTCCGAGGTTCGATCCTCGGGCTGGGCAAGGTTGACTCAGCCTTTCATCCCTTCAGTGGGTCGATAAACTGAGTACCAAGCATGCTTGGGAACTAAACACTGGAGGTGTTACGTTAGGCTGACCATCTAACTGGGACATATGCTTCGCATCCCAGGGTCCTCGGTCATGAAAACAGTTATGGGCACTGTAGACCTTAACCCACATGGGCTGTCGTGCCATGGAGTTTACTTTTAGTTTAAGAACATAAATAATAAAATCTAAATATATCTAAAGATATTAAATTTTTAATGAGCATTATTTCACTTGGTAATTTAATTATAAATTTTATTAAAAAGGCCTTTACGTTACTTCAATTTAAATATTTAATATTTATTAAATATTATTATTAAATATAAAATTTACTAAATATTTAATATTAGTATTTGCGCAAAGTTTCATCACTATGTTGTTTAAATCCTATTTACGTCACTTTTACAAAGGAAAATTAAGTGACATTTTAAAGGCTAACTTATGAATGGAAACATGTTTTATTGTTATTGTGTGCGCTGTTTTCTTATAATTCTTTGTGTTTCAGTATCGCCGAGAAAAAGAACGATTCTGATTCCGACAGTGCATATGGATTCACTGCAAAAAATAAGTATTAAAATGGGAGCGCGCTCCACTTAATGGATTCCACTCACTCAGGAATGTGTCGATGTTTACTCGAGTCTTTTTTATTTATTAACTCCTTATAATTAAATAAAATTCTTCACGAACATTATTTATTTTTGTACATTCTTATATTTATGAAAATCTCTATTATGATATATCATATAAAAATTAATTAGTGAGAACTTTTAATAAAATGTTTATTTAAGAGAAGCCTCTGTGTTTGTTTGATTTTTTATTCATTCATTCATTGTCGTGTGCCAGCTAGCTGGCAACATAGGGTGCGATGCTCTACTTTTCTAAATGAACGATATTTTGGTGTGGAGTCCGACTTCCCCAGTGCACACATGCTATAGGGACCCGTTTCTAGAGTAAGCAACTATTCACACCTCATTCTTACAAGGAAAGGACAAAGACAGGATAGATAGAGAAAGAAAGTACATCCGTGCCCGAACCGGGATTTGAACCCAGGACCTCTTTCTCCGTAGTCAGGCACGCTGACAACTAAACAAGTTGGTCGGCGGATTTTTTTTTATTAAACTGTTATATAAAATAAATACATGGGGAATCTTTTTTTATTTTATTTTTTTTTTAGTAGTTGAAGTAAATTTCTTAAAACTGTTCTATTCGGACACTCTTATAACTTTTAGAGAGCAATTAAGTTCTGTTATTGGCTTTCAATTTAAAATACGAAAAAGTTACTTATTTTGTACAGTGCACAACAAGAAGTGACTATTCTAATATAGAACATACTGAGATGATCTTTGATTGGTTTAACCGATTCCTCATCAGAATAACAAAATCAATATATATTGGCGAAAATTGATTCTTTGACGGATGATCTCAATTTTCTCTAATTGTTCAAGACATTACATGAGGTTGCTGAAGCCCAATAGGGGAAAGGCTTGTATCATTTAAATTTTCTTGAATCAACTTACTCACGGTGAAAATCTATGCGTATTAAGTATACTTGTTAATCAGTTTCTGTTTTCAGTCTTGTGATGTGGTGAGAATGCCAGAATCTCTTTTGTTGACTTTGTTAAATTAACTTTAGCTCAAATTTACGAGTCGTTTCATATTAGAGCATAACTCACTTATTCTATTACCAGTTACTTATGTACAGTATTTTATCTATTTTTTCATTTATTATTTGTGCATTACTTAATACAAATATTCGTTAATATACACTTTCACAAAGCAATTTTATTCTTATTTTTAATTTTCAGTTTAACTTAGAACAACTATTCTTATTTTTTAACTTAGAACTTAGAAGTATTAAATAAGAACTGGCTATTCTAGTAGAGCCCCTTAATTACCCAGGCCGACGCATAAGATTTCCTCTGTCCAAATCTTGGCGACCGTAATGTATCTCTATGGGGTTTTTTGCTAATTGCCTTGAGAAATAAAGGAATTTAAAACAAATTTTTCATAATTTTCTGCAACCTAACGTTGGACATACACCCTAAGATTATTTCGTGAGTCCACAAATAATAGAAATGGCACCGTATAAGCCATTAATAGTCGAAATTATTTTAAGTTGCTTATGGTTTGCTACTTTTTATTTAAAATCGCCTTTTTGGCACAGTCTGGGTTTGCTTATTTTGATAAAGAAACTTACGTGTTAAAAGATAATATCACTATTCTTAAGGTAAATAGTATAGTTTAATTACTAGAAAAGCTTATTTAAAATGTAAATTAAGTTTAAAATTAATGTATTATTATATGGTATCTTGTTCGGAGTGTGTTTATCATTTTATTTATATCTGAATTATAGAGTTTTTACACTAATTTTGTTGTTTTTAGATTTTGCATTTTTCCGCCAACAAACACATTTAATAAAAAAATAAATAAATAAATAAAACGAAATAAATGTCTCACTAAAATGCAGAATTTAAAAATTTATTTTAGATTATATTATATGTTAAGTATGTATTACTCTCAAATTATATGTAGTAAGTATATATTACTTACTAGTTAGTAATAATATATACTATATATATATATATATATATATATATATATATATATATATATATATATATATATATATATATATATATATATATATATATATATATTTATATATATATATTTATATATATATATATATATATTTATATATATATATTTATATATATATATATATATATATATATATATATATATATATATATATATATATATATATATATATATATATTTATATATATATATATATATTTATATATATATATATATATATATATATATATATATATATATATATATATATATATATATATATATATATATATATATATATATATATATATATATATACAATATGTAAGAAATGTTATTTTTTTATTTTTGATAGTTATTATGTACGTGAAAACTATTGTTCTATATTACTTATAGTATAATATAATTTAATAAAAAATAGTTTCTCTACTGTCCTTTTTTATAATATATGAAAATATATTAATGATGTAAGTTATAACATAGGTTTACATATTGTAAGTATGTATTATTGCTTGTTATAAATATTATGTTAATATACTTACTATAATAAATTGCTTACAATGTACAAAAAAAGATTTTTTTTATTTCTGTTATTGTTTTTCTTTGTATTAGTAAAACACAGTTTAATTAAATTCTTTAAAAATCATTAAGAATGGTTTTTGCACATTACAATCCTTTTTAAAACTTATTACGGGAGAAAATATGACTTTAGTAAAGTATCAAACAAAGAAAATAAACGTATCAAATGTAAACTAACGTATGTAAGAATGTTGCATCGTACGAAATTTTATGGCAACCATAGAGCTTGTTACAGGTCTGGAAGTTCATGCGTCAGCTCCCCTTTACAAAAGCCTTATATTCCAGTACAAAGGGAAACCATGATAGGTCGATTAGCTTAACGTCATTTCTCGTTAGGAATAGATGATTATTGGCTAAAATCACCACAAACACACATTTCCTAAAAAGATGACTATGAATACCTCCAACCAAACTCTTTAACTATCGAAACTGGTGAGACCAAATAGATGGAAGAGAGTCTAAGGAGATTATTTCTTAATCTCACTTGGCTCAATTTGTCTTCAATCTGAGCATATGTATGTTTTAAACCAGACTGGCTTATACGGTGAAGCGAAAATACCAGCTATTTGTCTTACACCATCATGTTACCTTTGGTTCAAAATTATACTTTTCAATTTAAGATACAAAATCGCGCGCCAATGAGTGCGTGCAGAGAGTGTTCTGAATTTCGCCTCTTTCGCATCAGTCGAAATTGGGCCCACTCTCTAACGCGCATCTCTGGAAGCGTAGGTATGTCGTCATGTTTCGCCTTACAGTGATTGGCTGACTACCCGGAGCAGTGACGTCAGGCTACTCTCTCTCTCTTCCCCAGCAGAGCATTATTCCTATTCTGTCTCTGTTCCTGCTAACGGCGTGGTAGCACGTTTTAATAAAATTGTTATTGAGTTAGAAATGTGTTTATTATTTCTACCAATTTACACACAGCTAAATAATGACGATCAACACATTATAATGGTGACCCGGACGTGCGCAGTTTGAGTAATATTTATGTACATCCTGCTCTTGAAAATTGCTCTCATGTATTTTTACGTATCGATTCTGTACTGTAAAGCCACCTCTAGCAGCTCCATATACCGCACCTCATCAGGTAATTAAGAGAAACGACAAAATTTTTGTCATTATTATCAATGGCAAACAAACAACTGTGTCCATAGACCGGATCAAGCCAGCTTATTACAAGTTAGTTATATATTACATCCTCTACATGGTATACATTATTCAACGAAACATCCAATCTCCCATTACTTATAAAAATATTCGCGTCTAAGCACACTAAAACATTGTATTTTAAATATATTAGCACATTTTAGTTTATAAATCTTAATTATTTTTAAGGTATATCCTGAAGCTTCTATCAAATATAAGATCATGTATAAACATGTATTAGAATTTAATCTTAAACTTGATTTTATATATATATATATATATATATATATATATATATATATATATATATATATATATATATATATATATATATATATATATATATTCATTCATTGTTGTGTGCCAGCTAGGCTGGCAATATGGGGTGCGCTGCTCCTCTTTTTCAACTGAACCCTATTTTGGTGTGGTGTCCGACTTCCTCAGTACACACATGCCATAGGGACCCGTTTATAGGGAAGGCAACCATTCACACCTCATTCATACAAGGAAAGGACAAAGACAGGTTAGATAGAGAGAGAAAGTACATCCATGCCCAAACCGGGATTCGAACCCAGGACCTCTTTATCCGCTGTCAGGCACCCTGGCCAGTAGACAAGTTGGTCGGTATATTGGGTATATATATATATATATATATATATATATATATATATATATATATATATATATATATATATATATAAATTTATTTTATAAGTATAAGTTTTCTTACTCCCTTCATTCTCCTAGGAAAACAACTACATAATTTTCAAAACGGCTATATAAAAATTAGAATTACTTTCATTTACTTTGTGCTGTTTTGATAAAATTTTCTTTTACTAGAGTTTCACAAACATTCTAATAACACTGCTCTTTGCGAGTTGAAGAGAAAGGTGACTAAGAAATTTGTGGATATTTTAAAACTATATATTCTAATTAAGCCACAGTGCCGTCCAACGTTTCTCAAATTTTCCATCACTGCGAAACTCTTTCTGAATAAAATTATGTTTATGACCACTTCTATATATATATATATATATATATATATATATGTGTGTGTGTGTGTGTGTGTGTGTGTGTGTGTGTGTGTGTGAGTGTGTGTGTGTGTGTATGTATATATTTATATTTTTATTATACGTAAAGATTTTTAGATTTTTTCAATAAGTTATTATTGTACTTCTTAATATTTTATTTATTTAATTTGCACGGATTATTTAATATAAAACTTATAATAAAATAACTTATTCAATATGTGACTCTTAAGTAATCTATTTGGCTTTTGCCATATTGTATAAGCACAATTTTTAAAATTTTAGTTTAATATATGCTTAATTTACTGAAATTTAGTACCTCATTAAGATTTTGCATAATATCTAAGAACTTCAAGGAAAGCCATTGGCTTATTTTTTTTAATGAGAATAAACCGAGATGTATGGTTGAATTTTGAAATTTATTAAAAGAATATCACATTTACAACTGAGGGGGTATTTCCAAACGTGGTACATCGAATTATTACAGGGGGTGTTTCAATCAGTTTCTCAATCGAGGCATAGCTTTTTACTGGCCGGCTACTATTGGCGAATTTTCACCTCTACAGGGGGGAGTGATGGTAACTTATATAGTGAGGCAAACAATGGGTGTTCCACCATTGCTCCGAAAATGGTAAGATTTTTGTAAATTAGAAGCAGAAATGGGTCTTCATAATTTCAAAATGATACACTCTTATTAATATCATTTTACTAGGAGAACAATGCAACCGCGACATATTTTAGGTGACACAGACGGCATTCGTGAATACAACGGATCTTCCTTGAATCGGGATCTGAAATCACTACCTTCCGGCAACGAGAGAGAATGACCTACACAACCACGCCAAAGCGGCCTCGAGGTAGGTTTGGTTTGGTTTGCTGTTCAATGGTCATTTTTGCACACGAGGGCTAATAAGACCGTGACCTACGGTTTAAAGTGGATTCCAAACCACTACAAACATCCATGCCCAAGGTGGGATTCGAACCCACAACTTGTTGAACCGAAGGTAAAATCGCTAACCATTCAGCTGCCAGCTCGGCGCTTCGAGGTAGAGTTCTTAAAAGTTTTCGGAAGAACATTTTGTTTCTTTGTTTTTTATTTCTCATGCAATGAGGGAGATAAGTAATCATTACAGCAAAATGACCAAGATAAATGCAACAAGTGATGCATGCATTAATTTAATGATTTATAAAAAACTTTACTTATAAAAAATTTACCAGAAAAAACTTTTTTTCAATTTTTTCTTAAAATATTTTTCCTTTAATAGAAGATATTAGGTAAATATCGTTACGAGATTGCTTGAAAATAATCTTATAATCTCTGATAAACGTGCCAGTCTGAAGTTAGTATATGGTTAAACAAAATTCCTTTTCTGTAGTTCAAACGTGTCTGGATTCCAACTTGAGACCTTTCTCTCTGAAGACCGTTGTCCTATCACTATGCTATAGTAAGTTCGATGTTAACGGTTATGTTGTGGATCAAAATTTGTGCAAGAGAATCAAGTAAGTGAGAATTTAGAGCAGATAATCGTTTTGAAGCTGTCTCTCTCTTCGATAGCAAGCGAAATCTTTCCTCGCCCTCTTTTGGAAAATCTTGAAACTATAGTGGTTATTGAATTACCAAAATCAGAAATTTAACTAATTTTTCAGATTTTAATGAAAGCTTTGATATATATTTAGTTCAATATTTTTGCTCTGCAAGGTAAATGCGCATTCCTTTATAAAAAAATAATGCAGAGAAAAAATATATTTTAGTGACTTTATGTTAAAAAATATTTTGTTTATAATTAGATAATCTTGAAAAATGGGCTGCAAAAAATTAAAAATGAATAAAATAATTAATTACGTCAGTGACGAGTAGTGTTCGTGATGATTCAGTACCAGTACATACATAGTCTGCTCCATCTCTCTTAAAAAAGAACCAATTAGCTAGTAAGTATTGAAAAACACTCGTAAGTTTTCATCATTCTAATTAAAAATAGCCAATATTTTTAAAGAATTAAGGTGCAAGTCCCTTCGTTCATCATAATTCGCTTACGAATTTCTATTTTGTAAAATTAAATACTTCACAGGAAAAAATAATTTGCGCAGACAAATAACTTATTATAAAAATCAAATATTTTAATGCATATTTTAGAGTTTAAAGTTAACTGCACCCCTTGGGTGCAAATCATAATTCAAACATTATTTATTTAAACTTCCATTAAATTTCTAGTTGCCCAACTTGTCTTGTGGTCAGCGTACCTAACTGCGGATAGGGAGGTCCTGCGTTCGAATTCCGGTTCGGGCATGGGTTGTACTTTCTCTTTCTGTCTATTCTCTCTTTGTCTTTCCTTGTATGAATGGGTTGTAAATGGCTGCCTACCCTGTAAACGGGTACCTATGGCATGTGTGTACTGAGGAAGTCGGATACCACACCTAAATATGGTTCAGTTGAAAAATTAGAGCAGCGCACCCCATAATGCCAGCCTAGCCATAACTGGCCCACAACAACAGTATTGCTTAGTTTGATCCAAATTGTATTTCATTATTTGCATTAAACTGATTAATATTTTCAAACTCATAAATTTTGCTTTTGTATTAAGTCCATCCACTTAAGCATTTTAATCGATTACATTTTACAAGTTAAATTAACTATAAAAGATTTCTCATTATGATCATAACATAAAAGCCATATTCAGGCGATTGAAAATTGTGTACATTTGTGCGGAACTTTTACCACGAAGTACTGTTTTCAATAAATTGCAAATTTGTTCAGTACGGCATGGTTTATTGAAAAGTACTCGCTTTACACTGCATCATGTTTACAATAGTTCTGAATTATAATGTAACGAAAGTGAAGTACTTGTAACTCTTGATACGAACTTTTACTTCCAGACTATTATATCACATTTGCTTGCAGGGCTATGACATTCTTATAGTAATACAAACAAAAATTATTTAACACAAGATGGTTCTGATATGATTATAAAAGTTACACAAATTGCACCTCAGTCAAATAACTGACTAAAGATAAAGTCAAATATATATTTTTATGTAGACCATAGTGTGTTAACACGTTTCAGATCTCGCGGATGACATCACTTCAAAGAATGGTCCCAAAACATATGTCAGCAAAAATTTGCTGCAAGTTTAAATGAACGTGATTCAGACATGAATTCTCTCATTGGCAAACATTCATTGCTAACTTTAGCTTGAATAATAAATTTTAACTTACATAATCATTGTCAAAAATCTTATCAAGTAAATCATTGGATCCCTTATTCCTTATATTTCTACAGCGCAATTTTTCTTAAAAAAGTCAACAAACATTAAATATTTTTTTTACGATTGAATTCCGCAAATGCGTTTTCAGTGTTACTGACACTCCACCTATTGGAAATGCATTAGGAGGCGAAGGATAAAAATTGCGATATAAACATTTTAATGCTCTTTGTATTTAAAGATAACTTCCAAATGTATTCTACATTGCATTATGTTTTCTCATAAGTGATGAATAAAAATAAGTGGGTTCATTTCAAGCGCAAACAGCTTTTTGTATAAAGCTAAGGAAACTGTAAATATTTTTTTAAAAAAACAATAGCGTTATTTTTCCAAACATCAGTTTTTCAGGGAAATTTCGGAATACGTTTTCCTCTGGAGGCTAGACTTGTGAATTTTGCTAGATTTGTGTCATTAATTTCATGATAATTAAAAATAAAGGAGATTCCATGCAGAAGGAACTTAAGAAAGATATCGCTACTCCAGACATTCTAGCTAATGTCAAAAATAGAAAGAAAATAAAAGACAGATTTTGAGAATTTATTTGCCTTCTGCATGCACAAATATTGGTGCGGTGTTAGCAAATTTTTGAGTTTCCTCCCTTGCGAATAGTGAATATGGCCTACTACACACAGAAAGTTATCTCGAAAAGCGATTTACATATTAGAATTACAAATAGCGATTTACATATAGTAGAAATTTAACATACACTACTGGCTATTAAATGTGCTACACCAGGAAAGCGGCATACCACACACGTGAAATTTGCATGACAGGTAGAATTTGCTGTGATATGCAAATGATTAGATTTTCAGCGCATTCATACAAAGCAGGCGACAGTAGCGACATCTAAAATGTGTATAAAACCAGAGATTTGACAGCAGTTTTCTCATACTCAATTTCCGTTTCAACGTTGTTTTCGGCAAAGAAAGTTGTTGTAATGCCTAGTGTAAGAAGAAGAAATGCCTATCAGCACGTGTCTGACTTTGATCGAGGAAGGATTATAGCCTACCGGGATTGCGGTTTATCGTACCGCAATATGGCTGCTCGCGTCGGTCGAGACCTCATGACTATTAGCAGAATATGGAATCGATGGGTTCAGGACAATCATACGGAACGTCATACAGGATCTCAGCGACCCCTCATCACTAACAGCAGAGAAGACAGACATCTTATCCACGTGGTCACAAGGGATGGTACAGCCACGTCACGAACCCTGAGTCAAGAAATGGAGTCATTTGCAAGGCAACGAGATTGTGCTGGAACAGTTCGACGACGTTTGCAGCAGCATGGATTGTCTGCATGGTGACCATGGCTTCGGCTACCATTGACGCTGCGTCACAGACAGGAGCGCTTTCAGTGGTGTGATCAGCGATGAACCTGGACGCGGGAATGGCATCACGTCATTTTTACAGATGAATCTCGGTTCTGTATACCGGACCATGATGGCCGCATCCGTGTTTGGAGGCATCGTGGAGAACGCGCATTGCCAGCTTGCATTGGACATCATACTGGCCCATCTGGTGGAGTGATGGTATGGGGTGCCATTGGATACACGTCTCGATCACCTCTTGTTCGCATTACCGGCACTTAAAACAGCAACCGTTACATTTCCGATGTGTTAAGGCACGTGGCTCTTCCCTATCTTCGAGGCCTCCCTAATGCTTTGTTTCAACAGGATAATGCACGACCGCATGTTGCCCGTACTGTTCTGAACTTCCTTGATACAGAACAGGTTCGACTGTTACCCTGGCCAGCACGTTCTCCAGATCTGTCACCAATTGAGAACGTGTGTTGAATGGTTGCCGAGCGATTGGCACGCCATCACTCACCATCCACTACTGTCGATGAACTGTGGCATAGTGTTGAAGCTGCATGGACTAAGATCCCCGTACATACCATACAATCTCTGTTTGACTCCATGCCTAAGCGGATAAATGCTGTTATTGCAGCTAGAGGTGGCTGCTCTGGGTACTGATTTCTCAAAATCTATACATCCTAATTTCCTGTAAATCTAATTACTTCATCTTTCCACTATAATGTATGTGTCCAATAAATATCGTTCTGTTATTTGCATTCCTTGTTGGTGTAGCAATTTTAATGTCCAGTAGTGTACTTTACAAGTATTAGGTTTTTAGATTGTTTACTATTTGACGTCAAAGTCACAATGATTTGTTTCAGATACAAAAACGAATGTATTTGTAAAGGATTTAAAATTTGTTGTTCATCTTATAAAAGTTATTTGGATTTTGCGTGTTGATTATAAAATACATAAAAAATTATATTTTATGTAAGGAGAATTTCAATGGAACCATAACAAATTAAAAACTTTACTATTCATTAATAATTACGTTATCCGTCCAATCAGCCCAACTAAAATCACTGTTCACTAAAAATATTTTCGTTTTTCAATATATATATATATACAATATTATATATATATATATATATATATATATATATATATATATATATATATATATATATATATATATATATATATATATATATATACGCCGACCGATGGCTGAGTGGTTAGCGCTCCTGACTCCTGAGCTGTGGGTTCGAATCCCGGTTCGGGAATGAATGTTACTTTCTTTCCCTGTTCCCTCTATATTTCTTTAACCTTTCTACCGTGATGATGTATGAATGTGGCCCACCCTATAAATGGGTTTGTGGTGGTATGACGTGGGTAACCTACTCGCCTCCGTGACTTGGTTCACAGGTGCCCTCTGGGTAACACGACAAATGAGTAGCAGTTTCTGTCCTAGTTGTGGTATATGGTTCAACCCTCAAGTGCTCTTATATTACTGCTCTTATAAAAACTTATTTACAATCAGATAACTATATCTGTAACATGAAAGAAATGAAAAACTTCTTGCTTATTACAATTAAAAATTAGTTTCAACTACATCATACTGTATGAAAAAGTACAAAGACAGTTTTAAATAATGAAAATAAAAGTCTTATTAATAAGGAATTCTTCTGCCGTTTTACTTTAATTACTTCAAAGGCTGTATTAGGCATTGAATCTTAGGTCAGATTCATATTGTTTATCCCCGGTCTAAACACGACGAACAATCACCAACCTTATATTTTCAACAATATATATAATGAAGGTCCGGACTTTAAGCACGTCGTGGCAAAATCCAAACATTATTTGTTTCAAGCCAATTTTTAACGCCATTGGCCGTGGGAATTGATGTTTATTGAAATCTTATTGAAATATCTAACTTTCTCCTCTCAACTCAGCTCTATTGGGAAGAAGCTCTGAATATAAAATTTGAATGGGGCTCTCCGTGGCTGAGTGGTCAAAGGCATCACTGCTAATCGCTCGAGAGCGTAGGAGTGTGGGTTCGATTCCCACCGTGGCCCTGGGTGTTTTCTTCGTTATTCTTCTGTGGTTGTACATCTGTCATTGTGCTATTTGACCTAATATCGACGAAGACTTATAAGCGGATCTCAAGAACCAAGCATACAAGTCTGAATATATGTAATGTAATAAATAAATAAAATAAAATTTGAATGTAATCTTATGTTTCCTTCGTTCTGATAGAATATGTTTCTTATATGTGTACATATAGACAAGGTCAATAATACTTATAACCGTCTGGGTCATTTATATTGAATTTTTTCTCCAGAAGAAATAGCTGAAGTCCATTTGGAGCTCCAAGATATATGTTCTTTGGCCAATTGTAGCCGGTGTTCAATGTGCCTATCGTTCTATTTAGGATAGCGATTTTTTTCTTAAATATGAACGTTTTCTATCTTTCTATGTAGTTGTAAAGTGTTCTTTTGGTTACATGTGTTGTTGTTGTTGTTTACTAATGACAATTTTACAAGCCAAGCTCACTATGCTATGCGAATTAAGTCGATTGGGAGCTTTTTTCGTTTTAATCAGAGCACCATGAAGGTGAAAGTACGACTTTGCTCTACACACATGCCATAGAGTACCCGTTTATAGGGTAGGCAACCCTTCACACCTCATTCATACAAGGAAATGACAAAGACTGGATAGATAGAGAAAGAAAGTTCATCCATGCCCGAACCGGCATTCGAACCTGGGACCTCCTTATCCGTAGTCAGGCACACTGACCACTAGACAGGTTGGTCGGCGGTTACATGTGTGATTTTAGCTTTGGTCTCTCTTGTGCTATTCCAATAATTATCACGCATTTTTTAAAATTCTTTAAGGATTTTTCCTCTGATCAAGTGTGGTGTCCATTTTTAAACCTGCCAGTCTTTGCTTTCCTCTCTGACTCTTTGAATATTTCAAGAAGTTAAAAACAGTGTTTGGACTGATGTATAGGTACTCATACAATTTCTCTTACACCTTTGGCACCACTTTTTATATGCCACAATTTTGCCTTTTGGAACTTCGTTTTAAAACATCTACATAGGTAATTTAACTGTAAAAAGCTGTAGATTTACTTCAACAAAATATGCTGTTTTAAAGCGAGACAGTATAAAAAAAGCAGTGTTTCAATGATGAGGATATTTTTGCTGATGTCCTTCCTTTTCAACAGACCAAAAATCCTGAAATATTATTTTATAATTTTTTCTTAGTAGTAGATGAAAATCATTAATTAAAAATAAAAGAAAAATAGTTTAATAAAATAAAAAAGAAAACACACATTAATTGCTCTAAAATATAAAGCACAATTTATAAAGTATGAGTGCTTTCTACTTATTACTAGTATTTTAATATTCCTTTCTTACATTTTACTGACAATTGCCCAATCGTACTTTAAAGTAAACTAACAAGAGTGTTACCATTACTTGCTTATGTGTATCTAAAAGTAGATATGTTTATGACGAATATCGTTTCTAAGCTAAGCATTTTCCAGCACTGAATATCATTTCAAAGACAGTAATTTCTCAGATAAATAAAATGCAGTATTCGTTTACCAGAGTAAGAGGGGGAAAAATAACAAAAAGTAATCTAAATCCGGAAGACAGAGTCTACAAGACCGTTTGATCTCTTCAATCCCAGCAGCTTGAGCAGATTTTTTTTTACCACTCCCCTTTTCGAAATTCCCCACACCGATTCTACCTTCCAGTAAAGTTGATTGTTATCTTACTGCAGTGTATACTGCTTTCCAGGGACTTGTTTACTTACATGTATTGTTCGTTAATACCACCTGTCATACCAGAGAAGACTCCTGATTTAATGGATTCTTCTTATCATTCTACATCATTCGAAAAAGAGGGGGTGTTGCAGATCCTTCTTGATACCATACAGACAGAATATTTTATATTTTGGGATATTAAAACTTGATTTTTGACTTATTATATATATATATATATATATATATATATATATATATATATATATATATATATATAAATATAATATATATATATATATATATATATATATATATATATATATATATATATATATATATATATATATATAGTTAGATAGATAGATATTGATATGTGGTGGTATTTGTGTAGAACAGCTTATTGCTTCCTTCACTTAAAAAAAAAATTTTAAATAATTTAAATCATCTTTGCCGATTTAAATTAACCATAAAGTGAATGTTTCCTCTTGTCTTTTTCATTTTGCTTTTTCTTCTGTTCTATTGTCAACGTGTTAATGGCTTCAATCAATGGAAATACGGCTTATCAAGCTAATGATTTGGTCTTTATATGAGAAATCCTTTTTATTAACAAAATGAACTTCGACAGTATTATCTGACATTTGATGGTGAACTTCGCCTTGTTTGCTGCTCCTTGAAGAATGTGATTAAAAGGCAGGCAGCAAATTCTTCGACAAGTCAGATTCACGACGCCGTCTCAATGTAATGTCAATGAAACGTTATCTGACGTCATGGATATTTTAAACCAATGAAAATTGCAATAAAGTGATGTAGCCATAATCTCAACTGGAAGGAAAGAAACAATCATTTTATGATTAATAAAGTTACTTGAGTTGTGTAATAGATAATAAAAATTCTGGTGTTAGTTTGTCAATTTTTAATATCACTAAACATTTTCAAATCTCGTAAGAATAAGTATGAAATACTTTGTTTAAAAATCAGAAAAAAAGTTTCGTTTATGAAATCTGATATCACTCATGGGCAGAAATTTTACAATAACATTTTAAGTAATTAGAAAATAAAGTAATTTGTTAATTTTTTCTTTTAATTTATACATAATTTAAAATTTTATTGATATATATATTTTTCATTAAATAATCTAAATTATATAAGAGATTGGATTCACATTTAATTAAAGAAATTGATGCAAAGTCACATTACAATAAATTAATTATTGCCTATTGAATTCGGCCCTTTGGCTTACTAGAAACAGATTTTTAAAAATTTTGATCTTTACTCAAAGAAATACCTTTGATAACTTTTAAAAATAGTGGGATATTTTCAAGTTTTTAAAAAGATTGATTTGCAAATTTCTAAGCAATTTAAATGAAAAGTTTGCCTAAAAAAAGCATAAATCAATAATTCTTCTACTGAAGAAATCGTATCCTACTCTGTGGTACTGATCTTCGACATTTCTCATGTAAAATCCAAAATTTGATCCCAGCCACTGTTGAATAAAAAAAAAGATTAATGATTATTTCCAATTTTTTTCATGCATAATTTTCTATTTTCCGGATTTCATTTTGATTTTGTATTTTTGTCATTGAAAATTTATTTTATTTTGCACAATATTATTAATTAAACTAGAACTTATAAAGTGATTCCAAACCACTACAAATATCCCAAGATCCAAGCCAGAGCTGTGAATCAAACTGTTAACCAAAGAACAAAGACTTAACCCTTCAATTTCCAGCTCTAGGCTTTTCCTCAATTAAGACACGTGAATATTGTCACAGTTAAAATTGTTTTCAAAAGGAAAAATTTCTTAATTATTATCATAAAGTTTTATAATTTTCAGATCAAATTTTTCTTGGACTTCGTGTGATACTTGTTGTTGTTGTCGTGTGCCAGCTATGCTGGCAATATGGGTGCGCTGCTCACTTTTCCAACGGAACCCTATTTTAGTGTGGAGTCCGACTTCCTCAGTACACACATGCCATAGGGACCCGTTTATAAGGTAGGCAATCATTCACAACCTCATTCATACAAGGAAAGGACAAAGACAGGATAGATAGAGAGAAAAAGTACATCCATGCCCGAACCGGGACCTCCCTATCCGTAGTCAGGCACTCTGACCACTAGACAGGGCGGGCGACATGTGATACTTACTATGTATTTATAACCTCATTCATGTTAAAGTTTAAGGTCCAGTGCATTGATTTTGCAATTTTAATCGATGTCGAGATTTGACATAACAAAAGAAATTTAAGCAAAATATTGAAAGTTATGATAATTAGCATCTAAAATCATTGTTGAAAAATATTTTCTTGTTTTATGTTGAGACGTCAAATTTAGTAATATCAATTGGCACTGTCGAAATATTCATTTTGTATTATTCATTACCAGTGGTCACAAGGTTATGTTTGTTTGACGCTCAACAATCACTTTTTCACATGTGTGCTAATTTCACAAGAGTTTACAGTTTAAAGGAATTCCGTATCGCTGAAAACGTCTATTCTGAACTAGAAACTGAAGCAGGGGATTATTGAACTGAAGGCCAGAGACCTCATCATTCGCGTGCTAGTTTTGCCAAGTGATCATAACAAGCTGTCTATTTCATAAAAAAAAAAATCCGCATGAACAATAAAAAAGTTCTTGATCCATTGTGCTGGAGAAAAATATGAAAATTTTCTTGAACTAAAAACTTCGAATTCAAACAATCTTTAACTCTGAAATCACAAATTTTTTTAAACTCAACATAGAATGGCATCATGTTTGGTAGTAATTTAATGAATTTTCTGTACTCTTAAAAGGATTAGTGTAGATAACTTTCATGTTTAGTTTCCATCCTCTTTGCATATTATAGTTATTTTAATTGGGTATATATACTGGTAATGTATAAGTACAACCTAAGTATCGAAAATTGTTTTAAGACATTGGAACATTTGATACACCTTGCTTACCAATGAACTTTTCATAAAAGTAGATAGTAAAAGCCTGACATTTATCTCCCATTGTTAAAAAGAGACTAGGATCGAACAATGGATTTTCCTCATTTAATTCCTGAATTTTCATATTATTAACCCTGAACTTCGGAATAAATATTTTTATTGGATTTTAAACCATTAAAAGTCTAAAATAAGTATCAAGTCCATGGATTGTCGAATTGAAGATAAATTGACAAGATTGATATATTTTACTAATGCATCGCGAAAAGTTAAATTGACATATCTGACTTATCTATTAAAAAGTAACAACCACTATTTGCTTACGTTGACGAAATGACAGATGTATACTGCTTGACAACTATCTGTAGTGTCAGCTGCAATGTCTGGTAGAAACACATCAAAGTAAATCAAGTATTCACATCGGTAGGCCTGTATGCCATGGTATTACGTTTTACCTAGTTTTATCTTCCAATCAAAGGCAACTCATTTAAATTTTTGTCATAATACCATTAATAAGAATAGCTGTCTTCTGTGTGTGGTTACATAATGATTCACCTTGAAGAATGTCCGAAAGACATTCATATTTGTATTTAGAAGCCATTACAGAATATGCATCTGGAAAAAATTACATCCTTTAATGAAAATATTTGGTTGGCATGAGATGTTATAGCCGTCAATGATTTTACTCTTGTCAACTGCTCACGAGAAGTACATTGACTACATAAGAATTCGATAACTTTTACATTCAGGGTAAATTCTTTCAGGGTAAAATTTTTATTTCTTGAACTGGATGGTAATACTCAGCCTTATAATTCAGCCGTTGACAGTAGTTCTCTGTAGAATGAATAGAATTATTGAAAAGAAAGAACATTTGTCTCCTTATTTAAACTCTAAAGAGACACAGGAAATGATTTTGGTATGCAATTGAAAATTTAACTAATTTCTACCCATAAGTGGTTTCGTTTGTCCATATCGGATGACTAAATAATATTATTTCAGTTTGAATTTGAATGGTAAATTAATTCTTTAATTCGAAAATAACTTTTTCAAGTGAAAATATTATATTTTAGAAATTAAAATTATTTACTTTTGCAAGTATTATCAAATAGACTCACTTATTTTTCCTTCATTCCCAAATGACATTGAAGTCTGTAACCATTTTCATGTGTTTCACGAAAGATTGAAGTTCTAATTTAGCCATAAGTTCTGGGCCTTGTCTTTATTTACCTACCTTGGCTATGGATTATTTCCCATTGGTTTTGTTTAACCTTCCCTTACCAATACTTGTCAGCAATCATCACTCATTATGCTTAATTAGTAACGAACTATACTTCTGGAGGATGCAAATATATAAGTCAAGAAATTATCGTTATAATGGTAAAATTTGTTTTGTTGCGCTACCTCTTTAATGTATCGTTAAGTGATCAACCCATATTGAATATACAACTGATACTTAATGATATTTTTCCGTGATTTTTTTGCTTAACCAGGTTCTGTTCCACTTTTCCCTATGTTGTATTAGTCAGCAATCACCACTCATTATGCATAATTAGTAACAAACTACACTTTTAGAGAATGCAATAATATAAGTCAAGAAATTATCGTTATTTATGGTAAAATTTGTTTTATTGCTACCATTTTAGTGTATCGCTAAGTGATTAACACATATTAAATATACAACTGATACTTATTGATATTTTTCCGTGATTTTTTTCGCTTAACCAAGTTCTGTTCCACTTTTCCCTATGTTGTATTAGTCAGCAATCACCACTCATTATGCATAATTAGTAACAAACTACACTTTTAGAGAATGCAATAATATAAGTCAAGAAATTATCGTTATTTATGGTAAAATTTGTTTTATTGCTACCACTTTAGTGTATCGCTAAGTGATTAACACATATTAAATATACAACTGATACTTATTGATATTTTTCCGTGATTTTTTTCGCTTAACCAAGTTCTGTTCCACTTTTCCCTATGTTGTATTAGTCAGCAATCACCACTCATTATGCATAATTAGTAACAAACTACACTTTTAGAGAATGCAATAATATAAGTCAAGAAATTATCGTTATTTATGGTAAAATTTGTTTTGTTGCTACCACTTTAGTGTATCGCTAAGTGATTAACACATATTAAATATACAACTGATACTTATTGATATTTTTCTGCGATTTTTTTTCGCTTAACCAGGTTCTGTTCCACTTTCCCCTATGTTATGTTGGTCAGCAATTACCCCTCAAAATACCTAAGAAGTCATGAATTGTAATTTTGGAAGAAAAAATAAATAAACCAAGAAATTATCATTGTTCTAATTTAAAATATATTTTGTCATTACCACTTTGGAGTATCAGAGTAAGCGATAAACTGAATCCTTATTGAATATTTATTGGTATTATCTATTGGCTTCCTTCTGTGAATTTTTTACTTTTTCTTTCTTTATTCCCCCTTTATCTTCATTCTCTGGAATCACATTCCCTTTTTATATTTGAGTTTTCTGCACATTATTTTCATATTTAAGCCTCATTTGGTTTTTTTAATTCATAGTTATCGATTTTCTTCTTTCGCTTAATTACTCTATCTATTGTACTTTTCAAATAAGTGAATATATAGGAAAAATTTTAGTAAAATAATTAAGGATTGTGTCATTAATTGACCTTGTTGTAGGTGTGTTTGGATAGCCAATAATTAAATATTATTTCCTTCAATTTCCTTTAGATGTTAAATGGGAAAACCGGAAACAAAGAATGTAATCTAATTTTAAATATTCCTCTACTGTGAATAAATAAAATGAATATATCATAAAAAAATATTTAACGCATTTGAAAATTAACTGTTATAATAAAAGGATTATTACAGAAATTTACATTATAGTTTTATATGCATTTATATGAAACAAATAAAGGCATATTATAGTGTTATGCTTCTTTGAAATATAATAACTAGCATTTTTGCTAAATATAAGTTTTACATGTTTTAACGTTTTCGTTACATCAAACAGTTCATACTTAAGTAAAGATAGATGAAATATTTGCAAATTTTTTAGTCGATTTATAATTAGTTAATAGAAAGCAAATTTTTAAGTCGATTTTTAAGCAAACTAATAATTAAGTAGAAAAAAATTTTAATTCGATTTCTTTCCTAAATACGATAGGAAATTAATACATATGTCAGAAAAAAGCATTAAATTTTGTTTTGTTTACTATACCAAATAAAATTAACGATAAAAATTAAAATTATTTTTCTATTTGTTCCAAACATTAATATTAATAAAAATATTGCACCAAACGCATAAAATTTACCCCCAATGATTTCCTTCATTTTTCTTATTAAACACATTTGCAAATTTTAACTGACACTAATAATGCAAATGTGACAAACAAAACTTGTCATATTTTATGTATGATGTGATTTAATATGAATATACTGTATGTATATTCACCATCAATGTGAACAATAACTTTTAATGGACTTAATTATTTATATGAATAAGATATTTGCATTGAACTTAACCATTTTGAAAACATTTCCATAATTTAGTTATTTGATTGTAAAAATAAAGTAAACCTTCAAAATTTAGATAACGGCATTTACACCTATCAAATATGTGTATAGCGTTATTTGACCATATCAAATAGCCTTAAAATGATACTACTTTTAAAAAGAAATTGAATAAAATGTAATTACATGAGTCAAAAACATTTCGAAGAACAAAAAAAAAATAACAAAGAAACAAGAAAAACTCTATAATATAAAAAAGCTGTTATTCTAAAAAAAAGTGGTCTAAATAGACTATAACTAAACTGATATTGCAATAAACAAAACAAGCAATGACTTAATTTTTTTCTTTAATGTTACTTAAGATTTGCTGCTTTTGCTGAAGTTATTTTTAAAAAAACTCATGACTGCAACAGAGAAGAAACAACGCCATCTGTTATTATTATTCATAATCATTCCAATTAATAAATCATTTTTGAAAGCGACGCATTAGCAGCAGGTAGTATTTACTTGCCTCAATAGATGGCGCAAGCATCAAGCTGAGGATTACAGAAAGTTGCATGAAAAAGCTTAATGTAGGGAATACATTGGAAAATTTGTATGAAAACGAAAAACTTTTACATAGATCTTTGGACTAAATGATTACAAATCTGAGAATTATGACTAACATAAAGAAAAATACATCAATTAAAAATTAAGAGAGCAAAAAATTATTAAAACTAAAAAGCGTAGAAATGTTACCGTTGTAAATTTTTTAAAGTTCATTTGTCTATTATTAATGACGTATCTTTTGTGAAAACTATAAAGGACTAAATTTACTGGACGTGTGAATTACATATTTATATTAAAAAAAGTTTTAACTTAAATTTAAAAAAAATTATGTTAAAGTTTTTTTTAAATAAAATTATTCTTTACGTGAGATGTCAATTTTTTATCATTTTTCAGATACATTACTCATCATAAATATTCAAATCATGAATAAATAAGTAAAATTTCGTTTTAAGGATATCTAAAACAATAACACCATTGACATCTAGAAATAAAATTTTATTTAAAGAATCTCTTTTATCCTTTTAAATAATCATTTTTATACTAAAAACATTTCCAATTCAATATACTATTCTTTCAATTCTGAGATTATTATTTATAATTATGATATGTTCATATATTTTCCTATACTTAGGATTAAAAACAAGTATTGTATACAAAAGATAACTTACTTTTCCTTCCTTAGACGAGGAAGAAGGTTAGCACAGTACTTTAATTTAAAATTAAAATATTTTACACTTCATTTTTCATTTTCGAAAAACATATTTTTGTTCTAAAAGATGTAACTCGCGATGCCAATTTTTGTACACATTAAAACCGGAATCTAAACATTCTCTCTCATGTAAATATAACTAAAAATTATGATTCTAACAATTTTAAGGGGAAAATCTTTAAAAAGGAAAAAAAGGTAAGAATTTTTTTTAATACAAATAATAAATTTAAATTGAAATATGCATTATGCGCATCTGAAATATTTTAAGGTAGTTTTAAGTGAAAAAAATTTTTTCTTAACTCCATTCATCTGAAAATCCGTAAAATTTAAAGATGTCTTTTTATTCACAAGAGAAATACTTTTTAGTTGATTATCGTTTTGAAAAAGGGCCAAATTGGCATTTCTATATAAAATAACAGAAAAATAACATCGCTATATTTAATAGACGTTTTATCTACGTTTCTTTAATTTCTAAATTTTTATTTTTTGCAAAATATAAGGAAATTTTATCTATGATATAGCGCTTAACAGTCAATACCTCTTTAAATCATTTTATAATATTTAATTATTATTATTGTTTGGCTCAATTAAACAGTATAAAGAGGTAACAGAAATTAGTTTATATTTCTAACTTTTTGTGTCTAACATTTTGTACTAACACAGAAACAGTAAACGTAATTTGCTGGTTAAAGTATATTGTGAAATATGTCAATTTGTAATTTTAATTAACATATTTGTGCCCAACTTGTCTTGTGGTCAGCGTGCCTGACAGCGGATAAGGAACTTCTGTGTTCGAATCCCGGTTCGGGCATGGATGTACTTTCTCTCTCTATCTATCCTGTCCTTTTCCTTTCCTTGTATGAATAAGGTGTGTATGGTTGCCTACCCTATAAACGGGTCCCTTTAGCATGTGTGTACCGAGGAAGTCGGACTCCACACCTAAATAGGGTTCAGTTGGAAAAGCGGAGCAGCGCACCCTATATTGCCAACCTAGCTGGCACACGACAACAACAACTAACATATTTTACGTTATCAATAGGCAATTGTGTTAAGTTTATGTCTGTCAATGCCAACAACGCTAATTTAATTCCATATTATGAATTAAATAAACGTTACACAAGTAAACTATATTGATAACCATTTTTATTCTCTTAGATATACAAATGGTTTTCAAAATGATGGAAAACATTAGATTTATAAAGAATCCTTTATTAGAGAGAGAGAGAGAGAGGGAGGTGTAGGACCAGCATTAACATGTAGTGTCGTGGGATCATATCAATCAAGAGTTGCAAAATACTTAGAGAAATACTGTACAATTCTCAATGGAGATTTAAGTTTCTGAAAAGATGCCAGTGAAAACATCGATTCCGAATTGAATGCTCTGAAATTGACCATAACGATTAAATTATATTGAAGTCGGATGGCTGAGCACAAGTCTAGGTAGATATGTTTAACTTTCTCCTCGGGTTCATCAAACCATGATTTAACAAATCTCGCTTCGTGGATTGGTGGATTATCCTCTTGGAAAATTCCATATTAGCAGGAAACAAAATTTACATTATAAGATGTGGCCTTGGTCAAATAAAATTTCTCTCCTTTTATACTTCTCCTCAGTAATCCTTCTAATCATAAGTACCGTTGATTCAGTAGAAAACCATGAACAAGGTGCGTGATATTATAATAGATTTACCTCTGTGCTTGAATAATGGATGGAGATAATCCTTATCATGAAATTGTCCAAATGTTTTTCAAAGTGCACTCGTCCTTTGAACGGAAAAGTTTGAAAGATGATTTAACAGACCATATAGCTTTATTGCACTTGTCAGTCAATCAAGTTTTGTGAGTGTGACTGTACTGTCGACAGTGTTTGGTATCTGTGGCTAATGTCTTGGGAATTGTTGCTGTTCTGTAAATGCTCATTTTCTGATGGTATCTTTCAACTGTGATTATTGAAGCTGGAGAATATAGATATTGCTTGAACTCTGCAACCACTGTTGTTGCACTTGTTCACTTTTCAAATAATACAATCCGATGCAATAGCCGTCTACTATTTTGCTTTGCAGAGATTGTCGCCCGCGTTTTGTGTGAGTGCGTGCGGTATTAACTTAAATTACTTAAATGCTAGAAATACTAAAATGTTAGGATGCTTTGGTGACACTTGCTCCAGATAGACGCATTTCTATAATTTGGCCTCTTTAAAAATCAGAGATCATACATTTTAAGATTTTAAAGGGAAAAAAACCGAGGCTTATAGAACAAGCTACGATAGCTTACAAAAATATAAACATTTCTATTCATGAAAAAACTGGTTACTATATATGCTTTAAAGCTTATTCTTGAATAGGACACCAAAAAATTTCCATTATATGGATAATTACCAGTCATAATAATTTCTTTAATCATCGTGATTCTTGAAATAGTGCCAAATTTAAAGTTTCTCAATAAACGAGTTTAAAGGCGCATGTCAACAATTAAAAAAAACAAGCTATACTTTTGTAATTTAATCAAAAACGAATTTAATCAAAAATTCTCAATAAACGAGTTTAAAGGCACATATCAGCAATTAAAAAAAACAAGCTATTCTTTTATAATTTAATCAAAAACGAAATTTATTGTTGTTTAAATCTTATCTCCATGTTATTTGAACAACAAATCAAAATTCAATCTCAGAATATTCTTTACTTGTAGTCAAGTTATACTAATATCTCAATAAAGTTACCATAGGTGTAGTAGTCTGAAGAAAATTCCTCCCCCTTTATATAAACTTCAAAATTGAGGGAGTTTCACCAGAGTATCCACTGTATATTTTCTGGTGGTGCCATCTATCTGGAGGAGTTTAGAGCAAAGTCGTATTTTCACCTTCGTGGTGCTCTGGTTAAATGAAAGACGCGCCCTTCTGACTTAAGTTTACATGTTGAATGGCATAGCGAGCTTGGCTTGTCCAAGTGAATTAAGTAACAACAACAGCAACAACATTCGTATGCATTTTTTGTAGGTATGACATATAAATACGTGTTGTTTATATTTACATTATTTTATAAAATAGCAATATCAAAATTTTTATTCGCAGAGTGTTGAAAATTGCAAGTAACTTGCCGAGGGAGTTACTATTCATAACTTCCTTTTATCACAGCCACAGTTATCGAGTCAGATATACATATTAAAATAATCAGACCATGAGTTACTGTTGCTTAAAATTTCCCATGTTTGGTCGTCATCCAGACATTAAGCGCCACGTTGTAGTTCATAGACTTGAATCAAAAAGTTTATTTCGTATGAAAAAATTACATAAGTACAACATTTATCTGTAGCCTCATCTGTAATATGATGTTAACAGTTACTTTTTTAATTACAAGATTTCTCATGTTTCATCGCTGTAATATGGGCATAGCACACAGATCATAGATTTAAAATAGGTAACTTGTAATTTCATACTAAAAATTGCATGCAATATTAATCTGTGGCCACCACTATTATGAAATGTAGATAGTGACTTATTAATTGCTTGATATTTTTTCTATTCCCACCACAATTTTTCTTCATTGTGGGCATTTTTCCATGGTATAGATTATGCTAAGTAATTTTTTATTTCGTATATATTAACTGTTACATACAACATTAATCCGTAGTCACTTCTATCATGAAAATATAGGTAACTTTGCGAAAAATAAAGACATAATTAATGATTCGTCAAAATTATTTTAATAGTTTAGATCAATGATTAATTTTTAATAGGTGATGGAAAATTGTAATCGCTTGTGAACATTTGATTAAAATGAATAGTAGGATATATGTAGTTTTCGCTTGTTGTTGTCGCAATATAGGGTGCGCTGCTCCACTTTTCCAACTAAACCTTATTTTGGTGTGGAGTCCGATTCCTCAGTACACACATGCCATAGTTATCCGTTTATAGGGTAGGCAACCATTCACAACACATTCATACAAGGAAAGGACAAAGACAGGATAGACAGAGAGAGTACATCCATGCCCGAACCGGGATTCGAACTGAGGACCTCCTTATCCGCAGTCAGACACGCTGACCACAAGACAAGTTGGGCGGCAGTTTTCACTTCTATATTTATATTAATAAAATGTATGACACGTGAATTTTTAAAACATTTATGTATTTATTATTATTTCTCGTACACAGAAGAATAATAAAAATTTATCTGGAATTATAACTCATGATGACTTTTAAGTAATGAATTAGAATATTATATCGAAATATATACATAATTACTTTACTCAAAATACAATTGCACGTTTCATTGTTAAACAATTAAACAATCAGGTTTAATCGATTCTGTTGAGTCCAAAGCAAATGACTGAAATGTGAAAAACGGAAATAAGAGGAATTTTAATTTAATAATTGCAATTAATTGTTTTATTTCAACTCAATAATTTTCCTCTATGGATATTTAAGTTCAATTTTAGTTGATAACCACAATTTAGTTTCGTGTGTTTTGTCTCTCAATGGTCATTTTTTGCACACGAGGGCTGATTAGACCGGAACCTACGGTTTCAAGCGGATTCCGAACCACTACAAACATCCATGCTCAAGGTGGGATTCGAACCTACGAACTGTTGAACAGAAGGCAAGAGCGCTAACCATTCGGCTGACTGAATTTCTGACCAGATGGGACTGTTTCAGCAAGACCCTATCTGCTGGAAATGTCATACGCAAGTGGGTCGATTAACTGAGTACCAAGAATGCTTGGGGACTAAACACTGGGGGTCTTACGTTAGGCTGACCACCTAACTGGGACATATGCTTCGCACCACAGGGCCCTCGGTCATGAAAACAGTTATGGGCACTGTAGGCCTTGGCCCACATGGGCTGTCGTGCCATGGAGTTTAGCTTATAGATATAAATTCAGGAAGATTTTGGACAACAGTGGTAATTTAATTTTCAGTTAAATAGTAATAAAAATAATAAAAATAAAATTTCCTCCCTAGATCTACCACAAATAATTAGATTATAAAAAATATCTTTCCAAGATCTTCCAAAATAATTAGGATTTCGAAAATGTATTATTATGAATGCAACCTTTAATCAACAAAATTACGTGTTCATATTCATAAAAGCATATTTTCTGAACCCTAAATATTAAAAAGAAAATATTTTTGAATGAATTTTGGAGTAGAAAGTTAAATAATAAGCGATGTAATTAATAATGATGATAAAGGTTAATAATAAATTTTGGTTGAAAAAGAAAATAATTTAAATTTTTTCCGTTCTAAGCTTAGCCAACGGAATAACTTAAAGTGTTCTACACTGCAAATCATTAAATCTCCCTTATTTGTAATCAAATAATGGATTATTTGGAGAATTCTAAATCAAAGAAGGTGTAAACTTTCAGATGAGTGATCACTGCTTTACACCTGTTGATAAAAAGGGAAAAAAAATCCCTTTATTCAATTAGAGGGAGAGAATGGAAGGCGTGTCCTTGGCGTACAATAGCTCCATTTGTCTTTCAAGAAAGAAAAGCTATGGAAAAGAAAACTTCCCCTCAACCTCCTCACCTTTGTGAAAAATAGAAAGAATACATTACTTTTTTTTTAAAACTATGTGTTAGTATACGGTTTCATCAGCAAATTTATAATTATAGCTTAAAACTAAGTTTAATTAATTGCTAATTAGCTTTTTTTCAAGTTATCAAAGACTTCTGTTTAATGTATATATTATGTATTTTTTATACTGGTGCGTAACAAAATTTTTTAAGAAATAAATGGAATTTTATTGATCCTTTTACTAATAAAGAATGTATAAATAACTAATACATTAAGTCAGTAGAATAATGAAAAGTAAAATTTTCTTACTGCAGTTGAAAGTATTATACGCTTACAAATTAGAAAAAAATGAAAATAATTCTATTAAAATTGGAAGCAAAATTTCTGCCTACCATATTCGACAGTTATATTCTTCTAAAATGAATTGAAACTTTAATTACAGCTAGAAAATATTTTGAAATCAGAAATACGAAACAGCAATTTCTTCAACCAATTATTTGATTATAGAAATACTGAGGAATTGAAATTTTGAATACCAAGGAATTTTTCCAATTAGAAATTTTGCTATTAATTTTTTTTAAGTATGATCTTCTTAACTGGAAGTGAAAAAAAATTATATTAAAATTGGAAGTAAATATTTTTGTGTCAACTATATTCCATAACTATTTTCTTCTGAAATGAATTGAATATTTAACTACAGCTTGAAACCATTTTGAAAACAGGAATACGAAAATCCGAATTATTTGATTATGGAAGTACTTAGGAATTGATAACTTGAATGTCAGTGTATTTTTCCAATTTCAGAGGAATATTAATATTATTTTTTTAAATATGATTTTCTTATCCGGAAATGAATGCTCGTATAAATTTTATTTTTTATTGTCAATTATAATCAATAAGTTAACTTATTTTAAATTCATTTGTTTTTTATTAGAAAAATACATTAATGATATTAAACAATACTACTATGACTTAGTATTTTGTATACATAAACATGTAAATAAAATAAACTTCGCTGTTGATTGTAATTATATTGAGTGATTATTTGTGATTGTATAATTATGAATGTAATTTATTGATATTTATATAATGTGCATAGCTCTAATTATGTATTAATAGATGTAATTATATATTATGTGTAAAACGAAATCGAGATTTCATTCCATTAAACTAATATTAATACAAAAGATTTGAAAACCACTATTTGTTTTCACTCATGTTTTTATGAATAAATACATTCTCATCCTTAAGTGAAAATGTATTGATATTATGAGCATAATCGCAAAATATACAGAATTATTTTAGTGCTAGTTGGTATTTATAATACACTAGAATTGATTAAACTTTTTTGAAAATCTTTTGAAGAAAGTTTTATTTAAATATTTAGGATATACTTCGATAGATATTTTAATATTTATATTATACGAAGTACTAGCCGATCTGGCAGTCGAATGATTAGCGCTCTTGCCTTTGGTTCAACAGTTCGTGTGTTCAAATCCCACCTTGGGCATAGATGTTTATAGTGGTTCGGAATCCACTTTAAACAGTAGGTCCCAGTCTAATTAGCCCTCGCGCGCAAAAAATGACCGTTGAGCGACAACCAAACCTATACGAAATACAATGTTTTTCAAAATCGGGTATGAAAACAAAATTTTTAATTGCACTGAAAAATGAATACAAGCTCTCTATACAAATAGATAGTTGCAAATGATTTTGCTTGGTTCATTTGCATTAAGTTTACTTTTGAACAGAAGGCTGTTATGGTCAAGAGTGAGCAACAAACCATAACAAATATCTTTGCTTGAAATGGGAACCAAATTCTTAATCTGTTATTGGAGCTGGAGATTGATTTGTCACCTTTTATTAATAATTTATTTTTTAAAGTTGGGTGGGCATAATACTGTATTATAGTGGATCGTAAGGTAACTATTATTTGGGAATTCAATGTTTTTAAACTTAAATTGCTATGGAAAAATATAAACTGAAATGTAGTCTAGTCTAGTAGAAAATTCTTTTCAGTAGTGCGCTCCAAAATCGACTTAGGAAAAGTGACCGCCGCATCACTCCACCACAAACCAATTTATTAGATGCATACCACATATTCATTCATTCATTCATCATCTCAGAATAAAGGAGATGCATACATAGCGGTACAGGCAATCCCCGGACTGTACCTTTATACAGGTTCGGTATTATGTACAGGTTCGGAATACTAGTCCATCACCAAATACCTCGTCATTATGAACAACGATCAGGTGACGAGGTTACAGTCTGAGCTGGCACCCTCTTCTCAGCATCCATGCCACACCTGTAGAAGGACTTTGGACGTCACATATTAAGGTGCATACGTCCCCAACCCACGAAACTCCTTCAGCCCAGTGAAGGAGAGTGCGGAATGGTCACCCTACCAACCGCTGCCCGAGGCAAATGATGCTTCACTTTGCTTATCTCAGCGGGAAGCGACTGAGCCACTAGAGCTCTTAGAAGAAAGACCATGTATATATAACTGTGGGGGGAAACCCCTGACTGTACCTTAAGGTTAACAGCCTTGTTGAACATCAGGCAATAGCATTAAATATTTTCTCTGAGTTAAAAATGAAATTTAACATGATGTCACGTACAACAATCAATGAAGAAACAATTTACAATCAATGAAAAGACAGTTAACAATTTCTATTGGGTAATTATGACATTAAAAACATTACATACATTGAAAGCAATTTTATAAATAGTATGAACACTTAATTATAAAAAGTTAAAAAAAATGGCATGATATGAAAGTTGATAACTATATACAGGCGAGGAGTTTATATAAGTTTAATAAGCACCTTAGCTTTTAAAAGCATTTTAGGTTAAAAAAAATTTTATAAGATTTATAAGATACTAAAAGTGAATAGGATAAAAAAAGTTTTTAAAGTTCTTAAGCGGTCTCAAAATGTTCGAGAAGTTCAAATAATTCGAAATATATAGTTCATTAAGTTCATGAAAAATATTTTTTTAACCATTAGTAGTTGTGGAAAAGAGTTAACTTTAAAAATAGTTTTCTGACTCGTCTGTGGAACATTCTAAATCGTCTGCAGGAGCGTGGTCTGAATCCTGACAAAGTTCCAATCCTCGTTTGTTGAGATGAATCATCAGCTTTATGAGGAGTAATTTATGGTGACGATCTTTCAAGCAAAATCTCAGGAACTCCATGTTGGTCTGTTGGGAGTTCTTTTTTAGGTGGTATTTCTCAGTCTCTGGTCACTCTAGGACATAGTGGGAAGGATCCCCTTAGGCTCCACAGATACAGGTGGATGAAGCTGTCTTTCCGAATCTTTGCAAGTACTGTGGAAATGGGCCGTGAAATGTTAGCAGCTGGTTGAGGTATGGATTATCATACGTCAGCTTGCTGGAGACTTTTGAGAATAGATGTTGGGTCATTCGGCCAGTTGTTGCATTGCCCCACAGAGACTGCCATTTCTGAAGTGTGAAGTGCTTCAGTTATTTGGTAAAGGAAGATCTTGGATAATGAATCACTAATGCTTCAAATTCATCAATTTTCGTGGCTTCCTTTGCAGTGATGTTTGCGCACTCATTTCTAAAAATCATTTTGATGCGCTTTAATGCATCTTAGGTTGATGTATGAAGTGGCAGCTGCTAGTTTTTCCTGTATGGCATGTATAATTGGTGATGCGTGTAGTGGGTTAAGTAACGCATGCAAAGATGATGAGCTATCAGATCAAATGGTTACAGATCTGAGGCCTTGTGCATCAATAAATTTGACAGCTTCGAAAATGGCCATGGTCTCTGCCTGAAAATCTGAGTTTTCATTCCTCAGTTTAATTTTGTATTCTTGAAGTTGTTTGTCTTTATGGTAAATTATTAGGGCCTCTCCTGTTTTAACGTCAATCTGTGATCCATCCGTATATATATTGTAAGGTGTGATTAATTTGATTTTGCCCAAACAAACACAGAGAGAGAATGGAACATCCATGTCTAAACTGGGATGTGAAGTGGACTCAACAGCTTAGGAGTCGGAAAACGCTAAACACTCAGCCATCGGTCGGCAAAGAACCAATCTATTAACACAATATAAATTACTTAATCTGGAAAGAGGTTTCACAGGGAAGATCTGCTTTACTCATATTACGTGCTAACAAGGAATTGATAGGCTAAATTTGTTCAAAGCTGATTTGATTTTCGGTAAAGAATTTATTTTGATTTTAAAATTTGGTATATAAAAATTGGAAACAGTCGGAATATTTACTTAAAAAATCAGGTTTTCTGTAATAAGAGCGTAAAAAATATTAAAAAAACCAAAGTTATATTAGTTATATTTTATTCTTCAATGGTTATTCTTTTGAGCGTTATCCGATAGTTACATTTACGTATAGAGGCCGCTGTGGTCTGGATGGTTAGTGAGCCGTTCTCTTCATCGAAAGGTAGTGAGATGGAATACCAGCTTAACTGTAGATCTGTCGTGCTCACTTAAGGCGTCTGGAGCACATTAAATAGGTCAAGGTTGCAATGTTCCCCAAGTGAAATTATATCCCTGTGTGGGTGACAGGTCATTTTCGAAAGAAAATCTTTAAGAAGCATCTTTGGTTGAATAAAATGCGAGAATACATGGCGAAGAAGAACTAATTATGAGCTCTATAAACTATATAAAGAACCAGATATTGTTAAATTTATCTTAATACAGAGATTAAAATGGGCAGGACATTTGAGCCGGATGAACGACAATCGGGTGACAAAAAATTTTTTCTTGGCTCGCCCCATTGGCACCAGAAGAAGAGGACGACCGAAACTCCGATGGCGTGACTGCCTTGAAAACGACCTAAAAACACTAAAAGTGACAAACTGGATAACCTTGTCCAAAAATAGGGGGTCCTGATATGCACTTCTGAGGAAAGCAAAGGCCCACCCTGGGCTGTCAGGCCAATGAAGAAGGGTGACAGGTCAAATATTGGGGTTCTTCTGCTTGGTGCCTGCATCAAAAACACGAAGAATCCTTCACCATGCTTTTAATTGATTAGTAGGGCCCAACTCATGGGTAACCCAGCATGGAAACATTCTGTTGCAACAACAACAAATAATAATGTTACGAAAAATTCAAATTTTTAATAAATGCTGATGAAAGAAATACTAGAAAAGTTAAAAGGAAAGTAGCATCAGTGTAAAATTTACAATTTCTTAGTAGTTCTTTTTCAGAACAGTCCTAACCACTACTGAACAAATTCAGAAGAATGCTGTTTATATTGAACGCATGCACATATGTCCTAGAGAATTAAGGCTTTTAAGAAGTATAAATTTGGATTAGTTCTAATGAAAAACTCCATCCAGCCATGTGTTGTATTTGTTCGAAAAAATCTCCTTATAAAATTGGATTATCAGGCTACTAAATGAGAAATGATTCAATGGGATTAAAATAAACAACACAGATCGAAGTTATAATACTCAGGACCTTATAATTATGAAAATTAATTTAAAATATTCTGTCACAAATTAAATTCATTTATTTGAATGCATACCTCTTTGAATGCATTATTGAATGCAACATAACACAAGCATCTAAAATTGCCACAGAATATAACGTCATAAATTCATTTCGCTTTTCCAAACATGGAATAGTGTATGTAACTTCACGGAGAGCACTTGCAATATCAATAACCAAAGTGCAGCTATTTTTCGACCCGAGAAATAACCCTCATTACAAAAAACCTGACACAATGCGTGGGTGTGCGTGTGCTCCATCCACACTTTCAGGCATTAACTATCCATTTAGGTGACAACCGAAGAATAATTTTTACACAGATTTTTCACTCTATTTCTTTGACTTAGCTTTGGTATACTGGCATAGGCTTATAACGGGGGATAAAGCATTTATTTGAAAAATGGAAGCAACCCTCTTTTGTAGAACCCACCAAACAAATGACTGCACGGGTGGGGGCATTAAGGACAGAAAGGGTGCTTAATGAATACTTGCTGGAAGAGTTGTGGCTTTCAGGACGAGTGGTTTACAAAAGGAAGGTGTTATTAATATGGGGATTGAGCGTTACTTCGTGTTGGTCACCCCCTTCCAGCCAATCGCGTTCTTTCTCTGGTAGTACAAAGAGCCCCTTTGGTTAATTGCCTCTCCAGAACAATGAGCGATGATGCCTGCTGCTGCAACACTTGAAATGATTAATCTGAGGTAGTTATTCATTGTAAGTTCACTTTTGTGCGAAGCTACTCCACATCAATAATTCAAAAAAAAAAAATTATTCACTTTTTCGCCTTTACTAGAAATAAGATAAAACGGAAATCGCTTACAACAAGTCAGAGAAATCAAACTATCAGTGAATTCTGATGCTGTGTGTTACCTAAAGACAAATTTTCATATGAAATTTCTATCCCCAAGGTTGCAATCGAGCATATTTTTGAGCTGTGAATAAGGACCGCATGAAAAAAAAACGTTTAAAAAATCACATAAATCTTCTCGAATACAGCTATAAAAAAGTTTTTGCAATACAAAAGTATTTTTAAGCTATGAAAAGAGACTGCATAAAAAAGTCTCATGTAGGAAATCATTTAAAATCTTACGAAAAAACTGAGAATTATTTTTTAAACGAAATCAAAAACGATGCTTTGAGTCATCAATCAATCAAATGAAAACAAGTACTTTGAGGAAAAGTGGCAATATGATAAGGCAAAGCAGAAAAGCGAACTTCCAGAAAATAACAATTATTTTAAATGTAAGAAATACAATGATAAGAAAAATTATATAGCTCACAATACTAAACTAATAGCTTCAAAGCACTAGATTTATAAATGTAATTTATACTGAAGTAAAAATACATTCTGTAATGTAATCGGCAGACATTATACTTACGTAATATGGTGAAATATATATATAAAAAATCGAAAGAAACAAATGGCCGATCAAACCATTTAATTTTTTATTGGTAATTTGATGAATAACACTCCAATTTAATTGAAATTTCCATATACAGCATAAAAAAATCTCGCAAAAACGATATCGCAAATACAGGTTTAAATTTAATATATGAAACAATGTGTTTTAAAAAAATAACTAAATACATTTTGATAATTCGACAAAAAAAAAAATAAGAAACTTTCAAAGCCAGACTAAAGGTCTATTTTTTAACAGTAAAAACTTGTTATTAAATGTAAGTTAGAGAAATGATTAATCATCTATAAAAAATCAAGCATTTCAGTTAAGTTTGCATGTGGTTATATGTTGGTGTGTACGTGTTCACAGAAATTATTTTTTGTATAAAATTTTAAATTTCCCAATTAATAAGTTAGTTTTAAAAACAATAAAATTTCCATCAAAATTATTCTTCCTCTAAAAATTTGGTTTTATATCGCTAAGAAAAATTAATTTACAAATTCATCTATTTCATCGTAATAAGATAAAAAATGAAATATTTATCAACATATATGAGAAAATGAAACTCCATTTCAGATTTAAAAATTACTTGATTAATTGTTAAAATTATATTTTCCTTATTTAATTTTCCTTAATTTTTAAATTCCTTGATTACTTTAAAATTATTGAATTCTTTAATTATTTTTTCCTTAAGAAACTTATGTGGTTGATCAATGAAACCATATAAGTTTCTTTCGTTGATCATTAACAATATTATTCTTATAATTTAGTAACACATTTTTTTTTCTATACTATTTATAAAAATATAAACGATCACACACAGAAGCCAGTAGAAACAGTTATTAAAATTTATGTTTAAGAAAATTCAAAGGAAGATTTATAAATAAATGCTAATCAATATAGCCTTTTCTAAATTATATTCGATAAAAAAAGTACATTAGTGAACATATTTTCCAAAATTTTAAGAAATTAATATGAAAATGAGCTTTTTTATATGATTAAAGTTAATTGCAATAAGATTGGGAAAAATTATTGAAATAATTTAGTTAAATAATTTTTAATTACATTTCCATCATACATTTGGTTTTTTTAAGTAGTTTTTTTGTCTAAATTTCGAATAGGCTTAACTTTAATTGTAAAAGCAGCATCTTGTATTGATAATAGGATAATCAATAAAATTATTAATAACGCTAATTAACGAACTGTTGGAAAATCAACTTGGCACTTATGAATCTATAATTCCAGTGGTCCACATATATATTTTATATTTATTTATGTTGATTTATATTGTTCTATAGACGAAAGAAAATTAACATAATGAATCCCCTGTATATCTCTGTTTACTGACTGGAAATATATTCTATTTCTTAGTTACGTAATCAATAAAAATATGTAACTTAGATAGAATTACAACAACCATACTTCAAATCCTTTTCTAAATGCTAGTACTCTGAGATTATTTTCACTTTATAAATAGCAAGTATCTCTTATTACATAGGGGTATCTAGTGGGTGGGCCATCGGAACTGTGAAAATAAGTGAGATCTCGTATAATTTCGAAAAATAACACAGAATAGCCAATTTTACGGATACAATTTTGCCAGTACATTGCAACCTCAATTTATTTCATGTGCCCCAGCCAGGGCCCAACTTAGCATAATTGTGGCATGGGGGAAATCACTTTTTTAGGGGGCCCCTCTCCTTCAAAACAGCTTTCTATTCGATTAGCCAAACGATTCTATTTGATTGACAAAATGAACTTTGCATTAGATTTGAGGGTGCCTCCTGGGCAACTGCCCCGTATGCTCCTGCCTTAATCAAGTTCTGGCCTCAGCCATCAATAAATATCATGATGGTTATTGAATAGGTTTGTGTGTAGAGCCTTCCAGTAAAATAAACCTTTCACCAACCAGGCCATCCTGATACCCAAGCTCCAAATCGAACTCTTAATGTAAAGTACAACTAATGTAATGTAAATTAAAATGAGTAAAACAAATAACGATACATTTTTTCATAACATATTATAAGAAATTATAATTGCTTTGTGAGAAATGTGAGTTCAAACAGTTCTATTTGTAGGCCTAATCGCGGTATCACACACAAAAAAAAAAGAGTTTTTAGTAAGGGAAATAACATGGAATTCATTTTAATATCATTTTGTTTATGAATTGATGCATAGGAAACTATTATAACACTCAGAGCGGACATTTAAAGCAAATTTTCTGTAATAAAAAAGGAAAGCAAATGACATGAAAACGTACCATGGTACGGGTTTATGCAATCAACATGGAAATTAAAGCTATTTCTAAAAAATGATGTGTCAGCAATATATCTTTCATGTGTATTATACAAGTGGAATTTCATTCTTCGTGATTCATGGGTGTCACACATATACAACCACCCCTGAGAATATCAAAACATTATTTTGGCAGATCATTTCGCAAGGTCTGACGCTAGATAACGTCATACACTGTATGAAAAGTCTTGCATTCGATCCAGGACACAGCTGAATAGTGAGAAATAGATACTGTTCTTCTGCGTGCAGGTCAGTTTTCTGGATTTCCTTTCTTGCTATATAAAATATAGCTCACTCACACTGTAAAAAACCTCCCGGTAGACAAACCTCACTGTAGATATTAAAATGCCTGACAACAGACTCAAGCCTGTCTACTATGTAGCTCGTGGCAGTGGTAACTTAGTGGTTAGGGCATCAATATTCCGGCCGGAAGCGTGCGGTTCGGTTACCAATGCCACCAAAGACCCAGCGAGTACATGCGATTTACGTGCTCGTTAAATCTGTGGAATCGTAAGTCTAGTGGTTGGTCGTTGAGCAGTTACCATGGGTGTAATGATCTGGAAAAATTTCCTCCCACTTCAGATCGATGTCAAAATTGAGGGGGTGAATCCTATGGTGGTGCCATCTATCTGAGGAGCTTAGAGAAAAGTCATACTTTCACCTTAGTGATGCTCTGTTTAAACGAAAGACGCACCCTACTGACTTAAATTCGCATAGCCAATGACACAGCGAGCTTGGTTTGTCCAAGTGTATGTAGCTCAAAGTCGCTTCTCAATAGTATTATTTGTTTAAACGTAATCCGTGTTTTAGGCTTTTCAGCGTTTCTCTAATTATTTTAATGGTAGAAAAAATTAGCTTTACTTTACAGCTGATTTTTCAGGTAGTTTTAGAAGCATATCTGAAGTAATTTCCACAAAGCTGGTTATTCCAAAATGCTCTCATCATCTTCATTTTATTTTTTATCATTCAAATAAGAACTTTTCATATTCGTGTAATTTGCTAAGTTTTTGAAACCTCTCACATAAAATCTTCTAAATCTAGAATATTCTGCGACTTTGTGGTTAAGATTTTGGTATTTCCTGATGCTTTCTTGAGCGCATTAACGAGTTTAACATAATTTGATATTATTGAATGCACAGATTACTGATATGCTTCAAAGAATTATTATAGGTTATAAATCTAGATTGTGAGAGCTTTTAAGTTTTTTTTAGAGTGAAATATGTGAATGTGCTTTATTCTGCTGAAATATTTACTGTCCAAATTTAATGAATAGCAAATTTTATCAGATATACATATATTTATTGCTATATTTTTTCTGGTATGATGTTTATTTTATTCCTTAAATTACCAATTAGTAACGGTGTAATAATTTAAATTTTAAGCAACTTTTTCATAATAAACTTTAAAATGTAGTTTTGTTATAATTTTATATTTTAACTTCAACCTTTGGGAATAATTCAATTGGCAAACAATTATAACAGAAGATACACTGCATTATATATATCTATAAAATATAGCTTTAATTTTTTGAGAATTAAATTTCTAAGAAATGTTTTTAAAAAAGCAGAGATAAATTCAGAACCATAGCTATGAGGAAAGTTTTTACTATTGTTCTTTTTACGCTCTTTTTCATACACTAGGGCTTCTCCATCATATAGTCAAAATCATATAGCATACATTTCAAAACAAATTTGACGATTTCAAACTTTTTCAGCAGACGATAATGTTAATTTATCAATCGATAATGTGTCAGGCGATAAATCAATCGATAAATTAATCAGACGATGATTTGGCATACCATTAGTATAATCGGAGACTGATGATACTAGACTTAATTACAAAATCCATTGCTGTCATTAAGTAGTTTTAAGGGAAAAGGAAATTTTGTTTTTCTTCACTTTTTTACAAACAGTTGGATATATAATAAGTAATATTAAGTATTGTGTGCATTATAAAAAAATAACATTATTTTATTTATATTTTATTAAATTGATAATTTTTGACGTTACTCAATATAGTAAAAATTCTAACTGTGGAAGTTGTTGTAAGTCTTTCAAAAACATTTCCAGTTTATCTGCCTTTCAAGAACCTTTCCCAAAGTTTGAGAACCGTATTCACTGGTCCCAAGTGAAGATATTGGAAGACTGTCAAGCATCTACCTAGATAGAAGTAAATGCCAAAAGAAGCGCAATGTCTATCTCTTGCTGTTCAACAGTAGCTGTGATCAAACCCAGAAGCTTGGAAGAGTGTGATTCTTCCATTCCGCTACAATCTGCTTCACCAAACCGATACTTGTAACCACTCACTTTTATTATATGGAATTATTAGACAATTTAAGAGGTGACTTCGATTACCTTGCGAAAGAGAGCACTTCTTTCATCCTCGTTTTTGTTTTGCTCGTCTCTCTATCATCATCTTTTATTCGCTAGGATTGATTTAACCGGAAACTATAGTTTAAAACGGATTCCGAAACATTACAAATATGCGAGTTCGAGATGTGAATTGAACCCAGGAAGATGAATCGAAGACCAGAGTACAAACTATTTAGTTCTTAACTCAAATGTTTCTTTCATGCAAATTAGTGATTTTGGTACCTGAAATGGCCGAAGACAATTGGGACCAAGGTCTATTTTCGTTGAAATTTCCATATGGTTCAATGTCTAGATGCACGTGTGACTAAAAAAAAATGTGCCAGCTTAAGTATCAACCTTGTCATTTGAACGAGGTTCAAAATTACATTGTTGTATTTTATATTCAGTAGCTCCAATTGACAGGCAGCAGAAATGTATCGCGAAAATCCAACTTACACAACTCTTTTCAGAGGTAAAGGCTGTACAGTCAATATATGCATATTATTCAAACTCAAGGTTTTTTTTTCGATTGTTTATTGCTGAATGGTTTTATTTTGCTTAAGAAAGCAAATTAGACTGTGAGATGCAGTTTAAAGTGGGTTTTAAACTTATAAAAACATGAAGGTTCCCGAGAGCTGAATCAAATCATCAAACTGTTAAACCGAAGGCCACAGTTTTAGACACTCAGTGATTAAAATTCACGATTATATGCGTGATTATATTACATGCAGTTTTATTCCAGGTTCACACAAGGCTTCAACACCAGTGATTAGTTAAGATACACTTATTGACTCAATATATATATACACTACTGGCCATTACAATTGCTACACCAGGAAAGCGGCACACCACACACGTGAAATTTACATGGCAGGTAGAACTTGCTGTGATATGCAAATGATTAGATTTTCAGCGCATTCATACAAAACAGGCGACAGTAGCGACATCTACAATGTGTATAAAACCAGAGATTTGACAGCAGTTTTCTCATACTCAATTTTCGTTTCAACGTTGTTTTCGGCAAGGAAAGTTATTGTAATGCCTCGTGTAAGAAGAAGAAATGCCTATGAGCACGGCTCCATTGACGCTGCGTCACAGACAGGAGCGCCTTCCATGGTGTGATCAGTGACGAACCTGGACGCGGGAATGGCATCACGTCATCTTTACAGATGAATCTCGGTTCTGTATACAGGACCTGATGGCCGCATCCGTGTTTTGAGGCATCGTGGAGAGCGCGCATTGCCAGCTTGCATTGGAAATTGCCATAATAGACCATCTACTGGAGTGATGGTATGGGGTGCCATTGTATACACGTCTCGATCACCTCTTGTTCGCATTACCGGGACTTTGAACAGCAACCGTTACGTTTCCATTGTGTTAAGGTCCGTGGCTCTGCCCTATCTTCGTGGCCTCCCTAATGCTTTGTTTCAACTAGATAATGCACGACCGCATGTTGCCCGTACTGTTCTGAACTTCCTTGATACAGAACAGGTTCGACTGTTACCCTTCCCAGCACGTTCTCCTGATCTATCTCCAATTGAGAACGTGTGGTCAATGGTTGCCGAGCGATTGGCGACGCCATCACTCACCATCCACTTCTGTCGATGAACTGTGGTATAGTGTTGAAGCTGCATGGACTGAGATCCCCGTACATGCCATACAATCTCTGTTTGACTCCATGCCTAGGCGGATAAATGCTGTTATTGCAGCCAGAGGTGGCTGCTCTGGGTACTGATTTCTCAAGATCTATACATCCTAATTTCCTGTAATTCTAATCACTTAGTTCTTTCCACTATAAGGTATGTGTCCAATAAATATCGTTCTGTTATTTGCATTCCTTCTTGGTGTAGCAATTTTAATGGCCAGTAGTGTGTATATATATATATATATGTTAAATTATTAGTTTTGTACCATTCGGGCACTTCACCATCTAATTGTTAGGAAGAACAGACAAAATTTAGCTTTGAAACTTTTTGCAGAGCAGTAAGTATTTTAAATCTTAATTACATTTCATGAAAGCTATACCATAGCTTATTCAGGATGATTTTGTGACGTTCCAAACTTTTACAGTAAATACTTGTTGTTGTTGTGTCCAATCCTTCAGGATCTAGCGGCAGCTAGATTAAATCCATTATTCAATGCACATCAGCAAAGTCAAGCACCATGAGAGGGCTGTTGCAAACTTCCTCTAAAGTGAGCCCCGAGCAATCGAGAATATGATGCGAGGAAACCGGTAGCAAATGGCACTTGGGACACGTTGGAAAGACTTTACGGCCGGATTCAAAGGACATTTGTTGTTGTATAGTAAATACTTGTAGTTCACAGGTTGGTTAGCTGCCACCTGTCCACTTTTCTAAACCGAAGCTGTAGAAATACCCTAGATCAAATAAGTTTAATATACACAGATCCAGTCAGAATGCGATATTTTGAATGGATTAGAATTGAACGAATGTTCGTATTTCTTGGATACTATTGGACTATACAACTACAGGATGAAAGTTCGCAAAATTAAAGGAAATTTAATCTTGCTGTGAATATATCAAATAATTTTAGTTTATCCAAGAAAAACTTCAGTCAGTTTCGATATCTGGTGTTATATTTTGTGTAATATTATATTTTTTATCATTGGGTTGAAATAATTTTTATATAGAAACGTTTAAATCAATAGGAACATTTAATGTGAGAATATTTATTAGCAAATAGTTGAGAATGTTTCTCTCACTCACAGTACTATTCTAAATTTAATCTAAAGAAACATATTTTTTGTTACTAGGATAACTGGTTATTTATTCATGGTTAAAGGCTTGTGTATAATGTCATGTCAATTATTTCATGTCGCCATGTAGTCTATTTTTCTATGTATTCTCATACTCGTTTACGTACACTCTATTCATGGAAAAGAAGCCTTACCAGTGCCTCTAAAGAGTTTGGATTTCTGTTTGTTGGAACGTGGAAGGTATTTTGTTTCCCTTTCACCACACAATAGATAATCAAAAGAAGGCATTTACTCTTATCCCAGTCTTTCACTCTTCATTTTTACAAAGATAAGATAGAAGATAAGATAAGATAAAGAAGGGATACCACCTTACAGCACGAGAATCCTGCTTATGCTTAAGAACCTTCTTTCCCCATCAATCCCTCGCCAAAAGCAACAATAAATATAAACCTTCTACAACCCTGCACGAAAAAGAGTCAGCTGCAGATATCAAGGAGTAGGATATTCATATCATCAATGAGCTTTCCAATTCGGCACAAAATATTGCTATCGCTTTTACAGTTGGATCTTCAGACTCCAGCCTTGACCGGAGTGGTGCCGGCATCTTTTTCCCTTATGCAAATGGAAAATCTGAATTCCATAAAAGATGTGTCGGTAAAATTGCCTCAAATTACACCTGTGAGCTATTTGCCATCAAGGAAGCTTAGAGCCACTACTACTTCAAAGCAATTCAAAATTCCAATGGATTTTTATAATTCTCAGACTTTAGATCTGCCCTCCAAGCCTTTTAAAGAGCAACTCCTAACATCTAAAGTATCATAATGCTCTTGAATAAAACAACCATAGCCCAAAAGACTTGCATTTTTCAATCTATATACCAGCGAACGTCGAAAAAGATATCAATGAGAAAGCTGACATCATTACGAAAGAACTCCGAGATAATGAACAATTTTCCAACAACCTGACCTTCATGGATGCTGATGCAATAGCCATCCAAAAACTACTTCATGTTTCTTCTCAAAAGTACTCCATTCCTGTTCTAGACTGTAACCTTGCTATCTCCACAAATATACCCAGATTGACGATTAAAAACCTCAAAGAATTGAAAATATCTTCCGATGGATTTCGAGGAAACAGAAGCTGTCCTCACTGATCAGGAACAGAGCTGTCTCTCAATCATACCTTCGACTGTCCTGCCATATTAGCAAAGCTCTTCAGGATCCATCTTGATCTCCCCCCCCCATCAATTCCTCTATTCCTTGGTAGTTTTAGATGTGACCGGAAAAGTGTCTTGGACACTTTTGGATCAATTTGATTATATTGCACTACTTAACTGAACAAGACAATAACAATAACTTTTTTTCTTGAAATTTGATAAGGTCTATTGATTAGCTTACTACAAATAGTAACATTTTATATTTAATGGAATATTACCAAATAGTTGGATGGATTACTGATGTTAATAAGGTATTTTCTATCATTCTTTCATGTTACCAATCATTCAAACTTTTCCTTACCACAATTAAATCTCAAATTGTTGACAAAACTTTAAGTTGGTTGATTTGTCACTCACGAGGTTTGTGATTTTTCACTGAAGCTTAAAGTTTCAAATAGATTCCGAATTTCTGCTTCCATATTAGTGATTGAATTCTCAAGTTGTGTGCTAAACCGAAGACCAAATCACAAGATTAGATTCTTTCCAACTATCAAACATAAAAAAAAAGACGGTATGTCATCATATGGGTGAACATGGCGTGGTTTTCTGTTGAACCAATCTTAATACAGAAATGAAGGATCACTGAGGAGAAATATTAGATGAACACCGAGACATTTATCCTAACATGCAAGCTTTTTTTCTGCAAGGAAAGGGTATTTTTTTGAATGATAATTCACCTAACCATGCAGCATGATATTTCCAATCCTGATTTAATGAATACGGAGTGAAGTTAATCTTCTACCTTGGCTCGCACAGTCACTGGACTTAATGAAATTGAGCTTTTAAGGTCTATTTTAGATTTTTCTATATGAAATAGTTATCTTCCACTGGCATCTCTCCCAGAACTTTTACAAGATCTCCATGAATAATGGTTCAATATTCCTATTCGTTGCTCTATTGAACACTTGTATGAAACGATATCTAAAGGAATCAAAACTGTATTACATGCCAAACGCGCTTATACATCATACTGTAATCAAGGATTCATTATGAATCTAATGTGTTTCTATACTTTTATAACCATTAATGTAAAATGTCTGAAAAACATCTGATTTAGTTTGATATTTAATAATTCATAAAGACATAATCAATCTTATATTCTTTATTAGTACAATAACTTACTTATTATACAGATTGTGTTGTTATTGCATGCCCCAAAAGGCCAGCAGCGCTAGACCAGGTCCATGACGTTGTACACTCTACAATAATCCAAAACCAAAAGAGGGTCGTCAACCAAGTCCTGCCTGGAGAGCCCTAGGCACTCAAGAATATGTTCAGGCGAAGCCTGCTCGGTAGAACAGTTAGTACAGGTTTCAAAGGTTCGGGAACCTCCAGAAAATTTTAGGGTCTTAAAATGTCCACTTCGAAATCGGGCGAGAATAGTTTGTTCCTGACGACTTACGATTGTAATTTAGGGCCGTGGAAGCCTGATTGGTTAGGATGTCGTTCTCATTACCAGAAAGTAGGAAATTCAATTCCCAGCTTAACCGAAGACCCGTCAAGTTCACTAAAGTCAGCTGGGGCACGTTAAAGCTAGGCGTAGTCTCAATGTCCTCCAAGTGAAAGGGTACCTCTGGGGGAGGCATGCCAAGCATTGGGGGTCTTCTGCTTGATTCCTGTTTCAAACTCTTGAAAAAGGAGGCTGCTTCTATCTAACTGATAGAGCCCAATTTAGGACTAGGTACAGGGAATCATGCTGATGCAACAACAGATTGTAAGTATCCGTAGATGATTTTCTTTTGAAATATGAATAACATTTTTTATCGTCTTGAAAATGAAGAAACATGTCAAAACAATTGGCTTTCATAGATAAATGGATAATATTGAATTTCTGGGCCATTCAGATAAGCTGATTGAACACCTTTAGATTTCATCATTAGAACATTTGTGAAAAACATTGCTGATCAAAGAAAAGAGTGCTGCAATGGGTGACCTAAAGACTAAAATAATAACTACAACAGTTAACACTCTTGCCCATAAAGGGAAATTTAACAACTATCTGGAAATCTTCCTTGCTACGAATGGCGCACACGTTGAAATCTAATGCTTAGGTTCATGAAACTTATGGAATTTATCTAACCACAAGCGCTATTAATTTAAACCTATCTTTTGATTACTTTATAAACAATTAATTACCAAAATATGACACACTTTTTGTAATTCCATATTATTCGCACTACGTATGCTGAGCTTCCTTTTTATAATGTATAATGACGAAATCGGAAAAGTAAGGCCAAGATATTAGCATCTGTCACGTACAGCCTCTATTAGAGTGACTTTTTATAGCTAGTAATCTACTAAGTCGTATTCAAATATTTTTCAAGATAATATAAAATCAAAATAGTCCAAAGTTCCAAAATATTCAATCCTTTAGATGTGTGTATGAAAACAGAAACGCTGCACCTGTTTTCCACTGTCAAGCAGCGGCTGGAATAGAACATGATTACCACGATTCTGAAGAACTCTGTCAACTACAAGATAAAGAATTTATAAGGTTGTAATAATTTTTGCAATATATTAAACACAATCAATGTTCTTTACTGCAGTGGATTGTTTTGTTTCCGCTTTATAGACATTTTTTCATATAGTAGTTAATTTAGTCTAGTTATTCAAAATTCATTAAAAACAGTTGTTATCCATCATTCACGACTGAGATAGAAATCGAACTCATGAAGAATTAGACTGAAGAATTCAAGTGCTTCTATTTGACTACCAGTTTGTGCCTTATAGCCATTCTGGACATGATTGTTATACATAACACCAAATGGATGGACTTATGCCATTCATAAGACTTAAAAATTCCTGTAAGGCATTTTAATGTTCATTCTATCGTATTCCCTGCCGAAATGACTTTCCATAGTTCTAATCCATGCCGACCAATGGCTGAGTGGTTAGCGTCCATGACTCCTGAGCTATGGGTCCCGGGTTCAAATCCCGGTACGGGCATGGATGTTTCTTTCCTTCTCTGTTCTCTCTGTCCTTTCTTCTGTGATGAAGTATGAATGTGGCCCACCCTATAAACGGGTTTGTGGTGGTATGGCGCGGGTAACGCTACTCGCCTCCGTGACTTGGTTCACAAATGCCCGCTGGGTAACGACAAATGAGTAGGAGTTTCTGGCCTTGTTTTGGCATAGGGTTCGTCACCCAAGTGTGCCCGCCGTTGGAAAAAAAGTTCTAATCCACTTATGACCAGGTTGGAAGTCCTAAAAACTGCCAATCATCTAATCGGAGGATACACATGCAGAAACACATTACTTACCTTCCATTACTTAATAAATGCTTTTTGGACTCAAGATTTTTTTCTCATATGCTACACGAAGCCAAATTATCACGGAAGCTTCATAGTTTATTGTGAATCTCAAGCCTCTATTAACATCCTCGGCTAAAATGGGAAACGAACTCTCGATTCGTTGAACTGAAGACAATAATTATAACCTTTCGGCTGCCAGCTCGGCTAACGGGCTACGATCAAATCCGAAACATTCAATTCTAAAGAATGCTGTGCTACCATTAGTTCATAGTAAATCATAAGATATTTTTTTTAATTTATTATAGTTTATTTTGAAGCTTTACTTCCATTTTTAACGCATGAGGGACAGTTTAATCGAGATAACTCTGAGAATGGATTGCAAATTATTTCAAACATCCATATTTAAATTTAGAATTAAAGTTACGAACTGTTAAAGTTTTTTTCCAATGACGGGCACACTTCCGTGACGAACCCTGTGCCACAACAAGGCCAGAAACAGCTACTCATTTGTCGTTACCCAATGGGCATCTGTGACCCAAGTCACGGAGGCGAGTAGCGTTACCCGCGCCATACCTTCACAAACCCGTTTGTAGGGTGGGCCACATTCATACATCATCGCAGAAGAAAGGATAGAGAAACGCATAGAGAAATTAACATCCATGCTCGAATCGTAATTCGAACCCGGGATGCACAGCTCAGGAGTCAAGAACGCTAACCACTTAGCCATCGGTCGGCACGAAATATTAAAGTCCAGAACAAGAATTTATTTGATTCAATTATCTGTGGATTATATAACTGAGATAATTGATTGTTTGACGTTTTCCAGTTATTTCTCTTTACATAAGGGCTAGCTGGACCAGAACATACAATTCAAAGTGGATTCCGAACGCTTACAATTAGCCACACTTGAAGTAAGAGTTCAACACATGAACTGTTCAATTGAAAACCAAAATGCTAAAGATCATATACTAAAATTATTAAACTGCAAATATGTGTATTTATTAGGTCAACCGGAAAGAGTTCTATCCATTTTTGGAATAAAGAAAAATACAAATATTTCGTAATGGGAATAAGCTTTATTAAATGATATAATTGCCATTATTATTAATGACTTCTTGCCAATGTAAAGGCATATCGCATATTTCATCTGTTCATGCAAAAAATATATTATATATTATATATATATATATATATATATATATATATATATATATATATATATATATATATATATATATATAAATAGTGCTTGGTGCTTGATTTATATCTTCGTCATTTTTGAATTTTTGACCATTAAAAAAATTATATAAGGACAAATGGGTTATGGGTTAGAATTTCCCCTCTTAGTTCTACAATTTTTTGACGAACTCTTTTCTTGGCCTCTTTCTTTAACTGCTCTTTTTTAGAACATCCCCGGCCTATTTTTTGGACTACTTTCTTTAAATTATCCATTTGCTGACCACACTTTTAAGAACTAAGCTTTTCATTCGATTTTTCATGCTCATTATGTATTAGTCCTCAAATATCGCACCATACACAGAACATTCTCTCATTCAGAGTCAAATTTGTTAGAGTTGAATGGGGAAGGTTTTCCACACAATGTACCCTTTTCATTTTAGTGTTTTTGTGTAGGTAATCCACTTTTCATCCCCATTTATCATCCGGTTCAAGAAGGGTTCGACTTAGTTCCGAATAAGCAGAGATGTGCATGTGATGACTTATTCATCAAAATTCTTCTGATTTAATTCATGTGGCAACCATTTCGATTATTCCCACACCAATCCTATCTTCCGAATAGGGTCCGAAATAGTTTCTTCTTCATCATTGGCCTGACAGCCCAGGGTGGGCCTTTGCTTTCCTCAGAATTGCATACCAGGACCCCCTATTTTTGAATAAGGTCATCCAGTTTGTCACTTTTAGTGTTTTTAGGTCGTTTTAAAGGCAGTCACGCCATCGGAGTTTCGGTCGTCCTTTTCTTCTGGTGCCAATGGGGCGAGCCAAGAAAATGTTTTTCGTCACCCGATTGTCATTCATCCGGCTCAAATGTCCTGCCCATTTTAATCTCTGTATTGAGATAAAGTTAACAATATCTGGTTCTTTATATAGTTTATAGAGCTCAGAATTAGTTCTTCTTCGCCATGTATTCTCAAGTTTTATTCCTGGAAAGATGCTTCGTAAAGTTTTTCTTTCGAAAATGGAGATTGTTACGAAATAGTTTGCTGAGCTGAATAACGCTTCTGTTATCTCCGATGTTCTTTTTGATATATGTACAGAGAGGGAAAGGGAGAAAGAATATACATATATTATTAAATTAACAAGTAGCTAATTAGATAATGGAGTTGATAATAAAGGCTATCATAAATTATCTAAATTTTAACGTAATTCACTGCAGAATATTCATTTTTTAACACGATGCATTTCACTTCAAAAGTATGCATATAAGAACCTTATTATTATGAAAAGATAAGTAATATAATAAGGTTCAAAAAAGTATATTTAAATATATACTGACTTCCTTTTGGATATGTCTTTAAAGATTTACTCTTTTATTTGCTGCAGGCATTTGACGCTCCACCAGAAGATTGTATAAGTTCTAAGAGGGAGAAAATCGCTACCGAATGAACCCGCGTTTCCTTCTTGTGTCTATGATTATCATTCCATTTGGTTACATTGTAATAAATTTTATTCATGTTATGCAAGGTGATGAGTTCACGACGAACAGACGGCGCATGCGGAGGGGGGACATTATTCAATGAAACGCATTCATTCAGCTGCTCCGATCTCATTAAGAACACATTTATTCTGCAAACACTGGGACGGGGAATTGAGTGGATTGCCCCTCATGCTTAACCACTAAACGAGATAATCAGCCTCTCCTCTTCATTACTTGCAAATGTCCCCTAATTGATCCTCCGCACGCTCCGATACCCGATTCGCAGGAGATTGCACTGCGATCAGTTGCGTGTGGAAGAGGAGATTTCGAATCGAGTGGAAAAGTTAATATCGCAACATTTTAGACATTTTACTTAGAATTCGTAAGTTCTGTTAGTAGAAAGTCATATATATACACACACACACACACACACACACACACACACACACACACACACACACACACACACACACACACATATATATATATATATATATATATATATATATATATATATATATATATATATATATATATATTACAGCCAATTTAGGTGTGAAGTCCGACTTCCTCAGTGCACACATACCGTAAGTACCCATTTATAGGGTAGGCAACCATTCACAACCCATTCATACAAAGAAAGGATAAAGGATAGACGGAGAGAGAAAGTACATTCATACCCGAACTGGAATTCGAACCCAGGGCCACCCTATCCGCAGACAGGCACGATGACTACTAGATAAGTCGAATGGAAATAGCGGATTTTAATGCTCCATAGTAGGCAGTCTAAATTCAGAAAGCCAATGAAAGGCATTTTAATGCCCATCGACTAATTTAACTTCCAGAAGGGCATTTGTTTAGTTAGTGGATCGAATTTATGTAGAGGAAGAAAGGAAAACCGGAAAATTCCCTGGCAGAGAAGATAGTAACATCCCTTTTCCGTTATTCAATAGAGTCTAGAATAATAGCTTAAACTTTATACTCCAGAAAGCGCTGCCCTACCACAAGGCTACTGAGAACTCAGAATAGTTTGTTAGATTGCCAAATAAAGGTCTTTTTTTGCTGAAAAATGTATTATAACAGTTTAAAAAGCATAAGCACACAAGCACACACACACACACACACACACACACACACACACACATCACACACATTCACACACACACACACACACACACACACACACACACGTATAATGATTAAAATATTGTATGTCATTCATCATTATGGGATCATAATCAGCATTGTTATCTGTTGTTATTGTAAGGCAACTCCACACACAAAATGAGCTGTTGGAAAAAATTAAGAATATTTTGGTTGCCAAATATTTAACGGAATATTAAAATAATGGCAAAAGTAAGTCGAGAAATCTGGATTTCGAAGATTATTTTATATTGCTACAGCGCAGTTGGCTTATTGGTGTTTAAATAAGAAGAAAAAGTTCATATAAGAAATTTTAAGAAAAAAAGAACAGATAAACAAAATTCATATATTTCAATATATAAAAGAGAAAAAATTAAGTTTGGTGAAATTTTGAAAAGGAATTTTATTTTAACTACCACTGTATCAATGAAAAAGTAACCATTTGGAGAATAACGATATATAAAAGTATACATATTATGCATTGTGAGTGTGATTACTATGTAAGTTTTTTTCCCCCAATGGCGGGCACAAGAGGGTTGAACCCTATGCCGCAACAAGGCCAGAGATTGCTACTCATTTGTCGTTACCCAGCGGGCACCTGTGAACCAAGTCACGGAGGCGAGTAGCGTTACCCGCGCCATACCACCACTAACCCGTTTATAGGGAAGGTCACGTTTATACAACATCACAGAGAGAACAGAGAAGGAAAGATACTTCCATGCCCGAACCGGGATTCGAACCAGGGACCAACAGCTCAGGAGTCAGGAATGCTAACCACTCAGCCAATCGGTCGGCGATTACTATGTAAGTAAATGTGAAAATTTTTTCCAAATCTTGACGCTAATTAATTCCGCAATAGCAAAAGCATCAACATTTATTCGTTTTTTTTGTGAAAGATTTGTTAGTATCCTGGTTGTTTAATTAATTTATTAATATTTTTTATGTAATTAGTTTTCTGACAGAAAATCATTGTTAATAAAAAGTAATTGTTTAGTTAAAGTAGCTTACAAGGATGGAGGTCATCAAGTCTTTCTCACCATATCATAAAAAGACAGACAGCATTTAAAGAATATTTGGAACAAATTATCTAAATTTTAAAAAAAATTCATTTCAATCGTAAACAAGGAAGCATAATCTTCGTCTGAAAGCGATGAAAATGAAGGTGATTTAGAGACTTCTTTAAAAAAGGTTTTAATTCTCTTAATAAAACATAAATCCTTAATTAAACCAAAATTGACATTGAATTCATTTTAAATAATTTTGACATCGAACGAATGCTCAAAATAAAACACAATATTTTAGATTTTCTGGGAAGAGAATAAAATTTTCTTTCTGCACTTTATTAAAATTAATATTGGTGATTTTGGAAGTCCCAGAAGCATCAGTTAACTTTGAAAAGGCGTTTTCAGGTTTGAAATTTCTTTTCCGAAAGACAACAGAAGAAATCTAAGAGAAAAAATAACTATATTATAAGATGCTTAACAATTAGAGTAAGTAATTTTTACATAATTATTTCTGTGCGAGTGCCTTATGCGAGTGACGAAGGTATGCATCACCTACATGTATACGAAAGTAGTTGTTACATGCAATTTTGATAATGAACACCACTTTTATCGTTGTTGTTGTACAAGCCAAGCTCGCTATGCCGTTGGCAGTGCGAATTAAGTCAATAGAGAGCGTCTTTCGTTTGGATCAGAGCACCTCGAAGGTGAAAGTACGTCTTTGCATTTTTCAAGGTGCCTCGTAATTTTGAACCATGGTCAGGTGACGAGGCCACACCTGAGCTGGCCCCTCCTCTCCACATCCACGACACACCAGTGGAAGGACTTGGACGTCACAGATTAACGTGAACACCCCAACTCACGGAGCTGCAGCATATTTTTTTATAGAGTGCCAATTAAAAAAGAATAAAATTGATCTATAATTTTAATAGAATTACATTTTTGTTTCTGATAGAATGATATTTTTAGTGCAAATAAAAACAAAATTATTCATTTGGAACTGAACTGAAAACCATTATTATTTTCTTTCCAACGGTGGGCACTTGAGGGTTGAACCCTATGCCACAACAAGGCCAGAAACTGCTACTTATTTGTCGTTACCCAGAGGGCACCTGTGAACCAAGTCACGGAGGCAAGTAGCGTTACCCGCGCCATACCACCACAAACCCGTTTATAGGGTGGGCCACATTCATACATCATTACCGAAGAAAGGATAGAGAAACACAGAGAGAACAGAGAAAAAAGTAACATCCATGCCCGAACCGGGATTCGAACCCAGGACTCACAACTCAGGAGTCAGGAGTGCTAACCACTCAGCCATCGATCGGAGAAAACCATTCTTATTAATGGAATAAAAATGGGAGCGGAACAAAATAAGGCTCAAAGCCCTGGGGACAGGACATCTCCATAATCGAGAGAAAAATAGGGTTTCTTGAAGGCATCCAGTTTCACAGGTGTCCAATTTTTTCTGAGAGAAATGAGGCATGAGTGTACAAGAACAGTGAAATATTTTAATCTGATAACCGGATTATTCTGGGTGTGCTTTATCCTTTAAAAAAAATTCAAGATGGTATAAATTGGTAATATAAAAATATTCCAGTTTTAAGGATTATTGATATATTTTTTTTTGTATAAATGCTCCCTTTGAAAACATAAGAAAAGGCTTCGTTTACCTGAGTGATTGAGAGGTTTGTCAGGTGGCAGGTGTGAAATAATAACCTATTCTTCTGAGTAGTTCATCCTCATTATTTTGTATGCATATATTTTTCTAAATTACATTTAATGTAAAAGATGATATACTTCTCTTTTGTTTCTCTCTAAAGGAACCCCAATTGATTATCAACACTGGAATATTTGTATCTGTAACTGTTCAGCGTGTCTGACTGCGGATAGGGAGGTCCTGGGTTCGAATCCCAGTTCGGGCATGGATGTACTTTCTCTCTCATCTATCCTGTCTTTGTCCATTACTTGTATGAATGAGGTGTGAATGGTTGCCTACCCTATAAACGGGTCCCAATGGCATGTGTATACTAAGGAAGTCGGACTCCACACCAAAATAGGGTTCAGTTTTAAAAGTGGAGCAGCGCACCCCATATTGCCAGCCTGGCTGGCACACGACAACAGTAACAACTGTTGTTTATCAGATAAATTGATGTTATAGCCGACATATTGAACGCATTTTCAGTTATTCAAATTGAGACCAGTAGCATTCCTTCAATAGCTATAACAGAGGTGAACTCATTACTCGTAATTAGAATAGCCAGTTGCAATCAAAAGATCCTTGAGCTTTTTGCAATTAATACTGCCCCTCATAGTACTCTAATTCAGTGATTTTCAAACTCTGTGCCACAGCACTTTTATGTGGGGCCCATTTCTAAAACTGTGCAACCAAATTTTAGAAATGTATATAGTAAAAATCTCTCTCATAATGTGTTTTTTTTTATCACAAGTAAAGTAATAAACGTATTGTTGTTATTGTAGGACACATATTACCTTATTTTATTTTACATTTAAAGTTATAATCATCATTTATTTCACACAGTGTGTAATGAGCCAGTAAACAACTTTTAAACTTATCTTTTTCTTTCTGTGCCCCTAAATTTTGAAATCGTTAAAAGGGTGCTAAAGCTGTGATGCCAAAATTTTAATTATTTACATCACAGCTTGAGATGATTATTTTTTAGTTTTGTTCATATTGCTAAAAAAAATTAGAGCAAAATGGATATTTTGCTCTAAAATTCTTTATTTTCAGGATGCCAAAATTTTAATTATTCACATCACAGCTTGAGATGATTTTTTAAAATTTTGTTCATATTGCTAAAAAAAATTAGAGAAAAAGGATATAAGAACTTCTAAATTAAATCTTCATTTTCAGGAAGTAAAAGTCTGATATATTAATAATTTTTTAATAGTACATATATATATATATATATATATATATATATTATATATATATATATATATATATATATATATATATATTCTTCCAGCATATAGATATTTTTACCCTAGTTATAACATAATTTACTTACTAAGTTAATAATGACATTACAAGATTTTGGTTCGTTACCACTCTAACATACGTTCATAACATTTTTTGCCAATTAGCCAATACTAATAAAGATTCATCTTGTTCATCTTTCGAAAAACTTTCCAAGTTATTTTATTGCATCAAGCTCGCAGGTTTGTATAAAAAAAAATCTAGAATTACGTAAAATTAATTGAAAGCTAAGCCATTCCTTATCTCTAGATAGAATTAAAAATGCCTATGTGAATTATTTTAGAGGAAATTGCTGATTTATCTAACAACATTTCTTTTTTCTCCTCATTGAAAATTTAGTTGCTTTTTTTTATTTTCATACACAAATTTTTAAAAACTTTTTTCCATAGTTGTATACGCTCGTATAAGTATTTTTTTTATTTTTTGATATTATACACAACAATATTTTCAGTTTGGGATATTATAAATTTTATAGAATATATGGTTACTATTTACTATTACTAATTACTTTTTCTTAATAAGACCCTCTACCAATTTCAAAACCAATTTAATCATTACGACACATACACACACACAAATCTTTGTATGAACTATCATATAAATTTCCCTTCAAATTTATAAAATTTTGGAATCCATCTATAACTACTCAATCGTGAAGTTTTGCATTTATCTTGAAAATTTTTTATCAATTAATTTTGTCCCTCATCTTTGCAACTGCCATACATTAAAGTCATTCAACTCATTCTGGGATCGAACTTGGGATTTTTCATTTTGAAGGCTGAAGTCCATCACTCAGATATAGTGATTCAGAATAGAGTATTCACTCAAAATCTAAATCTTAATGTAAATAATTATTGTGGTAGAGGAATTTTCAACTTAATGAATATAAAATTTGTCTCATTTTTTATTGCTTTCTCTTTCAAATATTTTTACGTTAATGTTGTCAATACTGACAGATTTATATCTATATAAATATATTACAAGTAATGACTTTAAACTTCCAAGCTTTATTTTGTTTATAATTTGGTTTGGTTTGTTTGTCGCTCAAGGTCATCTTTTTTAACACGAGGGATAATTAGACCGGGACCTACGGCTTAAAGTGGATTCCGAACCAATACAAACATCCATGCCCAATGTGGAATTCGAATCCACGAACTGTTGAACCAAAAGTAAGAGCGCTAATCATTCGGCTGCCAGCTCGGCTATTTTGTTCATGGAAAAATATCATGTGAAAAATAACTAAGTATCAATTCTATTCACTTCTTCTAACTAAATAAACATAATGCAGTTAACTGCATTCTTGTATTTTTTTTTCTAATTAGTATTTTTTGATAAGAATTTATGAATTATTTTTTTCATAAATTTATTATATAAAATATAATTATCATATACTATTAATATATGTTTTATAGTTTATAAATTATTTTATTCCATTAGTCAATATCTACGGCTACAAAATTCTTTAATTCTTAAAAAAATATTTCTGCAAGAACTTTTTGTAAAAATTTCAAATGCTTTTCATCCAAAATGTGAGCGATTTGAAAAAAAGATAAATTGAAAGTTTCGCTTAAGCATTTATTTCATTCAGATAAAATGATTTTATAATGTACGAAATATCACTTATATAAGTATTATTTGGACAGCAAATTTCAATAAATTGTCGATAAGAACTAAATAAAATGAAAAAAGAAAAAGAAATTCCTGTGAAATGAAATGAAAGGCGATTTTTCCGAAATGATTCTTCGAAATTAAAAGAGTCAACCGCTCCTTGGCGATTGAAGTGGAGTTTGGGAGAAGGGGAGTCAATCTCATAGTTGAAAACTCATCCGCGGCGTGGGAGTTGCGGGGGTGAGAGAGAAAACGGGCAGACGACGAGGAAAGGGCGGCATTTTGATTGGGGCGCTAAAAAGCGCCTCCATCACGTGGGGAAGACGAGTCAACTGAACTTCATTGTCAAATCTAATTAAGCGAATTTCCGAAGTAATTTAACGACGAAGAGGGAAAAAAATGTTTTATATATCGAGGGGAGGAGAAAATGAGAGGGGGGTGAATAAGGCCGCTGGAGTAAAATGCAAATACACTTCTCTGTTTATAAAATCAGCTCAGACGATTTTTAAATTAAAAAGAGCAAGCGATACCCTACACAGTGTCGATAAGATTGAGAGATGATTGCGCGGTTTTCTCCTGCGCGGTTAATAGATTGATTTAGGTATGCAAATTGATTTCACTTTTTTTTCCCCTCCTCTTTGTATACCAAACTTCGGTACAAGAGAGAGGGGTGTTCCTGATAATTGCATAAAATAACCCCGATTTCCAATGTGTTTGACTTATTTAAATATCTTCTAATTTCGTTCGGTTGAAGAAAGGAGATAGGGAAGGTGAAGCGTGGGAGGAGGAAGGTTACCAAAAATGCAAATGCGCCATTTAATCAATTATCCTTCCCTCGAAGTAGGCAGCAACTACTTTTTAAGAGATCTTGAATAATTTAGCATTCGACAATAGGGTAATTATTTTCTTGCCATTCCTCTTAAAGGGGATATCTTGGAATTTTCCTTGATTGATATACAGAATGACAAATTGAATCACATTTAAGTAAACTTATATAAATAACAGTATACAAAACTTATCCATCAATTTTTTTTATTCTTATTAAGGATTACAGGTTCTAAATGTACGAAATGCATGAAAACCCAACATTTTTCTTATAAGTTTACTCTATATATTTTAGAATAAAATGTCCGAGACAAGTTTCAACAAATGTAATCATTTGTTGTTTATTTTTTAGATACATTTTAAACATAAAATGACCTAAAAATAAAGTGGTCTCATTAAATATCCATTATAAACATGGAAAGACAGCATTAAAATATGCTGTTATAACTTCATGTCAAGTTCGAGTTGCTTTTTCTTCGTTCTTTTGCTTTAAAAAAATATTCTGTACAATATACATCTCATTATATACATCAACACACGATATAAGAAAGGATTTAATTGTAACGAATGAGGAGAAATGACTCACTTCATGCTATTCAGTTTATTCAGCCTCCCAACTTGTCTAGTGGTCAGTGTGCCTGACTGCGGATAAGGAGGTCCTGGGTTCGAATCCTGGTTCGGGCATGGATGTACTTTCTCTCTCTATCTATCCTGTCTTTGTCATTTCCTTGTATGAATGCGATGTGAATGGTTGCCTACCCTATAAATGAGTACCTATAACATGTGTGTAGATCAAAGTCGTACTTTCACCTTCATGGTGCTCCGATTAAAAAACGATAAACGCTCCCAATTGACTTAAATTCGCATAGCCAAAAGGCATAGCGAGCTTAGCTTGTCCAAGTGTCATTAGTACAACAACAGTTTATTCTTCTTGTAATTAGGTATCAAACTTCAATATGTACCCAATTCTTTTCATATGAGGAAAGCTAATTGGTTTATTATGTTAAGATTTTTAACTATTCTACTGGTAACTTTCTTTTTTTCTATTGAATAATTCAAAATGCTGTCATCAACTTCACAAATCCAAACTAATTTCGCTTGACCTTCCAGCGAAAAATCATCATTCTAAAGTTTATTAATCTATTTTTTGAACCATTTGCATAATAGGAGCAAGTTCTAAATAGCTCTTATGATGGGAAGGTAGTGAATTAGAATCCAGGCTTAACCGAAGATCCTCCACATTGACTAAAATTTGCTAAGGCATATCAAATAGATTGTGATTGCAATGTCTTCCAGGTGAAATGATAAATTGGGGGCTTTCCACTTGGACCCTTTTTAATTATGAACACTCCCACCCAGCAGCTTCCATTTAATTGGCACAATTCTGGGCTAGGTACAAGATAATGTGCTGGTGCAATAGCAACATTTTTTAGATATTTACGGAGTTAAAGATAGTATTTGAATCTTCTCCACCTGTTGCATTCCACGAAAGTTTTCTATAGATAGCAAATATTTCACATATCGCAACGAATTATACCGGGAAAATATTCAAGCTCCCATCTTGACAGATGTAAATGCACAAAGCAAAAACTTACCTCCCGTTGTAAAGCAGTAGCTGGAATCAAACTAAGGACATTCCCTTTAGAAGCGAGAAGTCCTACCTCTAGGCCACGTTTAGCATTTCTGAAAATTTGTCACATTCAAAAATTATTTCATTTTTTATCATAAATCATCGCTTTAGGGATAAAAACATCTATCTTTTAAGAGTAAGAAACATGGCGAAACAAAGAATCCATAAATATTTGAACATGGTATTATCAAAATTAAAAACACAATGGCCTATGTTTCTTACATTTTAAAGGGCTTATATTCTTATATTTTTGTGTCATTGATAAAGTTAAAGAAAAATTATTTTACTATATAAGTAATAAAATTTAAAATTAAGATATTGATTCTGTTCATCCAAGAAATAAGATCTGTTTAGGATAAAATCTGAAAAGTTTAAAAAAGGTTCTTGAACAATTTCAAACAGAGAAAAAGTTTTAATATTTGTCAATCAATACATAAATGGCCATCAACGATGGGATTCTTCAACATTAATTACACACAATACAGTAACTAATACTATGCTGCCATCCTGTCCTGTGGTCAGAGTGTCTGACTGCAGATAGGGAGGTCTTGGGTTCGGATTCCAGTTCGGGTATGAATAAATTTTCTCTCTATATCTATCCTATCTTTGTCCTTTCTTTGTATGAATGGGTTGTGAATGGTCGCTACCCTATAAACGGGTACCTTTAGCATCTGTGTACTGAGAAAGTCAGACTCCACACCAAAATAAGGTTCAGTTTTAAAAGTGGAGCAGCGCACCCCATAATGCCAGCCTAGCTGGCGCAAGACAACAACTCATACTATACACATATTGTAACTTATCTTAGAAAATTACAAAATAATTGAAAATTTGTCCCTATCTGTGTTACATTATTAATAAAATTTATACAAATTGTCCCTGCCTGTTACAAGGCGTTCATTCTCGTCGACGGAAGGTAGTGAGTTCAAATTCCGACGCAACTAATGATCCGTAGTTTTCGCTGATGGCGACGGGGTCATGTAAAGCAGGTCGTGGTTGAAATGTCCTCCACCTGAAATATAACCTCTACCATAAGCAATGCAAGTCAGAGAGTTTTCTGCTTGGTACCTGCTTCTAAATTACGGGACTCCCTCTCACTTTCGGGGTACAAGAGGGCACACCCACTAGTCGCCCCACTTGATAAAGTGTCGTTAACCGCCACTTTCTAGTGCTGAAAAAGGTTTTATTAATTGTGGATCCTAACCGAGCATTATAATAATTATTTAAAAAGCTACTCTGAAATGAAGTTTGAGTATTGCATTTAAATGCAAATCGAAAAAGGGTGTTGTTGCCACAACGTACTACCCTGTACCTAGCCTTGAGTTGGGCTCTACCACTGAGTGGAAGTAGCTAAGGAGGAGTTTTCATAATTTAGTTTGTTTGTTTGTCAACGGTCATTTTTTGCACACGAGGGTTAATTAGACCGGGACCTACGGCTTAATGTGGATTCCGAACCACTACAAACATCCATGCCCAAGATGGGATTCGAACCCACGAACTGTTGAACCGAAGGCAAGAGCGCTAACCATTAGGCTGCCACCTCGGTTTATCTTCATTAAAATATCGTTTGGCTTTTTTTTAAATTTAATTTCTTTTCTAATTTTTCTTTATGATCAAATGACTTGTAATTTTTTCATTATCATTTATAATTATTGCTGTTAATTTTATTTCCTCTTATTAGTAAACTTCAATTTTTTATTTTTTACGTAGCTTTAATTATAAAATAAAAAGAGAACTTATATTTTCATTTTTGTTCGCATTTGAAATTTTCATTTAATTACTGTAGATTTGTTATTTCCAGTGTGTTATAGCATTTAAAATAGAGATAAATACGATTTTTAGTAACAAAATTCACATTTATATATTTATGTTCTAAATATTGTGCTTTCATTTTGACGCGTTAAAGTCTATTACATAAATTTAGTATGAATCTAATACACACACACACAAAGCATGGAAAATTACGTTGAAAGTGTACACGAAGGATACGTTAAAATGATCTTTTTTCATGCTTTTTGCAATATTCTACTGATTATTTCATTGCCAATTTTATCAGTTTTCAACGATGATACACTTGTGGAATATAATTTTGCTGCTATTTAGAAAATTTCGCGACTCCCTTCCTGTGAATACAGTATTCGAATTTACATCGATAACTTTTAATAATGTTTAGAACGAATGATATGGAGAGACATATTCCTTCTAAGTATTATTAAAAGAGGCCTGGTTAGAAAGGGGGTATCATTTATTTATAAGAAGAAATAGGATTTATACCTCATCCAGTTGAAGATTTGTGTTGTTGTTGTTGTTTACGACACTTGGACAAGCCAAGCTAGCTATGCCATTGGCTATGCGAATTAAGTCAATAAGGAGCGTCTTTCATTTGGATCAGAGCACCACGAAGGTGAAAGTACGACTTTGCTCTCTTAAGGTACCTCGTCATCTTGAACCACGGTCAGGTGACGAGGCCACACCTGAGCTGGCACCCTCCTCTCCACATCCACGCCACACCAGCGGAAGGACTTTGGACGTCACATATTAACGTGGACACGTCCCCAACCCACGGAGTTCCAGCAACCCAGTGAAGTAGAGTATACTGTGGTCACCCTCCCAACCACTGCCCGCGGCAAATGATGCTTCACTTTGCTGAGCTTACGGGAAGCGGCGTGAAGCTACTCAGCCACTGGAGCTCTGAAGATTTGTTGAGATCGTTAATGTTAACTGGGGCTTGTTGAATAGATCGTAGTCCCAGTGCTTCCAAATATTGTGCCAGGAAGAGTGGAAGGCCGGATCAAGTATCGACTACCTTGATCGCGGTTACAAATAGCGAGATGATTAACTGTATGGAGTGGCAGAAATAAGCAGCCACAAGCATATTGCAAGCAAACAATAATCTTATATTTTACCCATGCCACCCCTTTTCATGTAATCTAAAAAATAGTCATTTATTAGCCTGACTAAAAAGATGAATAAAAAAATAGAGCATTCTGAGAAAGAAATTAGAATATATTTTCAGAAAATTATTGGTGTGATACTTTTTCCTATATTTTCACAATTATTTTATGTTTGGTTTAGTTGATTTATTTTTGCAAATCATTTCTTGCACTAGGTGGCTAATCATGTCGGAATCGATAGTTTAGAGTAGATTGATTTTAAGCCATTACTAACCTTCACACTCTGTAACTGTTGAACCAAAAACTAAAGTTGTCATGTCAACCAATTATTTTTAGCGGAAAATAAATAAAAACAATAATTTTTGTTTTATTTTTATTTCAATATATTAAATCTTAATGTTATCGTGAATATGAAGAATATAATAAACTCGCCAAATTCAAAATTAATACTCAAAACTTTTGCTTATTCATAAACAATCATGTGGGTAAACTTCCGATGTGGTAGCTGAATGGCTAGCCTTTTGCTTTCTATTCAATAGTTTGTGGGTTCGAATCTCACTTTAGACTTGGATAATTGTAGTGGTTCGGAATCCACTTCAAATCAGAGGTGTCAATCTAATTAGTCTTCGTGTGCAAAAAAGGACCGTTGAGTGACAAACGAACCAAACCATGTGGCTAATCAATTCTATTTTTATCTGAAAGATGATAAGCATGTGTTTGAGCTCTTTAATAATTAATATTAATAAATTAAACATTCTATATATATTATGCATCAGTATTAAAAATGTATAATACCAAAAAATAATACTTAAGATTTCTGAAAAAGTGTGCATTTACAAGTTGTTATTTAAATTGTTTTCAGGAAACGCTAAAGTCTAAGAGATATATTTAATTTTAAAAAAATGCAAATTTATTATATATATATATATATATATATATATATATATATATATATATATATATATATATATATATATATATATATATATATATATATATATATATATATATATATTTGGGTAAGTGTAAAAGTTTTATGCTTTTATGCTTTTAAAACTAATATCAGTGTTTAATATGAGAACCGTAATTTATCTGTCTAAGCCATTTTATTCAATTTTTTAATCTTTATTACTTCTATTATTTAAAAAGATATTAGTTGAAAGAAAATTTTAAATCTTTCACAAGAGGATAAAAATCAAAATTCAATGAAATTAGCAATCCTCTATTTTTTTTATAAACTAATGGTAATAACCTATTTATTTGAAGCCCAATGCGCTGTTATAATAGTTATTATTATCCACTAATTGTTTATGACACGGTTATGCAACAAAAACTCTTACTAAAAATAATTTCAATTCGTAGTTTTCCACTTCTGTGGAATGAGAGGCGCAGCAATTAATATTTAATCGCAATCGCGTGTTAATTTATTCGTTGAGAGGGAGATTGGTGCGCAGGTATTAACACTGCATCTGCTGCCTCGGCTCACGTAAATATATACATACGTGGGGCATTTGCACACCTCCAGAGAACCGGACTCACTCACGGGGGAGGAAGAGTCGTCGCTCATTTCGGGTGACAATTTACGTGAGAACTTCCTTGGAACAAAATTGCGACCCGAGGGCTTCCTCCACAAAGACCTCGTTAGAATAATAACATAATGAGAGGGAATTAAACCCTAACTTCAGCTGCCTCCCCCCTTCTGCTGCAGGTGGAAGGGCCCGGAAGCCGCGGCTCTGCATAGTGATTCAGTGGGGTCGCCCACAACGGACGGGGTGGTCTTGTTTCCTAGAGGTACATTTTCAAATCTACTTCGAATATCACAGGTTGTAGAGCAACAAGTTCTCTTTTAGTGAAGCTATTTCTGAATGTAGAAAGCAGTCCAATTCCATTAGATTAAAATCCATTTTCTCTAAAATATTGATGCAAAAGATGCATTTCGATGTCTTTGAAAATTCCAATGCCAAGTCGAGTGCAATCAATTTCCTTACATCTTCCTTGCTTTAGCAATATCGTCTTTAATCTTCCTTACGCCTCTTTCAGACTAGACGACTTTTATCGTACGACAAAAAAACGTCCGAAATTTTATGTGAGAAGTTATTAAAAATTCACACAATAGACTGGTCACACAATATCGTTTCCCGTTCAGTGTGAAAGAGTCTATTGCAGTCTATTGTGTGGTTTTTTAATAACTTCTCACAATAAAGTATTGGACGACTTTTTATTTTACGATAAAAGTCGTCTAGGCCTTATAAATAAACAGACAACAGTGTTTTGTCAGGACTTGAGTTGAGGACAAATGCTCGAAATGAAATGAAACATGTATCGGGTTATTAGTCTCAGACTAGTTTAAGAAAAAAACCGAATTTTCTGTCAAAACATTGATTACAATGCTTATAACTAATTTAATACATTGTAAGAGCTCATTTGAATTTTCCTTGATTATGCCACAATGTAATTAATTGAAGTGATCTAATATTCTAATCCATATCACTTCAAGAAATAAACGTGCTATTTTTTACCTATTTTTCAAATTATCATTAATACATAACCCCCCATTTTTAGTAGAAAAAAAATACTTAAAGCTTCAGATTCCTTTTTTTTTTCTATGTCCTTATACAGTAATTTCTTTAAGCGATAAAAACAACGATATTATTGCTTTGTTTCGATTTTTGAAAAACCACTGTTTTTGCTTATCGCGTCACAATTGCTTACACATTACGCAATGCACCGCTCTTTGGAAATTTGTATCAGTACACGATGGAAAAAAAATCCTGACTTCCATAGTTAAGAATTTCATAAATAAAAAGTGTTATTAAGCGCTATACATCTCATTCAAATCTATACGACTTTGTTTCATATTGCAGAATATTATGTTAAAAAGCTGTTAACTCGTAATGTGTACAGTTTCATGAGTTAAATTGTAGATCTGGTTTTCTCACCAACTAAAAGTGATGCTTTTAAAACATTTTAGAGTTTTGGTTTATTTCAGTAATCCATATAAAAAAAAAGAAAAATCTAATGCATTCCTTGCTTCAGTTTTTGTTACATTCATTTAATGTTTAACTTGCCGCCCAAAACTTATATATTGGTCAGCGTGCCTGACTGCGGATAAAGAGATCTTGGGTGCGAATCCCAGTTCGGGCATGGATGTACTTTCTCTATCTATCCTGTCTTTGTCCTTTCCTTGTATGAATGAGGTGTGAATGGTTGCCTACCCTATAAACGTGTACTTATGCCATGTGTGTACTGAGGAAGTCGGACTCCACACCAAAATATGGTTCAGTTGGAAAAGTGGAGCACCGCACCCCATATTCCTAGCCTGGCTGGCACACGACAACAACAACAACGTTTAACTTTCCATCTGAAATCTTTGAAATCTAAATAAACATTTCATTCTGATAAAATTTAAACTAAAGAAGTACGGGGAAATTTAGAGGGGTGTAAGCTATAAAAATATTGTATGTTATTGGTACTTCGCTTTTGTTAATTATGTAACTTCGAACGTTGTGCAGCCTTTCTGAAATATGAAATTTTAATATCTTTTTATTTTTGAAAATTAGAGACAATTCTGTCAGAGCTAAAATTTTTATGTAATAGAGCAATACTTGGCAACGTAAATTACGGAACCAGTGCTTCATCATGAATGTCTATGTAAATTATAAATTCATTGAAACATATGTAAACTGATTTTATTGGTACAATGCGAAGCTGATACATTCTGCTTCTGGATTTGTATGTGGATATATTTTTTTCTCTTACATGTTTTCATACTTGCTATATTAATTCTTGTTTAAGCGATAAACGACATCCGCATAAAACATCAAGAGAATATATGGGATCAGAAATTATTTGCATCTGTTCTATGCATGCACGCAAGTTTGTCAAGTGCTTGTAGTTTTTGCTGATCTAATCTTTTACGGAATAGCATTTTTCCTTACTGAGGAAAAATCCTTTTAGAATACACTGCAAAGTATGCAATTGAATAGTTTTAAAACATATTTCTATTAGTTTTCCACATGGTAACCAGTACGTGGTATTGAATATAACGCTAACATACCACGATTTTCATGCTAAGTACAGTCCTCAATTCCAAGGCAGCGACAAATCCTGCGACCTCTTTAGCATTCAGCACAATTTTGTTGCTGAGAAAAACCACGTGGAAACTAGGCAAAATTATTCCTGTTTCTGACTAGTGCAGACGTTAGTAGAATAGTGGAAAATGCAGATCACATAAGATCTTGTGAAAAAATTAGTTGGTAATTCATAATTAAGAGGGAATCCATTTAAGTTCTTACAAAAAGACCACAGAGTCAGCGATGGTGATTCCAACAATGTAGGTACAAACATTGCTATTTCGTGGCTTGGTTTGGTTTGGTTTGTTTGTCGCTCAACGGTCATTTTTTGCACACGAGGGCTAATTAGACCAAGACCTACGGCTTAAAGTGGAATCCGAATCACTACAAACAGCCATGCCCAAGGGGGGATTCAAACCCACGAACTGTTGAACCAAAGGCAAAAGCGCTTACTATTCGGCTGCCAGCTCGGCTTGTATACGCCACACCACCACCCAACTACAGAGATGTGCCGAAGATTTGACTTTTCCAGGCTATCCAGGTAAAAAGCAAAATCGACAACCACCAATGCTTAAGATTAGTCCTCAAAGGGCGGACTGCGACTCTGTCTGTAACAGCAGTAGAGTTGCTTGTCAGCTCGGGAGGGTGTTAGAGGTTTTTTAGGTTTTCCTATAGCTGCACGTGAATACTACCCACTTTCCGACAAAATCTTCTTAGAAAGCACGTGACCCCAGCTCGCACATGTGGACTTCACTTCACACCCGGGCTTTGTTATGTGATATGTTTAGGCTAAATAAACGTGGAAAGTGATGCATGCACGTTTGGTTGATGGAGATATTCGTCTGGTTTGTCCGGTGTCCGACCCACCGTTGTTTGGAGGACTGGCCATAATATCGGTCCAACAGAGCAATGACTCGTCTGGTCGGAATAACGGCTGCTGAAACGGTTGTGTTTTTCCTGCCCGACAAGAGGCTCTGGTTGCCTCCTTAAGATAAGTCTTTTCACGCAGAAAGCATTTTACAGCCTTGCACTCACTTCATGAGTAGGCTGTCAGCCTGCGGTATTGAAGCTATTGCGAAATAAAAAAAATTCCTAGCATTAAAATTGCTTTTAAATTTTACTTTTTATGGACTAGTTATGAATATATGAAATATTTATATATTAACTTGGTATAAATTAAATCTAATGTATAATTTAAATATAGAAGAGTTGGCCATGATATAGTAGTTGCAAATATAATGGTAACCTGGGATCTAAATTTCAGAAGATAATGTTCTTCAAAATGATATACTCAGGTTCAATCCTAAGTAATGTTGAACAGTGGCAGATGAACATTGAATTTCTGACTTTTTTCTGTTCCTACCTGGATAATTTCTGTCTTAACCTGGGATCTAAATTTCAGAAGATAATGTTCTTCAAAATTAAATGCTCAGGTTCGATCCTAAGTAATGTTGAACAGTGCCAGATGAACATTGAATTTCTGTCTTTTTTCAGTTTAGTGAGTGTACGCTTGGGAGATTTCGGTGTTTTCTTCCTGGTGACATATGAATATAATTCATAGTCAATGAAATATCCTTCACGAGAGTGATACCAAGCATGGCTCGAAATCTTTGCCTTCCAACTAATCTTTAAATGGTGTCAAGTGAAATAACCATAGCCTAAGGGGTAGAAAAGCACTCTTTGGAGCATAAGTACACGATTTTAATTCTGGCCATTATTCAGCGACGAGAGATAAATTTTGAACTTCTGTATGCATGTCTATCAATGTATGTTTTCGTGTTTCCTCTCTTGTGGACGATTATCTATGAAAAATGCTGCCGGGAGGCAATTCAAGCAGTAGATATTAAAAATACTTTACAAAAGACTTCGGATATTCGACTGTCTTCTACACTATGTCAAACATCCATGACTAGCTCATTTTCTATTCAGTTCAGACACGTTGAAATTGAAACCACATCTGTTGAATCTCATGACCATTTAAATATTTTATATCGATTTCTCGCCCCCTACCCTGTGTAGTGGTCAGAGTGCTGACTTCGGATAGGGAGGTCCTGGGTTCGAATCCCAGTTCGGGCATGGATGTATTTTCACTCTCTGTCTATCCTTGTATGAATGGTTGCCTACCCTATAAATGGGTTCCTATGGCATGTGTGTACTGAGGAGGTCGGACTCCACACCAAAATATGGTTCAGTTGGAAAAGTGGAGCAGCGCACCCCATATTGTCAGCCTGGCTGGTACAAGACAACATATCGATTTCTCGTTTCTGTAAATCCAAATATTTATTCTATTTCGCTTCTAAATGAATTTCATATTTTACATAAGTAAAAATTTATGCAGAATATAAACATAAACAGAAATGTACATGACACATTTTTACATTTTTAGACTGAAAACAAAAATTATCGAAATGAGATTACTGTTAAGTTCAATGCAGCTATTACCTGATGAACTGTTTCCACAAATATTTCAGTAAAATAAATTTTTGAATATCGTATTTAAAAATGAAAATGTCTAAAAGAATTGACGAAAACGTCTACTTATTTTTTAAGCTTTGCAAAAGCTATATAATCCTTAACATTAAAAAGCAAAGGTATTATAATGACTATGAACAAATAAAAATGTTTATTGAAAAGTCATAATCATAATAAAGAAGTTATAACACTTAAAATGCAGGTTTAAATACATATTCTTAAGCATATATTCTTAAATTAATATATAAAAAATATGATATTTTATATATTAATTTAATTTATATATTAATATCATTGTATAATATAATGAATGCATGGGATTTCTATTTAATTTATAATTAAGTTATGTAAGTTCGAAAAATAAATATTATATGAAACAGAAGTATGCAGATAATCATTAGGACAGTATGCTGATCCTAATGCATACCCCCCTAATGCTAATCTGCATTAGGACACAAATAATAGGAGAATAATGACACAAAATGTTGCAAATAATAGTATATATATATATATATATATATATATATATATATATATATATATATATGTATATATATATATATATATATATATATATATATGTATATATATATATATATATATATATATATATATATATATATATATATATATATATATATATATATATATATATATATATATATATACAGATTTGTGCTTATGTTAGTTATAGGGATGTTATAATATAGGGTATTAAGTAAAGTTCTGCATGACTCTAAAATGACACAACACTCAACGCCCACTGTGATAGAATTTAGAAGTCAATGCTTTTTTCTCAAAAAACTAAGCAAAACACAGTAAAATTTGACTACTATAAAATTGCACAAAAGAACAATGATTTAGTACCAAGAGACACTTAATGCACAATTATGTAAAGAAAATGATGCCGATAATGCATATTGCGACACATGTGAAAGTTTCAATATTGTATTTCGTGCAACGTGTCAAATAAAAGACAAATTCATAATCAACAAAACATCCGTATGTTTTGCACCATGTAGAATTACCAACGTTAAATGTCACTAATGACAGCTCATTTTTTACATGTTTTGTGTTGTGACTGCTTTGGAAATTGTGCATAAACAGATGTAATTTATGTACATTATTTTCTTTGCTTTAAATTTTAAATATGGGGTCACCTGATATTAAAATGCTGAGATAATCGTGTGTGGGTTCTTTAGCTTTTACCTTATGAAATTATAGGAAACAATATCCAAAAAAAGTTGTTCTTTCATAACTTTATAATTGGCTTTTTTCCAGTATCTTATTTATTCCCGAAGTAGAATTTCTAATTCCGTAATTTTAACAAGGAATCTTTGCACCTTGTCTTGTAAAGCAAAACCTCTTTCACAAACCTCAATAGCTTCCTTATGACTAACACCATTATTGAAGTGTTAAACTTAGGACCATAAAACTATATGGCATTCCAAAATAGAAATAATAAAACTGGACATTATAAGGTACAGATATAGGGTGCCCAATTATATTCAGTTGTCTCTACATAGAATATTAAGCTTCTTTATAATTATAAAATTAAAGGCTATAGCATTAAGTTTAGGACCATAACTTCATCGAATACTTTATCGAATACAAAGTGTGACATATAGTCCGATTTTTCAGCTACAAGATTGTACTTCATAGAATATTAAATGGAGCCATTTAAATCAAGAGATTCCTAAATGTTATTAGGAAAAAAGAGTAGCAGAATGTTGTTGTTGTTGTGCCAGCCAGGCTGACAATATGGGGTGCGCTGCTTCACTTTTCCAACTGAACCCTATTTTGGTGTGGAATCCGACGAGGAAGACATGCCATAGGTACCCATTCATAGGGTAGGCAGTCATTCATACAAAGAAAGGACAAAGATGGATAGACAGAGAGAGAGAGAAATACATCCATGTCCGAACTGGGATTTGAACCCAGGACTTCCCTATCCGCAGTCAGGCACTCTTACCACACCACAGGGTAGGTGGCCGTAGCAGAATTGTTCGCAGTAATTAAACTAAATTCAAAAGAGCAATGTGGTATTTTTGATAATACATTAACTTAATTACTTAAAAATATTTTAAACATTCTTTTCTGAGTTTATGTTTTGATTTAAATTCGACCATACACACAATTTAACACGCCAGTACATGTCATGCATTATTTGGTAGACTTGAATTTAAACATAGGTAAAAAAGAGTAATCTAAGAGAAATATTAAAAGGGTATCTGTTAGTTTTTTTTCAAACTCTTAAATCTGGCGGATGTGGCAATAATTCTAACACTGAAGTACAATTTTTTTAACATTTTTTAAGTGTAGGAAAAAATTTAAAAACTATTGGACAGTTATAAATTCATATATGAGGTAAAACCAAAATAGCAAGCCACAATTTTGTTTAATCTTCTGATATTATTTTTGGAAAAAATAACTTAAATCATTTTTTTTACATTATTATTAATTAAAGCAATTGTTGAATGTATTTACCACTACTTTGTATGCAAAAATTGACACATCGAATCAAATTTTTTTTATCCACTTTCAAATAATTTGATTTATTTTGTTGATATTGACAATAATTCTACATTTATTTGTTATAATATGTTTACATATTTTTGGAAAAATTAGTGAATAAGATCTAATGGAGAGACCTTAATGGCTGATTAGATTTAAATGGTCTTGAAGGGACTCCTTAAGTATTTCTGTTGTTAATTTTAACGTATGTGAAGTAAAAGAAAGGCCAAAGTCATTTCCCCAAAATCTCTCTCACACGGCTATATTTAACAATCTCATTGTCAAGTGTCCATGAGGTGAACTACAGTTATAGAGATGGTTACGAGTCATGGGCTCTTTAGAACCACATAGTCCACAATCAGGATGGTCATAGATCCGTTGACGTTATAAGTGTTCACCCACGCACTCGTGACCTGTAAAGGGACGAATGAGGACTACAACATATTGGCAAGGCCTGCCTGATATTGCCTCTATATCTACCTCACTTTAGATCTTGTTCTTTATCTTTACTCGTTGCCAAGAAGAGTTATTAATTTTCATTAAGCGTTTTACACTGCTAGCCACCCAAATTGCAGCAACAAGAGATATCACAAAAAATATATTTTGTAGATAACATGTTGACTAAGTATCAAATGATTAAAATTTATAGACTTCTGTAAAGTTTGGTTCCTGCCAAAATCGCCATTGTTGAAGATCATCGCTGCCACACGCCTCGGCATTGATTCAAAGAGACTTTGGATGTGTTCTTGGGGTACAGCAGACCAAGCAGCTTCCATACGTTGCCAAAGTTGATCTGATGGGGCAGATGGGCATGTAATCTGGGTCAAGCATTGAGGAATCATGGACCACATGTTTTCTATCAGCGGAAGATCCGGAGAGTGAGTCGACCAGGGAAGCAATTCAATCCAACGATTGACGAAGAACCCTTGAACAATGCGTGACACGTTTCGTCACGCATTATCCTGTTAAAATAGGGCTGTGGACAAACCCTGAAGGTAAAAAAAGGACAACTGGCTCCAACACATCGGAGAAGTAGCGCTAGCTGTTTAAAGTACCGGCAATGCATATTAGAGGAGTGCAAAAGTGATATCCAAAACCACCCCCATACCATAATACCCGGTGAACGTCTAGTGAGACAATGCACAACGCAACTGTTCAGCATTTCTCCACTGTGTCTCCGGACTCGAATGCAACCATCGTGGTGTTGCTGACAGAAGCATGACTCGTCCGTGTAGACCATTTCCTTCCATTCTGCCTTCCCCATCCTTCTTTCATCGCACCATTGGTGGCGAAGACGTCTGTGGTTCTGCGCCAAGGGTATACGAAGCAATGGACGTCTTGCAGATAGACCACTCAGCTGTAAATGGCGTCGAATGGTACCCGCAGACAGTGTATAATACGTTACAGACTAAATGTGGCTGGTGAATGTGGAATTGGCTGAACGATCTGTCACTGCCATGAGCACAATTTGCTATCATGACGTTAAGTGCTGCACTGAGGTGGATGCAATCGAACACGCGTTGGCACCCTCCTGAATCCAACGATCACATATCTGCATTAGAGTTGTTTGGTTTCGTACAACACGACTACCGATGAAAGATAATCCACAATCTTGGTAGGCCACTATATTTCCTCCGTCAAACTCGGAGTTGATCAAAAAATGATCACTCTTTTCTACGAGGCATAATTGATCGTTTAAAAAAACCACAAGAAAAACACAACTGTCGAACTTGAAATCGTCGAAATCTCCAATTCTTAAATATCTCATTTCGTATTATAGATGTGGATAACTTAAAAGAGAAACGAGTACTAAGCAGTTTGGTGATGAGTATTCCTTTTCATGGATCTTTTGAAAGAAAGACAAATGTTACTCTTTTTTCAGGATGGAAATTTTTATTTTTCTACTTTTTGTAAATGTCAGATAGTGAAAAACCATGAAAGCTGAAAATTTATGAACACTTATATCAGCCACTGCTTCTTTTGTCTAGTACGGAGGTCATGTCTATTCATTTATTACTCATCAAATTGATTTGAGTCTGTATGATTGCTCAATGATGAGCAAAAGTATGGGCTTCTTAAGTTATGAGCTATTGCTATAGGTTTCATGCGTCATCGGATTTACCAATTAAAGACATCTCTCTTTTAATTGAATACTCTTTTAAAAAACACATTTGCTTGAAATCCTCAATTTTAATTTTTATTTTTACATGGTTTTCTTTTAGCAATGGTTGTATATTTTTTAATATTTAGAAACATTTTCGGAGAAAAAATTTGCATATAGTTACTTTGTTTTATATTTTAAGCTTTACATTGTGACGATATATTACTATTTGCTTTAATTAAGTAAAACCTTTATATTTTTTTAGATAAATATATATTAAGACAAGTATCAAAGTTTTTCTTTTTGGAATTACGTTAAATACAAATATCAACGGTTTGGTTTTTAATTTTAATAATCTATTTAGTTTGTGTTCTGTTCGAACATGAACTAAATTGTTTTCAGGTTGGCTCTAAACTAACTTTTTGATAAATGAAGTATTGAAATATTGTTATTATAATACTCGGCTATTAGAATTCTTTTTCCACTTTTTCAGCACAACAAGTTGCAGAAGTCAGAGCATTTAACCTAGTGGGACATTCAGTGAGTATGCCATAGTGGGTGTCTCCTCGTAATTTTGAGACAGGGATCAAGCATACGACCCTTAGACTTGGTGTCAAACCCCAGAAGTATCATTTCACAGAAAGGACATTGTGACCACGACATATTTAACGTGCCTCCAGCAACTATTAGCGAACACTGTGTATCTTCGGTTGTGTTAGGGTTCGAACACACAACCTTTCGATATCGAGAACGAAATCCCGAACTCACCAGGCTACTGCGGCCTATTATATTGAAATGTTGAAGTTATTTTCTTATTGTTAAATATTATTATATTATTGTTATTGTTAATTAATATAAAAAATAGTATTGTTAATAATATTGTCAATAATACGAAATATTATTGTTAAATATTTCCTGGTGCATATTTCTGCAGATTAAACTCGGTAATCATTGAAAGTCATTTCGTAATTTTTTTTACCACAATCAGTTGATGAGGTCTCGATGGCCTCTTCTTTATCCCTTGCCACACCAACAGAGGAAAGTTTATTTCTTTGTTTATTTTGTTCACTCTGTGGTTTCTTCACGGGGACTGCCAATTTAAAGTGGGTTGCGAAACTTTGAAAACATTCACACCTGGAGTGGAAATTCAACCCACGAACTGAGCTGAGTACCAACCATTCATCTGTCTTCTCATCATTCTTAAAGTGTATGGGACTTCTCAGTTTGAAAGTCTTTGACTGGGTCACGTATCGAACTCGTGACTTTCCAGAGAAGAAGCCTTCACCTTTCTTAGCAAGTTACTGCGGTTGAAAAATGATTTACTACACACAGTATATATATATTTTTACAATGGCTGGCACACTTGGGTGAATAACCCTATGCCACAACAAGGCCAAAAACTGCTACTCATTTATCGTTACCCAGCGGGCACCTGTGAACCAAGTCACGGAGGCGAGTAGCGTTACCCGTGCCATACCACCACAAACCTGTTTTTAGGGTGGGCCACATTCATACCACATCATAGAAAAAAGGACAGAGAAACATAGAGAGAACAGAGGAGGAAGGAAACATCCATGCCCGAACCGGGATTCGAACCCGAGACCACAGCTCAGGAGGCAGGAACGCTAACCACTCAGCCATCGGTCGGCTTACATACAGTATATTAATAACAGAAAGAAAATCCAAATGTGTATATGTCGTTATGTTGTAATGTACCACTAGAATATCTCCCACCTCTTTAAAGGGGGTTGTCTTTTGCCATGGTAGCAGAATTCCGCTTACTACCACGGCAAAAGATGCCAGAAGAAAGGTGTGTGCCAACTTTGTCTTACTAGGCGTCTTGAGAATAACGTGAGTTATATTACCCCCAAAATATATATATATATATATATATATATATATATATATATATATATATATATATATATATATATATATATATATATATATATATATATATATATATATATATGTATATATATATATATATATATATATATATATATATATATATATATATATATATATATATATATATATATATATATATATATATATATATATATATATATATATACACTTCCAACTCATAACATTCTTAACCTCATTTAAAATGGATTACTCTCGTTACCATGGCAACCACAATTAACCAGACTATTTTGCAGGCGCTATTACTGTGTACAATGGAGAGTATGTAGAAACAGATTGTAGATTTTTAAGAAATAAATTTTTAAAAACGAATTATATTAATGTGTCTTACATAAGGATCTCTAATAAAAAATTATTGGATATTACAGAAAACTCATTATAATAGAAATATATATATATATATATATATATATATATATATATATATATATATATATATATATATATATATATATATATATATGTTTGCAATCATTTTTAAAGAAACCTAGTATTTCTGTAATACAAAAAAGATTTATTTTATTTTATAACTAGGTTTAAATTAATTTGAAAATTAACTTCTTGGAATGTTGTCATTAACAAAGTCTAATCATCATTACAAACTGCAAAGTATTTCGAAAGGTATAGTTTACCGATAATATGGTTGTATAAATCAATTTTTTCTTCTATATGTCTGCGACCCACCTCACTTTTTATCTTTCCAATCCATGGAATGCTCCATCAATAAATATTTAAAAAAATATATTCCGCAAAATATTCTCTTATTATGTAATGTATGTTTATTATTTTACAAGATATATTTGGAAGCATTTGTAAGGAAACCTATTATTTTATTTATACAGAAAGTTAATTTTTTATTTATTTCACAATTAGATTTGGATTAATTATTGGAAAATTAAGTTTCATGGAATGCTTCCATGAACAAGGACTAAAACTCATTACTGACAACAAAGCAGTTTAGAAATGTATAGTTGACAGATAAAGCGCTCGTGTAAATCATACTGTTTTTTCTCTTACTTCCGCTATCCATCTCACTTTCTAACCTCCCAATCCATACAGTGTTCCATCAATAAATATTTTATAAAATAGGATAGATTTATCAAAAGATATTTCGCTGTGTTTATAGCCGATAAGGGGGGGAAAAAACGTCCTGAAAGTATTGGAAAACAAATCAAAACGTCCTCCCCTACGATTCGAAGCATTTTGGAACGTTGCAGGGCTTTTATTCGAAATCAAACATTCTTATTGCTGTTTTGATCACTTCCTTCTCTTCGAGATCCGAGAAAAATACCTGACTTCCCCCTACCATTCCCTCGCCCACCCCTCAAAAGATTTTGAAGAAGCGCTCGGAACCATCTGTCAATCCCTCTCTCTCCACCATCCTGGTCTCGAATGTAAATGGAGGTAATGACGCGTCCCTCCTTTTCTGTGTAGCGCCACTGATTGGTGCACGCCTTTGACTTGTTCCGTGACGTCAGATGCCTGATGAATGACCCCCGCTTCCCCTCATCCTCGCTCTCAGCATCCCTCTCGCGGGGATCAAAACTTTGGAGCTATTTTTCTTCTCTCGCGCTTCCAAACTTTGAGATGGAGAGGATTTCGTTTGATTTGTTGGAAAGTTGCGATCCAGGAGACGCAAGGAGAGCGCCATCTACTGGATGGCTGTGAACTTCCCCTGTCCTCATTGCACCATTTTTCTCATTTGAAATAAAGAGGTAAAAAAAAATATTTTCCTTTTGCGCTTTTTTATTATATATTTTGTTTTATGATATATTTATATGTTCGAGAATCATATCGAAACTTTGTCTCAGTTTGTATCTTAAAAAAAATAGAAAATAGAAAAGCACACATTTTGTTGAATTCAAATTTGAGTACTAAAAGATTTTGTTTATCCAGTAAAAATTGTGAAAGTTTTAAGTAAAAAGAATAAATATAAAAAGTATAAAACAGCTTTTACATAAATATGAAATCTTTTAACCAAACCGTCAAAAATATTTCATATTTATTCAAAATCTCGTACCCTCATAATTTTTAAGCAAATGTAAAAACCATTTATTTAAAAATAGTGTTAAATGGTAAATAAATATAAAAAACAAGTTTTTAAAAATTCCATATGCATTTAAATATTTGGAATAAATCAAAATTATGCATTCAAATGCAATAAGTTATACATTATTCAATGCACATTATTAAATTTTGAAGTAATATACATTAAAATTATATATTTTGCAAGTAATTAAAAATTTCCCTGTGTTCTTTATTATAAATGATCAAAAATGCATGCATTATTAATTATTTACATGTTATATTTAGAGCTTATTCAAATTAAATATGCTGCAATTGTTCATCCAAAATGTTTTCTATTTATAAAAACAAACAATTAGGATTTTACAAGTGTTAATTACGAACATTTTTCAAAAATATGTATCGGTTATCAAAGATTTCTTGGAATAATTTTCGCGGGTTTAAAGTTTATTTCAAATCATTTAAACATCCACGTAAGTGTGATTTTAATCCACAAACCACTAAACTGAAGGCCTGTTTCTGAACCATTCACCATACAGCTGCCCGCTTGTATGGTGAATGGTGAAAATAAATCGGAATAATTACGAAAAGTAAATGCAGTTCATTTACTTATATTTTGTTACATATATTCCTAAGCTTTTAGGAATCATATCAGATAGCATTTTCAACATAAAAAAGTAGTCATTTAAATTTCAGTAAATTATAAGAACAATCATAAAAAACCAAACATTAGAAAATTAGAGAGATCTTTATATATATATATATATATATATATATATATATATATATATAGGTAGATAGATAGATATAGATAGATAATCATTATAACTCATATTAAGGTATGTTTCAAATAGAGTCAAATCATTTTTGTCGATCTCGAATTATTTAATCCATTCATTAATTGTCGTGTGCCATCTAGGCTGGCAACATGGGGAGCGCTGCTCCACTTTTCCAACTGAACCATATTTTGGTGTGGAGTCCGACTTCCTCAGTACACACATGCTATAGGGACCCGTTTATAGGATAGGCAACCATTCACACCTCATTCATACAAGGAAAGGACAAAGACAGGCTAGATGGAGAGAGAAAGTACATCCATGCCCGAACAGGGATTCGAACCCAGGACCTCCTTATCCGTAGTCAGGCACGCTGACCATTAGACTAGTTGGTCGGCGAATTATTTAATAGAATTCAATTATAAATCAGTTTATTAATGCAATTTACAGCTTACTTTGATGTTTACAGTCTATATTTAAAGAAATAAAAAAAATTGATTTTGATTTAAAAAATCATCATTCTCCTCAGCAATTTAAACCACAGCGCAATCTGTGGTTATACAACCATCACGATTATTCTTCACAGTGGGTTCAACATGACTGGCCTTGAAGGAGAGAATAACAGAGATAAAATCAATACCACTTTTCTATAGGACATCCCCCTGCCAGACACAACAAAAGAGACTCTGGATGGATCTTATCAGGAAGTGACTAACCCGACACTTTCAATGAGATTCACTAATTGTTTGTGAAGTAATTTGACTAATCTCTAATGCTCACTCGTTCATTCGAATTAAAAAGTAAATTTGAAAATTACAAATTTTAATATATTTTAAAGATTAATCATTTTAGAATTGATGCGATAGAGTTTCCGTACTCTGCCACTTTTCTGAGACAAAAATGTAACTAAAAGTGTCCTTGGGGGAAAAAATGTTATGATAATTAATCTCGTTCATACAGATTCGGAAAAGGTAGGAAGTTTTATTCACGTTTTATCGATATCAAGGCGTGATCATGATATGTATTTAATGCTCCTTAATGGCCTTAAAAGTGTTAATATAAAGAAAATTGACTACACAAATCAATTTTAAATCTATGCGAGATAAAAGGTGATGATTATAACAGTTGAGCAAAACCTATTCGTCAAAAAACAATAAGGAATGTGTTAGTCAAATTCACAAAATAATTTGAAGACTAAAAATAGAGGAAAAATTACGCTTTTTAGGAAGTTTCCAAATTAGCTTCTCTCTAGTAATGAAAGCAGTAATCTGTAAATCTCTCTAGTAAATCTGGCAGCCGAACGGTTACACTCTTGCCTTCGGTTCAACTGTTCGTGGGTTCAAATCCCACCTTGGGCATGGATGTTTGTAGTGGTTCGGAATCCACTTTAAACCGTAGGTCCCGGTCAAAGTAGCCCTCGTGTGCAAAAAATGACCAATGAGCGACGAACAACCAAACTAGTAATGAAAAATTAATGTGTTATTTATAAGAAGAATGTGTGGCTGCATGCAACTATTAAAATAATTTTCCTAATTATGCTATGGTTTGAGAAGCTCAATTTCACAAAATATTGGGTAAATTCTACAAGAATCAAAGCTTTTATAAAAAAGCAAGACATAGATATCGTAAATAATTTTTGAGATGAATTCATACAATAGTAAATTATTTAATTTCTTAAGAGCCACAATCGTTACAGATATTTAAATACTTTAATGTAAGAAAGTGACAAAAATTATGTGTTTGTGCTTGAATTTATGTATGTATCTAAATCACAGTAGCATAAAAGGATAAGTATTTTTGTGAATATTTGATTTTACGTTTTATCAAGGTTAAGTCTATTTAAGACGGCTTTATTTACAATGATACTTGTTTTAAAATTTAATTTGCATTTAATAAGGTAACATACATTGATAAATTATTTTCATTATAAAAACTATATGTTAAAATAAATACCTATCATAATAATTATATGCCAAAACAAACGTTTTTTCTGATAAATAATTAAGCTAAATTTAGTATATGAAATGTTAATGCTCTATTTTTGTTATTCATTATTTCTTGTGATAACTTAGAAATAAATTAGCAATGAATTTATTATTCTATATAATTTATTATTATTCTAAAAACTTTATAACATTCATTTCTTCAGATTAAAACTTCCGATAACTTAAATTTTTTATTCATTTAAAGTTACTTGTTGAAACAAATCTAATTACCTAAAAATATGATAAACGGTTAATGCATTTCCATGAAATAACAGTTAATTAGTGTATTTATTATAAAACTACTAAAATTAAAGACTCGTATTTGAAATATAATCACTTTATTTATTTTCGTGAAAGCAAATTTTGCAAATGATGCAGCATATTTTATACTAACACGTCAACATGCTATATATACAGACATGTTTATTAAATTAAATTATTCCGAAAAAAAATTCATATAGTTCTCCTGTTTTTGATGTCATGTGCTAGCCAGGCTGGCATTATGGGGTGCGCTGCTCCACTTTTCCAACTGAACCTTATTTTGGTGTGGAGTCTGACTTCCTTAATACACACATGCCATAAATACCCGTTTACAGAGTAGGCAACTATTCACAATTCATTCATAAACGGAAAGGAAAAAGGATTGATAGGAAGAGAAATTACATCCATGCTCGAACCGGAATTCGAACCCAGCACCTCCCTATCCACAGTCAGGCATGCTGATCACTAGACAAGTTGGGCGGTAGTTTTCCTGTACTGAACTAAAATTTTATTACTAATTTTATTGAACTAAATTAGGAATTTCAGATACCCTTATTTCATATTTTAAGTTAGCTGTAAAATTTAAAATTTATAATATTTTATGCTTTATATATATATATATATATATATACGTATATATATATATATATATATATATATATATATATATATATATATATATATATATATATATATATATATATATATACACAAGATTTATAATTTTTGTATCATTTTGTGGAAAAAGTTTGACTAAATGTGTTTTCCGTATGTATAATTTAAAAATATTATGTGTATATCAAAAAATATTAAAAATAATTTAATATATATTTTAAAATTAAATTTGTTTGCACCGTATGAATTTCTCGAGAGAAAATTTATTTTCATTCATTGTCGTGTGCCAGCCAGGTTGGCATTATGGGGTGCGCTGCTCCAATTTTTCAACTGAACCCTATTTTGGTGTGGAGTCCGACTTCCTCAGTACATACATGCTATAGGGACCCGTTTATAGGGTAGGCAACCATTGACATCTTATTCATACAAGGAAAGGACAAAGACAGGATAGATAGAGAAAGTACACATCTATGCCTGAACCGGGATTCGAACCCAGGTCCTCTTTATACGCAATCAGGCACGCTAACCACTAGACAAGTTGGTCAGCGAAAATTTATTTGATACATACAATGAACAAAATGTTGCATGAACTGTCAAAATTCAATGTAAAGCAAATGAAAATTCCTATGCAAAATAGTCTTCCGTACACGCGTATGGTAAGGAAAAAACTTGCAAACTCTCAACCATCAACCCGACAGTCATTTCACGCAGAAAATAAAAGCATAATGTTTCTATCCCATTGTTCAGTCTCTACATATGCCATTCTTAAAAATGTGGTCCTATCATTTGGCAGCGGTTAACTTCAACAAAATTATTGTAGAATGTTTTGAAGTGAATACTGCATACCATTGACATCTCTCATTTAATATGTCATAGTTTTTTTCAGTAGGCTGTTTTTGTGATGCAAGTTACGAAGACCGAAAAACTCTTAAGCACTTATATTGGCCAAAATTGCCATGATCCTTTTCTCATACCTTAATATTGTCACTTTTTATCACGAAACATTTTTTTAACCTTAACCGTTTAATCAAAAAAGTCATTAAGTTGAGAACATTTCAAATCGCTACTAAAACAGAATCCCACGTTAGTATTTCAAAAGGATTTTGAAAAATAAAATTTTTTGAAGCAATTGTTTACCTTTAAATGACAGTTGAAACTAAAATTTTAATAACTTTTATTCAAATTTTAACTTTAACATTCATTGGGGTTTTTTCCCCCTAATTTCTTGTCTTTTGGAACAAAAGAAATAAAAGGATCGTATTTTTCTTCTGCTTGCAATTTTCTACAAGAAATTAGAGGATTAGCAAAAGTTTTTAAAATAATTTTCTTCAGACAGATGTAAAAAGTGCATCTCTGTTAAATGTTACTAGAAAACTATCCAAAAATGTCAAAATTAAAAAGGTTTATCCTTAATAAAATGCTTAAATAAATATGTCTGAGACTATTACGAATGAGACTATAGGTTTGAAAGGAAGATAATTTAAGGAATAAGTTCTACCAAATATTTTATTAAATGTAAACCGCTATATAAAAGCATACTAATAAATTTTATTTGTAAGATATCGTGTTAGAAAAATAAATGATAACAGAAAATGAAATAAATAAATAAAACCCTGACACCTAAGTGCTGTTAAAATACACAGTCCAGTCTCATAAATGTGAACACCTGTCAAAAGCCAGAATAACTAGCTTTTGCAGCATGGACTGCTGCAAGACGTACAGAAAGTGAGTCAATTAGGTTCCTGAAAGTGTTCACTGTGGTGTTGAGCCATGCCACCACATGGGCCTTGGTCAGTTATGCTAGATTTACTGGGAAAATATTGTAAAACAGGCAAACAGCCTAATATGTAAATGGAATATAATATACAAGATATACTGTTCTAATACCAGGTTTAACCTGTAGTATGTAAACCCCCAATGTAAATTTCCCTATTTTTTGATTAATAAAGTGATGACTCCCACGGGCGTGGACTTTTCCACGTCTCTCTCTCTCTCATCCCCTGCTTCTGCGAAAACGAAGGCATTAGTGAGATTTATTGGACATACGCCTTTTAAATGCCGATGGACATACCAGAGAATACCGGTTCGATCCCCCCCTTCAACATCCTATCAAGTAAAAAAAAATTTAAATTAATTAATATTAAACTGAATCAAGATTATGACAAACATATTTAGATCAATTAAAAAATAACAATTATATTGGAGATTTGTGCCCCTGGATCTGGAGCTCCGGTCACCAAAGGCCCCCCCTCGTCCATAGATTTACTGGGAGGGGGATCCATACCTCGAATAACCCCATGGAGATGGTCTCGCAGATTCTCTATTGACTTTAGTCAGATAAGTTTGCTGTCCAGGAAAAAAAAAAGGTAAATTCATCCTGGTTCCCTTTCAAGTGAACTATCAGTTGTAAGACAACTCCCATTATCTTGCTGATAGATGCCATCAACTTGAGGCAAAACAATCAAAATAAACATGGTCCGCTAGCACAGATAATTGTATTAATCCATCGTGCCATTCACAATCATGTGTGAACCCAAAAATGCCGAGCAAACATTCCCCAGACAATAATGCTCCAGTCTGGATCTTTCCTGAAATGGTTGCAGGGTGTTTGCTTTCGAAGATTTCTCATTGTATTCGCCAACGCCCATCTGTCCGACGGTGCGAAAAAACTATAAAATACAATTAGATGGTCTACTACATCATCCTGACCAAAACTTTGGAATAGAAAATTCCTGTCCTAAGAAATTCAGTCCTAAAGAAAACACGTTATTGTGATGGATGTCTGCTTCCTACATATACACCTGTCAGATGCATACTTAGGCATTTTCAGACTTTTCTTAATTTCGATATTTGAATACATCTTGATATCTTCGAAGCTTTTTCGGTAGGTCTAAATTTCTGGAAGTAACACATATCGTTTTATCAAATTTTAAATGCTAGGCTGTCAATTGTGCTTTATCAAATATAGATTGCATAATTGATAATGATAGTAATTGATAGAATATATATAAACAAATATAAATATATATAGTACTTAAACAATTATTCACCTAAAAATAATTAGCTGATGTTACACACACACATATGAATGTACAGAAGGTATTAACACATTTTAGAATGATTTTGGGGCCGTTTAATTAAAGTTTAAAATGTAAAGACTATTATTTTTAAATGTTTGATCTGATAGCTTTTTTCTGAACTATACCTCTGCATCGTGATTTCCATGATAGAAGAGCTTTTCGTAAAATTTCCAGGGATATTGCATTCATTCCTCTTCCACTACTTTCCAGAGTCCACACATCATGGTGGGTTTGCGCTTAGAAAGAGCTCTGTTTAACATACCAAAGGCACAATAGTCCATAGGTGAAACGTCAGGGGACTTCACAGGAATATGTTGAAAAGGTATATATGCAATACCTGCATTAGTCTTCTTTTTTTCAAGGAATGCAGTGGTAGTTTTCGAAGTATGACTTGTAGCTTTGTCTTGATGAAGTTTCACTCTTTGAAAGTCATTGGGATAAAGAAGTGGAATTTCTTCTGTAAATATTGGACGTAAAACCTTCTCCTGATAGTATGATGAGTAGATTGTAACATTTTTCTCCACTCTTCTTATTTTTAATTTCCCATTGTAGGAGAAATCTCTGCGACTATCATATAACCCCTTACTGAAACTTTCTTTACATTGACGGAACCAGATTTGTAGATTTTTTCTTCCTCGTTTTCTATAGTAAATAGATCTTTTTTGTTGCAGCCATTTAGATAAACCCATGTTTCATCAAGGGTTACAATGTATTTCCATTTATCTACCTGTTAAATGGTTTTCATACAGGAATGTACAAAATGTTTTGCGTTGAGCCACATGTCTCGGCAAAAGCTGGTGAACATTAAGTTTTTTAGCTTTTTTAAGTGGTAAATCTCTTGGTTTATTAGTTTCGTTTATTGTTGCTACGGATATATCTAAAGATTTTGCAATATGATTTCAGTGTTGGCGGATTTTCTCTTGTTACCAGTGATTTCACTTTAGAAACATTTGAAATAATACGTACCTTTTTATCGAATATTCGTTTGGAGTCTTCTTTCCATGTAGAAATAATTATTAACGATTTTTATCTGTCCGATTAATAATGTTGCTTATTTTGCACTTAGAAATTTTAATACCATGCATTTCACAACGTTTATGAATTCTGGAATAAGAATATTTCTCTTCGGAAAGCACAAATACATGTCCTTGTATACACAGCTTGTTTACATGCGAAATTTTGAAAGAAGAATAAATTTAAAAGTTGCAGACTATATATTTCTCATTTCAAATAATAAGCTGTTGCCAAAAATGTTTATTCTAAAATATTTACTTTTTTTTAAATTCTTTATCAAAATCGTTCCAAATAAACATTATTAAACAAAACTAAAAACTCTGTATTATCATTTATATATCGTATGTAAAAATATTGATCTAAAAATTATATAAATAATGTCAATGTATTTCGGGAATTCTTGTGATATTTTGTGGATAAATAAAATTGAGAAAACTCAGTAAATAAAATGAACCAGTAAATAAAACTGTTCACACAATAAAATGAATTTAAAAGTTGGATTTTAGAAAATCAAATTTTATAAGAAACTGAATCAAGCCAGTCAACTTTCTTGGCATTCAGTGAAAGGTAAGTAACTAGTTTTTTTGAGGAAAGATTCAATTTGGAAAAAATAACGGTATTTACTATTTTTTACCGATATTTACTATTTACTTAACTCTGTTCAAAGCGATATTTTTTCTCCACATCAGGACTTTTGCACTGATCAGCTAAAAACAAACCTAATGAGATGTGGAAGGAAGTTAATATTGACGTTGGGATTCTTTTTATGGGAGTTTCAAAAACATCGCCAATGTACCAGCAAAAGTGTAAATACATGCTGCAATTGGAGAAAATTATGCTCTTACAAAAATAGAAAAATAATAATAATAAAATAATTTATTATTTTTTTTCGATTTTTGCAAGAGAATTATTTTAAAATATATAAACAAATAAGTTACATCGAGATGTTAAATGGGAAAATTTGATGCCATGCACATTTTTTCTCTACACAGAGTGATTACTTATAGATCACAGTTTTGAAACAGTTGGAATAATCTCACACCTCTACTTTCTAAAGGAATCATACTTCAGTAACGGAGGCAAAAATTAAATCTTAAACATTGTTATTTTAAAATATAGAAATAACTTATATGGGCTGCAGAAAGAGAAAATCTGATGCCGTATATATTTTTTTCCCTGGATCAAGTAGATGACAGAATTAAAATACATCGGTAGAATAATCACACACACACCTCCATTTTCTGAAAGAAGCAGACTTTAGTGAAGGATTACATCTCATCATAAGCAAATTTAAAGAGTCTCAACCAGTGTTAATTGCTGTTTAAATTAACTATAAACTAATTAAAATTTTGAAATAACATTAATTTTGTATTAAACATTCTAATATAGTTTGCATCTTATTCTGCGGTCGTTCTGAAATCTATAAAGCACAAAAATTTGACTGGTATGAAAAATAAATCTTTTGTTTTGTATATATATATATATATATATGTATGTATATATATATATATATATATATATATATATATATATATATATATATATATATATATATATATATATATCTAACGTTAAAATATTTTAATAAATAATTCTTAAAAATTGATTATAAGAATTTATATAATCTTAGGAATTTATTTAATGATCATATTCTATATATAGTATATATATATATATATATATATATATATATATATATATATATATATATATATATATATATATATATATATATATATATATATATATATATATCATATATTTACTCATTTTGAAATGCTCATTAAATAAATTTAAGATTATATAAATTCTTATAATCAATTTTTAAGAATTATTTATTAAAATATTTTAACGTTAGATATAATAAAATCAAATACTTAAATTTAGTATCATAAATTTAACATTTAAATAACTAATTTATGTAATGATAAATATTTGTCTCAAACTAATTATAAGAGATCTTAATATTTAGCTTTAACTATATATATAGAAGTTTTATTTTGATAAAAATACTAATGTGAGAGTTTGTAGGAATTAAATTTTTTTTATTTCGTTTTATTTCAAACCAGATGTTTTCTTTCAAAATTACATTTTCAAGAACTTTGGGTCGTCACAATAATTTTAATAAAACTATTTCATAAATTTTTGATAAAAAAAAATTTCGTTTTTATGACGAACAAAATATTTTCAGAAATATATTTATAAACGTGTGGAGTTAATTTGTAGCTGAATTCTTAACCGTTAGATGGCGCCTTAATCTTATAAAATGTTTCGGTCATGAGCGTGTTTTCAAAGTTAGCTTATTATATTTTTGAATATTTAATTACATTGAATAATGCATTTAAATGACAAATTTAGTAAAATAATTAATATATTAAATAGAATTTATTTAGATGTATTTAAATAAATTTTTTGTAAATTAAATATTAAATCTAAATGCACAATTTAAATCTAATGAATTAAAGTAAAACTCGATAGTTAAAATATTTAGAGAGAATAATTTTAATTTAAAAATTTTTGAAATCATGAGATGTGTTTGATTTAAAGATAATTAAACAATAGAAAAAAGTTAATCTCTTATTAGAGAAATATTAGGGTTCATGTTATCTCCAGTTTTTAAATTTTTGTAAATATAATTTATTTATTTATAATATTTGCAATTTTTAAGTATTTTCTGAACATAAATTTAAATTTTATGCATTCACAAAAACTGAATTCCGTAATACATTATTTTTGATATAATGCATAGAAAATTTCAAATTTTTAAAAGTGACTGGGTCACTAAAATTTTCATTTCTTTTGAATTCTGAAAACGTCTTCACATTTTTGCTATAGTTTTAATTAATATACTTTGAAATTGTTTATTCTTTTAATTTCACTATAAAATTCTAGAATAAATTTTAAATTTACATTCAATCTTTTCATTTTAATTAAATTTTTAAGTTGAATTAATCAGTAATGAATTCAGAATATCTATGTTCAGTTTTCCATGAGAACTAGGCAGTTAATGTCTTTGAAAAATCCATAAGTAAAATAATTTACTTACAAATTATACAGCATATAATTTTACATAAATTATTAGAAAATAAAATTTCAAAATGATAGTAAATGGAAAGATTATTTAATTAAATTTTCTGTGATTTTTCTGATTAAATATTTATTATTTTTTTCCCCTTTGAATTTTATATAGTCTGCCAGAAACTGCAAACACTGTGTCTGAGCTTGAAATGCAAGAAATTTAATAGATTTCTAGTTGCTCTAATAGGAGGGTTTTTATTTTACACGCAATAAGAACGATTTATTTGAAAATTCCGCTCCTCGCTAGAACTTAATTGTTGCAATTACCCAATGGTTGATATTCTCCAATTTTTTAAAAATGTATGATTTCTTTACTTTAAAATAATTAATTAACTTTTTCCCTTAGTTATTAGAACATACCTTTCTAAAAAATATATAAGACAATGATCAATAAAACTGTCCAAAGTTTATACAAAGGCCACTGTGTCCTAATGATAAAAGATACAAATTAAAATTATGAGTTTAAAACATACATATGGTTAAAGTAAACGATAGTTTTTTTATTAATATAGGAAATTATCACTAGAGCATTAATTAGCTCTATTTCTTCATAGTATTCCCTTGAAAATTTTCATTTTAAAATTTTAAAAATTTTATTTTTTATTTAAATCTGCTTCGAGGCATTGATTACATAAAAAATAGCAAAAGTTAACCTCACCATGGTTGTTATATATATATATATATATATATATATATATATATATATATATATATATATATATATATATATATATATATATATATATATATATATATATATATATATATATATATATATATATATATATATATATATAACAAGTTATTTATATATACTAACTAGAAGTGAAAAAGCCGCCCAACTTGTCTAGTGGTCAGCGTGCCTGACTGTGGATAAGGAGGTCCTGGGTTCGAATCCCGGTTCGGGCATGGATGTACTTTCTCTATCTACCCTGTCATTGTCCTTTTCTTGTATGAATGAGGTGTGAATGGTTGCCTACCCTATAAACGGGTACCTATGGCATGTGTGTAGAGCAAAGTCGTACTTTCACCTTCATGGTGCTCTGATTAAAATGAAAGACGCTCCCAATTGACTTAAATTGGCACATAGCATAGCGAGCATGGCGTGTCCAAGTGTCATTAGTAACAACAACAACAAGTGTAAAAATCACGATAGAATGATCAAAAATAAATCATTTTGGTTGTATCTCCCGCTAATTACGTCATTATTGACTTACTATTTAACAGTGACCTCTTTACATTAAAATTGCAATTGTTTCTGAAACAATCTAAATAATTTCTACGCTAAACATTTATGATATTTGTGTTTTTATTGCTCATCGCCAACCCAGTCTTATAAAATGAGACCAGATCCATGAATCTGCAGACCTATAAGTCGAAGATACGAAGAGGGGAAATTTTTTTTTCTCAAAGAATACTCAAGCATTTCAAGATGTGTTTAACAGAAACCTGGTGTTGCTGGAATTTTTTGGACGAAGAGGGTAATATTTCTCATCATTAGAAAATGTAAGACATTTCAGGTGTCCGATGATGGGCACAAATGGAAGCAGGGAATGTGGGCAAGTCCGAGGACCCCCTTCACCGGAGGATTTATAAATAGAGCGAAAGTCTTGCTTGGAGAGATTGAAAGTCAATGAAGATATTTGGGTTAGCTTATTTGTTGCTGGGTACCACTTTTCACACACGAGACCTAAGAACCGCAATTTAAAACAGATGTCCACAACCAGCGAGTGACTTCAGATAATATCAATTGACAAATATTTTGTAAATTGTTATATTGAAATGAAAAGAACCAATTATTCAGTTTGCCAAACAAAAAGTCAGACATACATAAGCCATTTCAGTATCATTTCGTATCAGTTGAGCAATAATGTACGTATGTGTTAGCGGATCTTATTAACTCTTTCTGTATTATTTATTTCCTTCACAATATTTAAGATCTGTTGTTGTTGCATATGACACTTGGACAAGCCAAGCTCGCTCTGCCTTTGGCAGTGCGAATTAAGTCAAAGAGAGCGTCTTTCGTTTTAGATCAGAGCACCACGAAGGTGAAAGTACGAATTTGCTCTTTTAAGGTGCCTCGTAATTTTGAACCACGGTCAGGTGACGAGGCCACACCTGAGCTGGCACCCTCCCTCCACATCCACGCCACACCAGCGGAAGGACTTTGGACGTCACATATTAACGTGGACACCTCCCCAGCCCACGGAGTTCCAGCAACCCAGTGAAAAAGAGTACACTGTGGTCACTCTCCCAACCACTGCCCGCGGCAAATGATGCTTCACTTTGCTGATCTTACGGGAAGCGGCGTGAAGCTACTGAGCCACTGGAGCTACAATTTAAGATCTTACGGAAGTGACTAGAAATTTAATTTTTTATGTACTTCACACCAAACAGTTTGAAAGGTACTTTATGAATTCCAAGTTCACCGCTATAAAATTGACACCAAAATAATCACAGCGTTAGAATAACATTGATCATTTGTAGATTTCAAATCAAAGTGATTGCTTTTAATATGCAAACTAAAATCTTCTCTCTCGATAATATTTTCGCCACTTAAATTTTCCAAGATGATGATAAGTAAATGATCTTCTTTGTCGTAATATTCTTTTTTTTTTTTAACTTAAAAATTGTAAAATTTACAGCGAAATGAGAAAGACAAGAATAAGAGAGAAATATTGTAGTTAAATATTTCTTATTAAATTTGGAAATGAAATTTTAATTTAAAATAAAAAAGAATTTAATTTAGAGATTTACATAGATTTACATAGATTCAAATTTTTAAACAAAAAAGCATAAGACTAAATCTATGTAAAGAAAATTAAAGCAGCCATTAAATATTCTTCATACATTAAAAAAATGATGTCAAAGAAGTGTGCCAAAAAATTATTCCCTTATTAATGAATTATCAGAAGAAATTTTATTCTGTGATTATATTTGTGTTGAGTATGTCACATAAAAATTTTATAAAATTTTGTTACTCTTAATTTTATTTTCAAAAAAATTTTTTTTTGAAATTTGTTTTGAAGATTACTGTTTGTTCAAATTAAAGTTTTGTTATAATATTTTTTAATACAATAATTCATATGTTGGTCATTTTTGTTATAAGAAATTAAAATGCTGATAAATAGTAAAATTCCCAGTTAATATTTAATCAAGAAATTTATTTAGACTTCCAACTATATCATGTTAATTTTTAAATATAAAATTATCATTTGATTTTTTATTATCAATAATATTTTTATTAATTGCTTTCGTTTTTTAAAAAACATTTCCTTTATAATCTAAAGATGCAAAAATGTTATTAATGGTGCGTTAATTTCCATAATCGTGAAAACAAAAGAATCTATATTTCAATAATGAAATCAGGAAAAATATATAAGCGAGGTTTAATTACTTTATTTACTACAATTAAAAAAACTGTTGTAAGTTTCAGTTTATTAACTTTTTCTCCAAATTTTAAGTTATATATATATATCAGTAAAGAGCTCAGCTAACATTTTATTATTTGAAATGTTAAAATTTTTTTATAAAAACGCTAATTTCCAAATTAAGAGTTTTCTCAAGCAATTAATATATATGTGCATACACGTATATGCATGTATACATGTATATGCATGCATACACCTGACTAACTGGCATAGCGTGAGGAATTCCTAGAGTTTAAATATTCGTAAATATCTCAGTTTGTTGGTCGCTAAATGGTCATTTATTGCACATGAGGGCTATTTGGACCGGGACCTACTGTTTAAAGTGGATTCTGAATCACTATAAGCATCTATGACCAAAATGGGATTCGAACCCACGAATTGTTGAACCAAACTTAAATATCTCAGAAATCTCTCCTCTTCTACAAAGACCCACATACAATAGATATTCTCACATAACTCGAGAGCAAGAGATCGCTGACACTTTAGCAGAAACAGGTGCTCTGTTGGACTCTGCTCCGCTTACTCACTTGGAACTCCCCTCAGTCGCCCAAAGCAGAAATCAAACAACCACTGCCCACCTTCACAACAAAGGCATCGCAATTGTCAGCAGGGAAGCTCTTTGGCTCTTGCTCGCTGTCGTAGGGATCAGACCTGCTTTCTATGTTGTTGGGGAGGCCTGGTGGGTTAGGATGTCGTTTTCAATATTGGAAGGTCGTGAGTTCGAATCCCGGCTTAACCGAAGATCCATCATGTTGAATTATGTCAGCTGGGAACGTTAAAACTGGAAATTTGGTCGCAATATCTTCCAAGTGAAATGATTCCTCTGGTGGTGTCAGACCAAGTATTAGTGGTATCAAACATGCTGGAGCAACAGCAACAGTTAGAACCTTCATTCTATGACATTCTTTGAGAGTTCTAAGCATTGTGAGATCTACTGCAAGTGCTCTATTTAACAGGTTTCTCCTAACCACATTTTATCGTATTTGGACTTGTCCAGACAGGATCTTTATGATAACCTGGTTTTGGACATTTTTAGGGTGAATAAATTCATAGACTTGATATTGCTTCTCTATACTCGGGGAACATCAAATGCATATACACTAATAAAAGATATGGTGCTATATATATAGTAATTTAATGTGCAATATGTATATATTTGCGTATTGTATTAAAATGATTTTATGTATTGGTTTATACATGCATATGTAAACTGGTATGTAAAGTCAATATAATGTAAAATTTATATTACAAGATAATTTTTTACTTATTGCTTACGAGGTTGTAAAATTTTCAAAATTCTTTCAGCTAAAAATAAATAAAAATGGTACAATTTATATAAAAGCTAATTTCATATTCAAATGCTGCTTTCATGTTAAAAACTACGGATAAAATGTATTGAAATAGATTTTTTTTATGTTAATGTAATATGTAAGTATTTTTTTAATTTGCATGAAGAAAGCTTCATAATATTTCCTGATGTAGACAGAATATTGTGGCTCACTTATTTAGTTTTTATCATACAAATTTTTCTTAAGTTTAGGAAAGAATTCTGTTTTTTCTAACTTAAAAAATAAAAAATTGATGAATGAGAAAGCTAATGTGACTAATTGAAAAGTTGCTGATATAAGGAAAGATTTAGACATTTTCACATATATCCCTTCATTGATAAATCGATAAATAGATTTACAATTAGAATGCTTCTACAATAATACGAATTTCCATAAAGCTACTTACATCCATTTATTTATTTATTTTACAAATGCCAGGCATTAGTGTTTAAGCCATTAATTCATGGACCCTCCAACACTTCTTAACAATGTCCTCATACTGAGAAAGTACTATACAATCATTTAAATATTCAATAAAACATTGGTTGATTAGAGTCACATAAAACACGGTTTGGGGAATCCACCATTCTAATTCTATAGAGATGATCCTGTTAGCAGTCGTGTCCAGTTAGTCCTCCATACAGAGCCACAGCAGTCTTTTTTAGAAAATTGGGGAACAGTTCTTTCTCCTCCCCCAGAATCTTCACGCTCTTATTCCTTGCACGTTAGAATGTACTGTGTTTAAGAGTTTTCCTCTAAGGGTCAGGTTAATAAATTAATTTAGTCGTGTGAAAAGAAAACGGGAGATGTATACCTTGTTCTATCAGGGGCCGCGGTGACCTAGCTTCATTCTCATTATTAGAAAGTAGTGAGTTCGAATCCCGGCTTAAAGGAAGATCCATCGTGTTCACTGAAGGCGGCTGGGGCACGTTAAAACTATGCGTGGTCGCAATGTCCTCCAAGTGAAATGATACCTCTGGGGGTAGCAAGCCAAGCATTGGAGATCTTTTGCTGGGTCCCTTCTTCAAAATCACAAAGATTCCACTTGGCTGCTTCTATTTAGTTTGTAGAGTCCAACTCAGGACTAGGTACAGGAAAGCGTACTGGTGTAAGGTTGTTTTATCAAGCTCCCTTCTTAAGCAATGCACAGAGTTAAATTTTGAATTTTATTTACAAATTAAGGTGAATTTCTAAATCTAAAATTTGCTAAAACCTTTATCCTATGATCCAGTACAGTGTGATTTCAGATTTTCGTGCTGCATATATCTCCTCAATCAAATTACGCGTCACTGATCAAAATAAGGTTTTCAATATCCTGATCACACTCAAATTTGAGTCTTAAGTATTGCAATCTTGTTTTATTTTAGATTTTAAATATTAAAATTTTTATTATTTCATTATAGTAACTTAATTCAAAAGTATTAAAATATTAATAATTAGAAACATATTTAAAATAAGTATACATGTTATGAACCTGGAACCAGGGGGTACGTGTACCTTCCTGGGGCTTGAGCAGCCACCAGGCGCGTCGGCAAGTGGTGGATAGCCGAATGTCCTGTAGAAATGACAGGATAGCCTTGAATATAGAATCAGAGGCCGCGAACCAGCTCCCGTAAAACCTGGTGTTATGCGATCCGTGCCTAGGGCTAATTGGCACCGCAGTATAGGTGTCTTAACGGAGTCTCTAGTTGCTTGGCGAACTTCTAGAGTAATTTGCCTTGCCCAGTAACTCAGGCAATGCTGGGTGGACTTATATTACCTGAGCTTTTTAATTGTTATCTTGTGGCTGAAAAGACACAAGAAGTAACAAACCTTTCTGCATTTGCAGATGAAGCCTCTAAAGTAGACCTTGCTGAAAAAGACAAGGGAACTCAGAGGCAATCTTGTAAAGGGGCAGCAATGAATCCTTCACTTGAGGTAGAAATGACCTCCAAACTATCTTCTTCTGGTGAAAGTCAGGAAGCTATTCCTAGCATGACTGACTTTCTGACCAGATGGGACTGTTTCAGCAAGACCTTATCTGCTGGAAATGTCATATGCAAGAGGAAACGGCAGAGCATGTCATTTACGAATGTGAAGCTCTTGCCCTCCCTAGATTAACTTCTTTAGGCTTCATCCATGCTAGAGAGTTACACCTAGACTCCATTAAAGGGTTATCGGACTTTATTAGTAAAGTGGGTGACCCGAGCAACTGGAACTAGGAAACATTGGGTTTGGAGATAATGGTACAAAATGCTGATAAAAGCAGAGGTGCCCAATGACATACAAACCCAATTTTAAGAAGAAGAAGAAGTAGATACATGTTATGAAACAAATATATCATACAGTCTAGAGCGCAAGACAACCGGGTAATAAAACTAAATCCATAAAGTAAATAACATACGTTTTTATGAAAACTTGACTTTTGATAAACCCGACAGTGCCACCTTAAGAATAACAGTATAAATGTTATCTAGCAGAGACACAACCAGACAATAAAACTAAATTAATAGTATACATTGTTATGAAAAATCTGGTGTGAATTAACTTTTTAGTAATGCCCACCTTAAAAAATATTTGTTAATGCAATCTACCACAGAGACAACTAAGCAATAAAACTAAATGAATAACATAAAATACATTTTGTGAAAACTTGGATTTTAGTTAACAGGGCAGTAGCGCCCATCTTAAGAAAACATCAATGTATACACAGTCTAGCTCCCGATGGAACTAAGAAATAAAGTTAAATCTAATATGAATAATATAAATTTTTATGGAAAATCAGATTTCTAATTAATAATCATTACAATTCACAGTAAACCTAAATACTTATATCAAATTTTCTATACATTACCAAATATATTTCGTATGCATTGCTTAAGCTTTTTAAGCCCGTAATTCCCCAATGGGCAAGAATCCATTGGAATGTAATTCTGTGTACCTTAAGCAAGGGTATTAAATTCTCTGAGACATAGTCTGATTGTTCAAAAGGGATTGAACCGAATTTTTAGGATCTGATAAAATGACAGCTCTGACGAAGAGAGAATTGTTGAATAGCCACGACGATAGCTTCCGAAGACATCCCTTTATACTCCTTGTAGTATGGCATCAAAGGGAGAAATCCGATATCAAGGTGTATTAGATTCGATGCACAAAAATTTGACACTAAACGAGGTATGCATGTAGAAAGTGAAGCTCTCTGGTGTATAGAGGATAATTTCACAGATCATCAGCCGACCAACTTGTCTAGTGGTCAGCGTGCATGACTACGGATAAGAAGGTCCTGGGTTCGAATCCCGGTTCGGGCATGGATGTACTTTCTCTCTCCATCTATCCTGTCTTTGTCCTTTCCTTGTATGAATGAGGAGTGAATGATTGCCTACCCTATAAATGGATCAGTATGGCATGTGTGTAGAGCAAAGTCGTACTTTCACCTTCATGGTGAAAGTACGTCTGATTAAAACGAAAGACGCTCCCAATCGACTTAAATTCGCATAGCATAGTGAGCTTGGCTTGTTCAAGTGTCATTAGTAAACAACAACAACAGATCATCAAATTAGAAAAGTGAAAACTATGAATAAAAAAGTTTCTTGCTCAGAGAGAATTTCCTTTCTGTTTTCGAAATCCTTTCGTTCATCAATAATCATAGTTGCCATGGTGAAACTTCGTAAGTAAAGTGCTTTGAAGTATCAACGAAAGAAGGAACATTTTTAGAAAGAATTATGATATTCTTTCCAGAATAATGAGTATTCTATTCTAAAAAAAAAAAAGAAGTAATCCTGGAAAGAATTATGGCTTACAACGAAAATAATATATTTTGTGATTAAAATAAAAAAAACTGAAAATATATGTTACACCATATATTGTTTTTCAGCTTAATATATAATATTCATATTCTTGATTCCTAACACTTCGTATGAAATGATTATTGCTGTGTCTATCTCTCATCAGTCATTTTTCAAGAACGAGAATTGATAATATTAAAGTGAATTTTGCAGCCCTATACAAACATCCAAGCCTTCATTAAGAATCGAATCCACGATCTGTTGAATCGAAGTTCAGAGACATTGGGTGTCAACTTGGTTATTGGCTATGTCTATAGTGCCCAAAAGTTGGAATAATTCTCTGCACAATGATAGGTCTCGGGTTTGATTCCAGTTATTGTTAAACAACAAATGAATACTGCGTATCTGCTTTCTACATGCATGTCAGTCGGGTTGGATGGTTGGAAGTTTTCTGGTTTCCTCCTTTGCAATAATTCAATGCGACCCACTCTCTATGAAAAGTGATCCCAAAAACTAAATATGCAACCTTGTAACAATTTCAATCTTTTAGACAGCTTATTATGTGGTGCTTAAACTAATAAATAAACTGTATGAAGAAAATACTTTTTCTCTATTTCATATTTTTGTCATATTAGATTCTTACTAATTTAATCCAAAAATATTTAGTACATTTATCATTAATTCCCAACCATTTTTATTACAATATGAATTGTTCCAAAATTTCCATAAATACTAATTGAAATTTGAATTACAAGATATTCTTAAATCTTGTAAACATTCTATCTTTAAGCGATTATCAAAAAATAAAAATGGATTAATATGCATAAATATTATACAGGAGTCTTATAAAGAAAAACTTGAAAGAAATCTTGTATTAACCTCAAAACTTATATCCTATATATGAAAAGATAAACAATAAAGATAAAATTTATAATCTCTCAAATATCCCTTTCTAACTACTTTGATCTAATGATTTGACCATACTGGAAGTATCTAATGAACTTAAAAATCCGTGGATATGTTCTTCTGTTGGTATGAAAAAGGAGCCAACTCGTTTTTAGACGTAATCCTTTAACGAGGTTTCAGAGTTATTCAACTTTTTTATATTGTTTTATTTTTAGTTTTATTAATTTTTTTATCTTAATCTTTAATATAGCTGAATATTCTTGAATCTTCTACATCCCATAAATGCAGAACGATGTAATGAAATTTTAATCAGTGGGTTATATATATATTACTCAGTTAATTTGTGGATTCATCTTTGTATATTTATCTTCCTTAGTTATTGATTTATTGTTGGTTACCTAAAGTGCAAATATTCTTACGCATATCTCATAGATAAATAAGTTAATCCCTAGTTCTACTTTGCAGAAATTTGACTTCAAATATAATTTTTTTTCTTATAAAAATAAAATATTCGTAAACAGTTTTTGAAAAATTAGTTCTAACTCTGAAATCGAAATAAATATAATAAAAAATAAATAAATAAGATAATGATTAATGCTGGCGTAAGCCCGGAATTAGTCTTAAGATTTAAAAGGGATTGGTTACAAATATTACAATTAGTTACTGGGATATGACGGTATCGGATCCTCTCTGACGAAATTTCTGCTTATTTTCTAGAGGAAAATTGAAAATAAGCACAGGTTACGATTTATCTTCTGAAATGTAACAGTAATCCTTGATAAAATTTCATACTGAAATGAAGAGAAAAAAGAAATCAGAGTTGCACGTGAAAATAAACTTGTAGTAACAAACATTTCTATTTATATATTATATATATATATATATATATTATATATATATATTATATATATATATATATATATATATATATATATATATATATATATATATATATAGTATATATATATATATATATATATATATATATATATATATATATATATATATATATATATATATATATATGTATGTATGTATGTATGTATGTATATATATATATATATATATATATATATATATATATATATATATATATATATATATATATGTGTGTATATATATATATAAATATATATATATGCATACAATTTTTGTGGTTTTCAAAAAGTCTGTGGAACGTATAGAAAACATAAACACATACACAAATCTAACTTTTTCCATCCTCAGTTGTCTTCTTCTTCTCGAAATGAAAGTATTCAATTATTAATTTAGAATTCTATGGGTTAGTGAAATTTCTAAAATTTTAAATCTCCTTGCCGATTCATAAAGTGGATGTTTTGCCTGTCTTTTTCATTCTGCTTTTTTTCTGTTCCATTGTCAACGTATTAATGCCTTGAATCAGTGGGAAATTGTTTCTCAAACCTAAACTTTGCTCTTTATATAAAATAATCGTTTCATTAACAAAATTAACTTCGACAATACTCTCAGACATTCGATGGTGAATTTCGCCTTGTTTGCTGCCGCTCGAAGAAATGCGATTTGAAGGCAGGCAGTAAATTTCTCAACAAGTCGCATTTACGACGCTGTCTCAATACGTGATGGTGTGACTTAGGTGAAACTTTAATTGAATCATGGACTAATGAGTATTGTAATAAAGTAATGTAGCCATGATCTCAACTTCGACAATATTCTCAGACATTCGATGGTGAATTTCGCCTTGTTTGCTGCCGCTCGAAGAAATGCGATTTGAAGGCAGGCAGTAAATTTCTCAACAAGTTGCATTTACAACGCTGTCTCAATACGTGATGATGTGACTTAGGTGAAACTTTAATTGAATCATGGACTAATGAGTATTGTAATAAAGTATAGTGTAGCCATGATCTCAACTGGAACGAAAGAAACAACCATTTTATAGTTAAAATTTGAGCTACTCATTCACATTTTAATTGTTTCCATTATTAGTAAAATATACAAGGACATTTTATATTTTAAGGATCGCGTACACTTTGAAGAACCCCGGAACACCTTACTGACTTTGGCAAGAGAATGTTCAAGCTGAATGTGACTTTCCAATTCATTTTAAGTAAGCAGAACCTTTCATACGGATGACATGGAGCTTGCTATTATTTGCAATTACATCCACTTGTGATGATGGGCAGTGGGGTATCCGCCTCTGCCAACAGGAATAGACACATCGCGGGTAGGGGGGGGGGAAGAGGTCATCTAGAGGCGATGAAAGAAATAAATGTCCTTCGGTTGCAGAGTTCAAGGTATCTGGTGAGCTCGAGTCCCCGCGGGCAACAGCACGATCTGCCCATTCATCCTTCCGCAGATCGGAGGGGCGTGTCCGAGGGCCCTAATCGGAGGGCGAGGTCCGAATTTCACCTGTTGCCATTCTTTCACCTATAATTTCTCCGAATGTTCGAAGAATTATGAAGAGTGTGAGGTGAGAAATCGATCATGAACACTCCGTCGACACACAGAAAAGAACCAATCCGTCACTAGTGATGATTTTTCCACATTCAAAAAACGAGGGATTCTGATAGAGAATTCATGAATCAGTTGATTAAATGCTGATTAATATCAACAATTTAAAAGCCATGTTGGTACTTATTGATTGTCAAATCAAGTAAAAAGCATCTAAAAGCAACCAAATGAAGAACAAACATAAAGGTTCTCCATTTTGGCTTCTGTTTGCCGAATTTAAGATATCACATGATATTGTGTTATAGTATTTTCTGAGAAGTAGAAAAGATATATGGACACCACAAACTGAATGTAGTGGGGGTAATCTTAGCATCAACGACAACCTTAACAGTTTAGCATTGAAGCATGTGATGATAATCGTAATATTGTTTTGAGAGCGAAGTCCAGGAAAATCAAGTAGTACCGTTACATTTATTACAAGGAATAACATTTAGAAAAAGTGATTATCAAAACAGATTATTCTCTCATTTCCATGAAAGTTTCATTATTCTTGGCAAAATACGGTGGAGGTCATTACAGGAATCTTTCACCAGAACCTTTATTGTTTAAAATGAAATCAGAGTACGCTGAATATATTAGAATTAATTTATTACTCATGTTTGATGTTAAACATATTATTGAAGACTTTGTCGGCTTCATGAAAAGTTTGCAAAACGGCATTTTTAAGATTCAGTGATTTCTCATCACAAAAAACAGGGATATTATTCTCAAATTCATTGTTTGAGAAAACTGTAAATAGCAATAGGGTATACAGGAGTTTCCCTTCCTTTCAAGAAAGAGAATATTTGCATAGTCTTTTCTCTTTTAACTTTAATTATTTTCATAATTACATAAAATATCTGTCCGAGAAACTTTTTTTTATCCTGCATCTTTTAATTTTATTCCCGATTATTTTATCCGGGAGAATATATTTGCATGTATTTTTTTTACCTATACATTTTGGGGAAAATGTTTACTTCAATATAGATAACTAATTTTTATTGATATCTTCAATATACTGGTTTCAGTTGACAGCTTTTAAAAAATAAACAGTACCTTTGTGGTTGTTGCTTATGACATTTGGACAAGCCAAGCTCGCTATGCCGTTGGCAGTGCCAATTAATTCAATAGAGAGCGTCTTTCATTTTGATCAGAGTACCACAAAGGTGAAAGTACGACTTTTCGCTTTTTAAGGTGCCTCGTAATTTTGAACCACGGTCAGGTGACGAGGCCACACCTGAGCTGGCACCCTCCTCTCCACATCCACGCCACACCAGCGAAAGGACTTAGAACATCACATGTTAACGTGGACACGTCCCCAACCCACGGAATTCCAGCAACCCAGTGAAGGAGAGTACACCATGGTCACCCTCCCAACCCCTGCCCGGGGCAAATGATGCTTCACTCTGCTGATCTTACGGGAAGCGACGTGAAGCTACTGAGCCACTGGAGCTCACACATTACCCTTGTAAACAGTAAAATCACTATTTTATATTTCACTAGCGGCCCTATTGTAGTTCACTTTGTCGAAAGGAAACGTTATTATCAAAAAGTTACCATGCTCTCGTTAGCACTTTTCATTGGATTAAAGACAAAATAGAAATAGAAATGTGGAACTGCTGAAAAAAATTAAGAAAAGCTGAAGATAGTTTCTAATGTACAAATGAATGCTATGTTTCTCACCATTAAGTCACTTTTTCCTCAAGCGAGCTAAGTTGTACCCTGTTTTGGTTCGGTCTTTTTGTCACTCAACGGTCATTTGTTTGCGCAATATTGCTAAATAAATTAAGACCAAGAGTTTAAAGTGAACCCCGTGCCACTACAAGCATCTAAGCACGAAATGGGAATTAAATCCACGTATTGTTGAACCAAAGGCCAGATAACTCTCTCTTCGGCTGCCAGTTTGGTTTACGTTAATCAAAATTTATTGTCTAAAGCTAATTCTAAAACACTGTAATTTCTCCCAAGGTGGAAGTTGACATCAGGAAAAATGTCAAAAAGCTCGGCCATTTCTTTACTAACAAGCAAGAGAAAAATACAAACAAAGTGGGATATCATTTCTTTAAAGTACACAACTCAGAAATCTAACTTTTCATCTCATGAAAAACGTTTACCAGAATTATAAATTATTTATATTCATAAGCGGGATTAATTATAGCCAGTTCGATTCAAACTGTTATTTATGTTTCACATAAGATTTTGAAGCCGCCTACCCTGTGTAGTGGTCAGAGTGCCTGACTGCGGATAGGGAGGTCCTGGGTTCGTATCCCAGTTCGGGCATGGATGTATTTCCTCTCTCTGTCTATCCTGTCTTTGTCCTTTCTTTGTATGAATGGTTGCCAACCCTATAAACGGGTTCCTATGGCATGTGTGTACTGAGGAAGTCGGACTCCACACCAAAATAGGGTTCAGTTGGAAAAGTGGAGCAGCGCACCCCATATTGTCAGCCGGGCTGGCACAAGACAACAACATAAAATTTTGAAGAAATCACTGATAAGATACAATTGTAGACTCAATTTTGTGATTACTTTTAAGGCAGAGTAACATAGCACAGTGGATTATTAGTGACGGCTTTAAATAGAAATTTAAAAGCTCTCTCTATCTCGAACATTTTCCATCTGAAAGTTGGGAATTTAAGCATGGGATTTTAGCTTAGACTGATAGTTTGGTTTGACTTTATTATCACGCCAGGTCATTTTTGGCACATTAAAGCTAATTAGACTAGTATATCTACAATTTAAAATTAATTTCGAACTTCTGTCACTCCACATAGGCTACACTATAGCTTTTTTAATTGTAAAGGTATTATTCTGAAGAGTGAACGACTACTGATGTGATCCTAGCCACTATAGCAAAAAGAAAGAGCTATGTTTTAAAACTGCCTTTCGCATGCACATTTGTTGTAATGATTGTTGGAAAAAAATTTTCCGAGTTTCCTCTTTAATATTTGAATGCCACTAACTATTTATAACAAAAAATTAGAGACGGAAAGCGTTTTATAAACTGTGGACATTACAATAGTATAGACCGATAGGCTGTATACTATGTGATGTTGAAGAATACTATAATAAGTGGGAATCGAACCCACGAACTATATAATCAAATTGCTCTTAGATTGTTATCGACCAAAAGCTAAAGCTCTAACCCATAGGTTCCCAAAGTGGTTTAGGTGGACCCCCAGAGGTCCACAGAGATGTGAAAAGAAAACAGGGATTCACAAGTTTTAAGTGGGGGTCCACGAAATATTTTCTGGTTTTCATATGAAAGAAGAAACATTTTGGCTTGGATTTACCTAACAACGTAGGCAGGTAGCATTATTCACTAGATAGGTACTCAAAAATATTCGAGACTCAGTTCAAACATAGAACTGAATAGAACAATAGATAATAGTACAAGAGTGTACACCACATGTCGAGATTTGAAAGTGCCGCCCGTGCGCCATCTCATTAAAAGTATGACTATTTTTCATTGTTGATTTACATTTCAGAGTTCATTGTTGATTGTTTGCAATAATAAATGTTTATAACTAAACAAGTATTATTTTTAAAAATAGGACACAAGAAAATGTGCTACTTTCTTTTTCCTTCTTAACACCTCCAATAAAGGGTGATATTTCTTAGGAGTTTTGGAAATATAATAGAAATGCAGCGGCAAGGTGTCTACCGAAAATAGCAAAACTTTGTAAGTGATCCACGAGAAAAAAGAGTTTGGTAACCCATGCTCTAACAACCATTCGGCTGTAAAGCAGGTGCCTACATTTGTCAAATAACATTGATCGGAATAAAAGGACATTTTTGAGAAATCAGTTTCCTCTGCATAAAAAGACAAAACTCATATAAAAGTTGTCATGTACATAACTTATATTCCTATATGACCATTCAAGCATGATAGTTTTACCGTAAATACTAAGAGATGCAACTTGATGATGAATGCAAATATTCTAAATCTAGGCGTCACCCAATCCTAAATATACTTATTCATACTGAGAAATGTAGCTCTTAGCATTCATTCGTTCCCCTACTTCCCGTTTCTGTCTACTATAAAAAGCGTTGGCATGGGGAAGGGAAAAGCTATTCATTAAGGGGGGGCAGCTATAGAAAATTGGGTTTGTTGGCGCGAAAGAGTAATCCGAGCCACGGTATACCATCAAAAACCGATTGATCAAGCAACTTACCCTCGCCAAATCATGCCTCGAAGACATGCAATAGAAAGCTGCAATTAGAAAAAGAAACATTGGTGGGAAGAAAGATCTTCAACCTACTTTCCCATTAATAATAGATATTTGCTTAAGTCACAATCATCCGTTTAACGCCCGTTTTTTTCCCTTGTGTAATGCTGTTAAAAAAAAAAACGTCATTATTTCTTTCAAAAAAAATTACCAGATAAAAATTAATGTTTTTCAAAATTTTATTTTCCTCAAATTAAAATTTATAAAGAGGTGCAGAATATTTATTGTGCTTGTGTGATTTACAGAGATTCCCTTTTCCTCTATATCAGTTTCTAAAATTGTGGATCCCGACCCCAATTGGGGTCACAGGATCTGAAATTTGGGTCGACAAAAAAAATGTGGTGAGATTTAAAATTACAAATATTTATGATGCATCAAAAAATCGCCAAAATTTTGATGGCAAAGAAATGATTATAAAACTATACCTTTAAAAATTAAAGCAATATTGATATTTCTTTAGCTTATATTGTTAGTAAAGAATCCAAATATATATTTGAAATTGTCGTAAACTTTCTTTTACCTTTTACTGCAACAGGTTTGTGTGAGATAACACTTTTTGTTTGAACCACCATTAAAGCAAATTGTCAAAAGCAATAACAAATTCTTTGATTTACTCATGTAGTTGAATTTATTTTTATTACATTATATCTTTAAGTTTGTTACTTCGTTAAAAAATTTTAATTGCTCCATTTCTTAAAATTAATATTAATGATCTAAAACTGAAATAATAAATTGCACTACAAATGAAGAAACTTTTTGTGACATTCAGGGTCTTAGGAACCAAAAAGCATATAAAATCTTGTTTTCATAAATCAACAAAATTTTAAAGTATAAGATTTTAATAAACTTTTATACACACACACACACACACACACACACACACACACACACACACACACACACACATATATATATATATATATATATATATATATATATATATATATATATATATATATATATATATGCCGACCGATAGCTCTGTGATTAAAGTTCCTGACTCCTGAGCTGTGGGTTCCGCGTTCGAATCCCAGTTTGGGTATGGATATTACTTTCTTTCTCGGTTCTTTCTGTGTTTCTCTGTCCTTTCCTCTGTGATGATGCATGAATGTGGCCCACTCTATAAACGGGCTTGTGGTGGTATGGCATGGGCAACGCTATTCTCCTCCGTGACTTGGTTCACAGGTGCCCGCCGTATATTATATATATATATATATATATATATATATATATATATATATATATATATATATATATATATATATATATATATATAAAATTCCTAGTTACGCTTTTTTCCTACAAGTTTAGGAAATGCTTTTAAAACAATTATTTTAAATTTAGTGCAATTTTTAAATTCTAGTAATTTAATACTCACCAAGTTTTGTTTCAATTTTTATTGTTTTCAAGAAACTGATAGAAGATCTTAATCTCTTGCATTCAATATAAATTTTTTGATAAAAATTAGTATGCTAAGCAACTTTTTAACATTTTAAGCATTATAAAGCACTGGACATCATTATCTATTCTATCATAACATAAAATCCATGGTAAATAATTGTGTCCAGTGGATAGATATTAAAAAGCGCCCTCTGCACGCTTTCTGCTCTATCGAGGCATTCGTGTTTCTGCTATTTTTCTTCTCCTTTCTGAACTGAGCAGGTTTCTCGCTCATAAAACTGATATCACGAGATACTTTCTAGGCAGGGGGTCGGCGACTGAAAAAAAATTCTAGTATCGATTAAGAAACTCAATAAAAAGAGAATACCGGGGCGAAGAGAAGAAATAGGGGCGGAAACAAAAAGGCATCGTCACCAGATCACGGGGCTTAAGATCTAATCCCTGTGAAAGAGAGGGCATTCGAAAATGTCCACCCCCCTCGCTCTGTCCTTTTAGAACGGAGGGAAGTTGAGTAAGAAAAAACTCTCTTTTTTTGCTTTCTCCTCTCGATCTGATCATTTTTCATTATGTATGGGAAGCCTGGAAAGAGGGGGTCGAGTAATATTTGTTGCCCCCCACAGTGTTATTGCGGTTGCCCACGCCCCCTGCTGTCAAAATTCGATGCAGAGAGTGCCAAGCACACAATGTTCACTTCGGGTGGGGGGCGGCCTCTATATGAGCTCTGCCACAAATGCCTGCCAGCCATTTGTGAAGGGAAGGCGAAGAAAAAACGAATGTTCCAAAGGAGTTCACTTGGCTACTTTTTTCTCTTTATTTTGAGAAAGGGGAATATTGCAAAGATTTTCTCATAAATCGTGAAACGATGTCGCTTTTTATAAGACGAAATAGGATGTTATTGTTTTAATTAAATATTTTAATTATAAGCACTTATTATTTATATTGATTTTGTTGATTGAGTGATTATCAAATGACCACTCAAAATTTCATTAAATACCATTCGATAAATTGAGGAAACTACTAAGTTTAGTTTTTGAATTATACTAATTTATGGAGCAAAACAGAATGAAATTTTTTCAAAATGTTAAGCATTCAAATACACTCACAAAAAGTACACTTCTTAGATATTATTTAAGCAGATGTAATGTGTAATTTTAACTAATTAATTAAAAAAACTCAACTATCTTTGTATTGTGAACTAAATCTACTATACTGAAAAATATTTAACAAAATATCCTGAATCAATTGATGGTAGAAAATGTTTTGAGAGCTTTGAAAAAAGTGGAATAGAAGTGCGAAACTCTGAAACGCTAACAATTCATTACTTAATCAAGAAGTCAACTTTCATATTAATAATTCCATGTACATGTAATTTCCATGTACATTAAAATAAACTAATTCTGTTTTTCTAAAGTTGGTTCAATAAGAATTTATGAAAGAAGGAAAAAATAATTTTCCAACACATTATTGATGTCGAAGATGCAGGATCAGTTTAAATACAAACTCGATTCTTTATATTTTCTGTAAGAAATTAATCTTATACTTGAAAATGAGCAAGAGTATATTATTGGTAATGGACTCCTTTATTATTTTATTTACAAATATTATTTTTATTCTTTTGTTACATGTTATATTGAACTGTAAAAGGTAAGCAAAACTTAATCGAAACCAACTTTTGTTTTCGTTAATGAACTTCAACCTAATGTCTGAAATCTAATCGAAGTGATGGCTTATAAGATACACACGAGATATAAAATTTTAAAATAATTGCTTAAGTCTCTAAATGAATATGCATTCTATCCAGGGTTTTACCACCCTATACATCGTTATCCTTGTGCTCACGATATGGAATTTCGATTTTATCAGAGACGTAGCAGAGCTACAAAAGGAATATATTCCAATATAAATTAACTTAAATCTTGATTAAATTTTGAGTCACATCATTAGCTGAAAGTTGGAAAATAAATCCTGTACAAACTGATGGTAGCTGAAATATCTCAGTGCTTTGGTTTTTATCTTGGACGTGAGTTTTTTGACACCACGTTATAGGTAACCTAAGACATTTTCCTGTCGACAACATAAGTTGCCATTCGGAAGGACTTCTACAGACAGTAGGTCGTATTCATTATTTGCCGGGGAGGAAGCCCAGGAAACAGTTAAGAACTAGGCGTGCATGCAGTAGATAGAAACACATGGTTGTTGTTGTTACTAATTGTTACTACTTGGACAAGCCAAGCTCGCTATGCCTTGGCTATGCGAATTTAAGTCAATTGGGAGCGTCTTTCATTTTAAATAGAGCACCATGAAGGTGAAAGTACGACTTTTGTTCTTCAAATCCTCCGATAGATGGCAGCACCGGAGAATCTTCTCCTTCAATTTTGGCACTGATCTGAAGGGGGAGTAAATTTCTCCAGACCATTGCACCCATGGTAACTGCTCAAAGACCGACCACAGATTTAACGAGCACGTATATCGCATGTACCCGGTGGGTCATTGGTGGCATTGGGAATCAAACCCCACCCTTTCGGATGGAAGGCGGATACCCTAACCACTAGGCTACCACGGCCCAAATCCCTTGATAATCTCGTCAATAGTTTATACATCTACATTGCTATAAAACTTTAAAAAATATTTAATCTTTCACAAGATCTTAAATTATCTATCACAGTTATAATTCATGTTTCACAGCGAAAAAAAGAGAAAACACATTCTGAATCATTTCTAATATAAAAAAATTTTGTCATCTGTTTCCTGTGTACTATTGTTAACAAGTCTTTTCAGTTTTAACTGTAAAAAGAAATAATGTGAAAAATTACTTTCATAAACTCTTATTTATTAAAATTTCCGTTTCAATGTTTTATACAGTGAATAATCAAATCTAAACTTCCGACTGTAAGTTGATATTCTTTTCATGCCGTTGTCATTTTACGCTTAACTGCGAGTCCTTACCAATCGACAAATGCAATCGAGAGTTTAGTTGTTCGAAGGTCTTTTCAACCCTATTAACTGCAGATTATGTGCCCGATACTCATTGGTTCTTGCTGGTTACAGCACGTGCGTGAAGTATCACATTTATGTAACTACCAAACGTTAAAAGGTTGGACTCCGATGAGGGAGTACGGCTGAAGGGGCGGGTACACCGATACCAACGTGCATAATATCACTTCCAATGATGGAACAATCAGCATTTTAACGTAAGGTGCCCTTTTTATTTGGAACGATATAGAGGAAAAAGGGAGAAAGAAAAAACCGCGCATTTTTAAAGCGATAGAATACAAGAAATTGGCGTGATGTGTTCCATTCTCTCTTTTCCCCGTGTGCTGCGGCGAGTGTTGTTTGTGCAAATATCCTTAGCTCACGCACGATTGCGACGATGTCGCCGTTTCAAGTATTGTAAGATACATTCTCAAACAAAACTTTTATTGTGGTTTCGCGCCTTTCTATTCTTTCCCCCTCCACTTTGTGGGCATTTCTCTATCTTTTATTTATTCATTAGCTTTTTCTTGTTTCATTACTATTACCGAGGCGCCACACAAAACAATCTTTTTACAAGTGCTCAGCAACGGAGAACGTGATGAAAGACACGTTTGGAACTATGCAAACAGTGTCATAAAAGCATGGTTAGACGCATAAAATAAATTATGCAAGTTGAAATTCGCACCAAGAAGTGGACTGCAAATAGAACCCATCGTGGCAAAAATATTTATCTCGGTAAATGTTTTTTTTTAAATATATATTACATAGTTTTCTTAAATACAGACAAAAACAAATTAGTAAATTACATAATATGTGCATTATCGTGCATTGGTGAGTCTGAGTCTAGAACGAAGGGAATTGCAATAACCATTATTTAAACTAAAAAGTAAAATGCTAGCCGAAAGATACATAAAAATTCTAGACGAGATATTTGAAAACAGAAATCTTTGAATTTAACGAACCTATTGAAAAAATAAAAATTCGAACAAAATGTCATGAATTCAAATTATATGAATCATTTTGAAAAAATTGCTATGCGCTTCAATAAGAATGTTAAATACATACTTAACACCCAACTATTTTTTCAAATAGACCTTTTAGCATTACATGGATTGAAGCAGATAGTGTAGCATATTGTGCAATGAAACAGCTAGTCAGCATGTTTTTGTAGCCTCAAAACTGGATGGGTCGTTGTAGTTTAGATACAAGATTTTTTCAAAAGTCCTTAAGGGCTATTGTTCCCAAATACAATCTGTTTTACCCACCCATCATTACTGAATACTATATATTTTTTGCTGAGTTGGTATAGAGCCCGATACCTTGCTTTTGCGAAAACTACGACGTTCCAGACCAGTCGACCTCGGCTTTAAAGTTCAAGTAATGATAGTGCTATTTAGCAATCATATAAAACGTGTCTACTGGTTTAAAACCTAATTTTTACATTCGCAAGATGGATAACTTCATCCAAATGTCATTGGGATTTAGAAAATTATATTGTAATTTGGGAAAACTTTTCATGGTTAGTGAGCCATATTCACTTGTTAATATGTAAAAACCGAGAAACTGATAAATTTAAATTCAGAGAAAAAAAAATCAACATTCATTTCATAATATCGATTTTCAACAGACTGGGATCGATGCTGAAATCTGTTGTTGTTACTAATGACACTTAGACAAGCAAAGCTGCGCCTTGGCTATGCGAATTTAAGTCAATTGGGAGCGTTTTTCGTTTTTAATCAGAGCACTATGAAGGTGAAGTACGACTTTGCTCTACACACATGCCATAGAGACCCGTTTATAGGGTAGGAAACCATTCACGCCTCATTCATACAAGGAAAGACAAAGACAGGATAGATAGAGAGGGAAAAAGTACATCCATGTCCGAACCGGGATTAGAACCCAGGACCTTGAAATCCTCTATTCGAAAGAGCGAGGTTGAGCTCCTGAGCCGAAGCCAGATTGGATAACATAATATAATTTTATTGTAACTTTCCTTGAGCAAGCTTACTATATTTAATTCTCAGCAATAACAAAATATTGAAATGTCAAAGTGATGGTTACATATGTGTGTTTGACTTCATTTACAAATGTACCACTGTGGTAGGGAGAGATCTCATATTTCCGTAAAAAATTTCAATGATTTTTTGCATTAATAATTGTTATTCATTTAATTAAAATAAATCCAGAGAAATCATTTTATAGTTTAATTTTAAACACATAACTCACTAAGGTCTGTCAGATCCCATTACATATTCCTCTTGTAGACATACGTTTAAATGTCTGGAAAAATATGTTGTCTTAACATTTTTGTTCATTCATTCATTGTCGTGTGCCAGCTATGCTGGCAACGTGAAGTGCGCTGCTCCACTTTTTCAACTGAACCATATTTTGGTGTGGAGTCCGACTTCCTCAGTACACACATAGGGACCCGTTTATAGGGTAGATTTTACACCAATGTATTGCTACATCAATACAAACTGCACATTTATATATATCCAATACTTTCAAGTTTCTAGTTTAATACTAATTTATATAATTTTTTTATCACTATATTTATCTTTATTATATTTCGTTTACAATTCTTGCGTTATTTTCGCTATGTTTGCATCTCCGTTTGTTTTAAACTAAACTCCATGGCACGACACGCCCATGTGAGCCAAGGCCTACAGTGCCCATAACTGTTTTCATGACCGAGGGCCCTGAGGTGCAAAGCATATGTCCCAGTTAGGTGGTAGCCTAACGTAAGACCCCAGTGTTTAGTTCCTAAGCATGCTTTTTACTCAGTTAATCGACCCACTGAAGTGATGAAAGGCTGAGTCAATATTGCCCAACCCGAGGATCGAACCTCGGACCTTTGTCATGGGAGCGTGAAACGCTGCCACTATGCCACCGGGCTTGCGTTTTATTTTACCAGGGTATTACTATCCTGAATGTATCTTAATATCGTTTCAAATAATTCGTAGTTGTTTTATAAGCTTTTGCATTATTTCATACGTGAAACTTTTATGCGGTTTCTATTGAATGTATAAAAAATACTTTATAATCGTGTTGTGAAATATATTTTTATATTCGGGCGCGTACAAAAGTGAAGTTTTGTACGATTTCTTTTTATGCGTTTTACTATGCGTTATACCGCATAAAAACAGGTTTGGGTGTACAGGTAACCCTCCTATAACACGGTATCTTATAACACGGTTTCGCTATAACACGATTCGTAAATTGCGGGAAAATTCCTACAACACGTCATCCTATAACACGGTTTTGTTCCAATGTTAAGGTGCTATTATGTTCCAATGTTAAGGTTAAGGTTTAAGGTGCTATTACTTTTAGATAACGCTCCATGCCACCCACAAGATTTGACTCATCCCAACGTCAGAATAGTGTTCCTACCACCTAACACTACTTCGTTGCTCCAACCATTGGATCAAGGTATTATTTATACCTTTAAAACGTATTATATAAGAAGATCCTTACAGTGGATTTTAGACGCAACCGATTCGGAATCATTTAGCGTAATGGAAGCTTGGAAGAAATTTTCAATCAAGCACTGTATCGAAATCATATCTTTGTCGCTGAAAGAAATAAAAACATCAACCTTAAATGCGTGTTGGAAGAAGATATGACCCTCTTCAGTTAAAACAGAAAACATGCGTGAAACATCAGAAAACGAAATTGGTGCCATATTAAAAGTCTCTAAATCAATCGGAGGCAAAGGTTTTGTGGATATGGCTACTGAAGACATTCAAGAATTATTAGTGGAAGAAGAAGTTGTAGCGGATTTGATGGAAATGGCATCCCTGGAAGCAAATCAAGTAGATTTTGAGGACGATGAATATGATGAATATTTGTTTTTAATAAGTTTTTGGAACGTAACCCCCCTTTTTGTACTAGTTCTGGGTCTCATACAACACGATTTCACACAACACGGCATTTTCTAGGAACCTAACTACCGTGTTATAGGAGGGTTACCTGTACTTGACGAAATTTTCTGATGCGTACAATTTAACTCATTTTATTGAAGAAACTTGCTAAAAAAGAATAAATGATTGATTTTGGGAATTCTATAATTTACTAATAATGTGTTACAAAAAACAGTAAAGAGAAAACTGCTTTCACGCAGCAATTCGATACTAAATTGTATTACCCTTTTCTCATACTTACTTAAATTTAACGTACTTAAATTGTTACCCTTTTCTCAACAAAAGAATGTTTTAATAGAGAAAATGAAAAAAAAATAGGTTGAACTGATAAAAACTTACTGTATTCTCGGGGATAAAAATTTATGCTAAAATTTCCAATAGTTTCAAATTTTATATCGTCACGATATTCAGATTTAAAAGTTGTATATTTTAAATTAAGAATTTAAGTTAGCTTTGCAGAGGTAAGGGGTGTTTCTGAAATACAAAAAACTGGCACCATTGATTCAAAAATAAGTTGAAAATGCACCACGACATGTTAGTGTGGACACTTATTCTCAAATACACCCCTTATTACATTTAAGAACTTAGTGCCGATTAATCGATAGTTCTTAAACTAAAAAAGTTTGCCCAGAAGCAAATGAGATCGATTTACATGAGTCACTTACGTAGATACTTGATTTAAAACTGGTAAAAGAAACTTTTTTAAATGCATTAGAATGCTAAATGTATATAAGAAAAAGAACGATTGCTAGTTTAGAACAAAAGGTAAATTTAATAAATCAATAGAAAATACAAGCTATTGCTTAAGAGAAAAGTACTTCAACTGACTCATTTAGTGGTTCGCACGCAGGTCCTTAAAAACTATTGAAAATGTGAACCATATTTTATTTGTTTGTTGAAACCTTAAAATATATTTTTCTAAATTTTAAATATTAGTGTGAAAAAATGTAAAAATATTTCCTTTTAAATTGCATTTTAAATATACAAGTTTCTTGAATCAATGTTATCTATGAAAAATAAAACCTAATTCATGTATTTTAAATCATTAAGTAGCGATTTTAAACTTTTATCCCAAAGTGAGTATTTATTCTATATAACACGACACGCTTTAATCCATTAAATATTCGTGATTTCATAAATGTAGGAACAACAATATTATGAATTATGATAAAGGGGGTGAAGTAAATGACATTCAGTCTAATAGAGTTGTTATTTGAAAGATTTTTTAACCAATAATATGATAGAATCAAAATTAAATTTCCTTTCCCAAAGAGATATAACAGATGCTTATTGGTTATTACATTTTCTGCCATCATATAATGATTACTTTAAATTTTTTTATTTTGTAATTTTTTTGCTATATCTTAAATCAACACATACTGAGTAGTTTGCAAAAAATAAATAGCATTTTACTGAATTTTAACACTCAATATCTTACGGTTTTTATTATTTTGAATGATTTTTAAGCCTCTTATCAGTACTGGATTTTTCTTTGTGTGCGTGACAATTACTTAAGTTATTTTGCAATGGAATCCTTCATATAGGGTCTTTTAGTTCTTTCCTTAAAGAGATACTTACGTATAATTATTTTTTTCTCACAATGGCTTTCTCATTTTTTATGTTGATTATAGTAATTAACGAATGTATTATCGAAAATTAAGTTAGACTGTATTTAGGATAAACTTAAATCCACTCTGTTTCATATATTTTTCTTTTTGCAAATCAGATCTTTAGTTTTAGACTAATCACTCTTCTAAATTTCCATGAATTACTGTTGTTGTGTGGTTGTTACTAATGACACTTGGACAAGCCAAGCTCGCTATGCCTTGGCTATGCAAATTAAGTCAATTGGGAGCGTCTTTCGCTTTAATTAAAGCACCATGAAGGTGAAAGTACGACTTTGCTCTACATACATGCCATAGGGACCCGTTTATAGGGTAGGCAACCATTCACACCTCATTCATACAAGGAAAGGACAAAGGCAGGATAGATAGAGAGAGAAAGTACATCCATGCCCGAACCGGGATTCGAACCCTGGACCTCCTTATCCGCAGTCAGGCACGCTGACCACTGGATAAGTTGGGTGACCCATGAATTACTAATAATGTTATCTCACAAGCATTAAAAACATTGCTAATTTCAGCAACAATCAATTGTCCGGTGCGGTACAGAGTCCAATTTATTGTGGCCATCCACGGAGAAGAATAGTTACTAGAATATAAGTGAGGTAAAATAAAGAACGCACAGCAGTACATATAGAACAGAGAAAAAAGTAACATGTATGCATATATATATATATATATATATATATATATATATATATATATATATATATATATATATATATCAAGTAGAGTGAATAGCGTTGCCTGAACCATACCACTACAAAATCCATTTAAAGTGTGGGCGCATTCATACATCATCACAGAAAAAGGTCAGGGAATACTGAGAGAACAAGAAAAAAGTAACATGCATGCCCAAACCGGGATTCGATCGGGATATATATATATATATATATATATATATATATATATATATATATATATATATATATATATATATATATATATATATATATATATATATATATATATATATATATATATATATATATATATATTGTAAATAATTTTTATAGATGAAAGCCAGTTATTCTGATGAGTGGTATTGTTGTTTTATAAAGAAGGATGAGAGTTATCATTCAACTGTCAAATTTTGTACACGAAAGCTAATTAAACTGGGATCTGAAGTTTAGAATGTATTTCGAACCATTACAAGCATCCAAATCCAGAGATGGGAATCAAACCCGTGAATTGTTGAATAAAAGATCACAGCATTTTTCTGAGAAATTTATTTTAACTCAGAGACCAATTAATAAAATCCATTATTTATTTTATCCAAATTCTCATGCTTCACATGAATTTGATAATATGTGAGGTGGGTTAGGATATTCTGTGTGTTGATAGAGAACGATACATTCTTTGTACTGGTTTGGACTCTCGGAAAGTGAAAATATTTAATGCATTGATCGAAAGACAAAATTGTGGGGATAAATTCTATAGAATATATCAGTTTCTTTTTAAAAAATGTCTGCAGTAGGTTATTTTAAAGAAAATACTTTAATTTGGTAGCAGTGAATAACGTTGCAAGAAGAAGAATTTGAAATGCCACAATCGCTTACTGTATAAACTTACCTTCAATATAAAATAATTCAATAAATGTTACAAAATAATTTGTGTTGGGTTCTAATTGCCCATTAAAATCTGAATGTTACTTTCTTGATGTCGAAGATGTTATTCGTGCATTTTTTCCAAGTTGATTGGTGGTCTTACTTTAAAAATATTAAAATGTCTTTTTCTTCATGATTTGCTGTGATAATTTTGCTCATCTGTCTTACACTTTCAATTATTTAGAATCCTATTAGGATTTGTGCAGAGTACTTACATGGAAAAACGGTCTGATTCTTAATTTTTTGGTAGAAAAATATTAAATTTTCAAATTAATTTTAATAAAAATAAAAGTGAATTTAGTGTGTAATGATGTGATATGCAAATTTATGCTAGGGTAAATTTATTTGTGAAAGTGATTTCTAAACTTATATCCGAAACTTAGGGAATAATAAAATCACAAGTGAAGTTTTTCAGTTAGACCCATTTGCTTTTTATGAGACATTTGTTGTGATATATGTAGGAAATCTATATTTTAATCACAAAAACGATAAGCTCTCAAAATGGTTTAAATGATTGTTTTCCTTTTCCTGAATTATAATTAGAGTAGAGATTTTAACAAAGCGTAACAAATTCATCTTTATTCATTTATAATTGTCTCAAATAAACTCATGTTTTTCCTAATTTGATTAAATAATAGGAACAAAGTCTCCTATTTTGAACAAAGATTTATTGGAAAAAAAGTCTCCTATTTTCCTTCACAGGCAGTGGATGAAAAAGACGATTCCATATCACGTGATTGATTTAGAAAAAGAATGACAACGAAGAGAATTGTGTCACTTCATATTCATCACAATAATAAAGTGAGGAAAATAGGCTTACCGAATTTTGAAAAGGGAAATGGTGTGACAAACTATGTGTTATGTACTCAAATCAGTATTGATTTTTTGACCAAGCACATAAATTACGTAATAAAATGGAGAAAGATAATCACCAAGAAAAAAAAAAAGTAAAGTGCTGAATAGTAATTCAAATGAATTTAAATAACAATCAAATTTACAGCTGCATATTCAAAAATATATAAAGCACTGTTATTTTTCATCAAGACTTTTATACAGAGAAAAAAACATTACATGCAATTGTCATTATAATTCCCAGCTCTAGGACCCACACAATGCTTCCACCACGCAGCTTGGACCTTGTGCCATTAAACCAAACCACCCAAACAATGCTTCTACCATTTTCAGCACTTACAAGGGAAGGAAGTGGTGTGTATCACTTAGTCCAGTAGAACATCCCCGAAAGTGGGTGGGGACTTCGTAATTTATCAGCAGGGATTAAGTAGAAGACCTCCAGACTTGGAGTTTCATCCCATAGATACTATTTTACATGAAGGACATTGTGACCACGATCAATTTTACATGCCTTAGTCATCCTCAGCGAACACTTCGGATCTTTGGTTGGATCGGGATTCAAACTCACTACCTCTGATAAAGAGAATGAAGGTTTTAACCAACCAGGCCATAGTGGTCTTGAGTAAAAGGCATGATCCCAACAAAAAATATGCAATAAAAATACTCAATATTAGTCCTCGTGACCAAAAATGGAATATAATTTCTGTTTGTGTGAAATTGAATCACACACACATTATACTCATTACTGATTTTTTTCATATTTTCTAACTTGATATTTTATAGAGATCTCTATAGTAAAAATCCTTATCTTGCCCTTCAAAATTTTGATCCAGGTTAAGCTGTACGAAATGGAATCAGTGAGTTGCTATCTGAAATGGGGTGAAATTTACGTCAGTAGATTAGGCACTGGTGACATAAAAAGTGACTCTATGTTTCAGCCTTAGTAATTAAATAGAACCTTAATTGACACTGATTTGAATCCAAGGGGAGTGGTTGCATATGTTACAATATAATTAATTTGAATTATGCTACATTGTTCCAGAACTCCTCTCGCTTCAACAGCAAAAGCGTGTGGTTTTTCATTCAACATTTTTGTGTAATTGTATGGATGGAAAAATATCTATCGCTCCAAAATTTCTTTCTTCTTCATTTCTATAGTCCAGTATAAAAAAGATACTTACAATTTTTTTTTAATTCTTAAAAATTATTGTTTTAGCCTAAGGTAAAGAGTTCGTTTGAGTTTTTCACAATACATTCAGAAATATAATGGAACCCGTGCGAAGTATGTGTTTCGTATTCAATATTTAACAGCATCATAATTTAAAGTGCATTGCCCACGCCACACATTTGATTCTGGGTCGTGGTAGCCTAGTGGTTAGGGTATCAGCCTTCCATCCGGAAGGGTGGGGTTCGATTCCCAATGCCGCCAAAGACCCACCGAGTACATGCGATATACATGCTCGTTAAATCTGTGGAATCGAAAGTCCTGTGGTCGGTCGTTGAGCAGTTACCATGGGTACAATGGTTTGGAGAAATTTACTCTTCCTTCAGATCAATGCCAAAATTGGGGAATTTTATCCTCTAGTGCTGCCATCTATTGGAGGATTAGAAGAGCAAAAGTCGTACTTTCAGCTTTATGGTGCTCTCATTAAACGAAAGACGCTCCTAATTGACTTAAATTCGCATAGCCAAGGCATAGCGAGCTTGGCTTGTCCAAGTGTCATTAGTAACAGCAACAACACACATTTTATTTACTTCCAATTGATCTGCATGAGAAACATCCTTTTGTAATACAAAACATTATTTTAAACAAAGTTAAGTAAATAATAAATATTATTTTTCTAAATCCCAACTCTGCTAAAGGCTACATAGACGTTATTCACAAGGTTTGGTCTGTAGTTAATAACATGTAACTATCTGGCTTAGAGCTCACGAAAGATAGTTTGTTTTGTCCATAAGATTAATATATTGTATCTACCAGCATATAAGGCGCATTTTTTTCCTCTGAAATTTCTGTAAAAAACGGAACCTGTCATCTGCACTGATACTGCTTCTTATTCGTTGATGCGCAGCTTCTGAATATTATCAGATTTATGCTATTTTTTCATGTTTCCAATATAACAAATACGTAGTGCTCATTGAATGCGCATGCGCTGGCGTTGGCAATCATAAATTTGGTTTCTTTAAAACTTTCAAATTTTTATAAATGGCTTTTAAAATGTCTGAAAGTTCTGCTGTTCAGTTTAAAGTTTGTCGAAATTTTATGTCCCAAAAGGAACGTCAGCATTACTATGACATAGCATACAAGCTAGGTGTGATTGCCTTAGCAAAACAACATTGAAATGGACTGAAGAAATGTATTTATAGGCATCCGCAACTGAGAAAAGGATAACAACTTAACGGAATCAGGAAGAAAATGTAAAACACAATCTTCCGATAAACATAACCCACGGGACATTTATAAAACATACATAATGTTTAAAAAGTGTAGCATCAGTAACGCACTGGATGACACAGAGGACAGTTAGTTGTATGACAAATCTGACGTTGATTTAAAAGAGGTTTCAAGTGATTTTTCAGGGAATGAATGTGGATTTGGACGTAGTTTAAAAAGTGTTATTTCAAGTACAAATACAAATATTACTTTATTATAATGATTAGTAATAAATCTTTATCTTTCAAAGGGTTTTCCGCCTTACAAATACAGTATTTATTTAAGAATTCTGAGATGTGTATATCCCCGGATTTCCTGCCTAAAATTTGTAATTTTGCCTTTAATTAGGAATTCATTTGTATTGATATCATCGGACTGTAAGCCAGTATCTTTCTTGGAAATTTTAAAAATACAAGAAGTTTTATTCAAAATTAAATTAAGGAAACTTGCTTACATTAATTATAAGTTTGATTACGAAAGCGAGAATTTGGCTGTTAAAAAAATTATGAGCTGAAATATAAATGTGAATAAGGGGTGTATATAAAATTTCTTGACCTAAAAAATTTAAAGAAAATCAGGTGCATTTAGTCTTTAAAGAAATTTAAAACACCCAGCACAAAGAAGTCTGTAGCACAAATCATTATTTGAGAATAACGAATTGATTTTACTCAAATTACAGATTTGATTTTAATATTACAGTGAAACTAACTCTAAAAATACACTAAAATGAAAAAAAATTAGAATTCTTTTTATTTCATGGAACAAATTTATTATCTCCTTAAAAACAAATTTGGGTGATATTTTGCATTTAGGAAAAATTACTGCAAAAATACTGCCGTTGTTATTTGGCCGAAATTCTTTTACGATAAACATTTCGCAGACGATAATGGTACAAAAACTTTTTTCAGAATCAGTTGTCAAACTCAGCATAATAAATGAATAAGCGTTTTTAATAAGTTCCCCTGATATAGGCTCTCCATTAGTCATGATGAGAGTGGATTGCCTGCCTCACGTATTTCCCGACAGGCAGCGATGAGATCTTCCAAAGAGGCCTGATTAAATTGTCTGCAGACGATTTATGAAGACAGGAATAAGAAAGACAATAAGTTAACTTTTTTCCTCTTTGACTATTATCTTCGCTCCTTAGTAATAAATATTGGATTGTAATTCTTCATAATCGAAGAACTAGATTAAAATACCATTATGTAAATATTATTAATATCGTAATATGATAAAAAAATAGCTAGAATTTGCGTTGAAAATCGTTTCACAATCGTAAATGCCCTATTTGTTTTATAAGAAATGTAAGCGTTAATTTTTGAAATTTTTCCCTCCAACAAGCCATTACGGATTTTTATACAATCATGCAAGATGAGCTTTCTCAACCAAGAAGTATTTCTCGCAAAATATATGAGGTTTCTGATGATAACTGGAATGACTTGTTCTTATTTGAAAGTTACCTTCGTTTAACAAGTGTTTGTCTTGTTTGGAAGGCAGACGGTAATATCTATTTTAATGCTGAAAAACATGAAAATCTAATGTCAGTTACAGTGAGGGACAGTTTGTTAATTGCATATAAAGGTAATACTTAGGAATTTTAAGTACTCTCAATTTAAGAAATTGAATTAGTATCGCCAATTTTCAAGTTATATTTGCTTCCTCTTTATCAATTTCTCTCAACTCGATGATTTTTGACTGTGTCAGCATGAATACTTCAGCTTCCATTTTATAATGGTTCCGAATTTACCAACTTGGGTAATGCAATTTTCAATAAAAAATAACATTAGTCTAAACATTGTTTGTTTCTGATTTAAGGTATGAACATTTGTTTCTCAGCCAAAATAAAAAGTGTGTGTAAATAGAAAGTAATTATATATATATATATATATATATATATATATATATATATATATATATATATATATATATATATATATATTTTTTTTGTATCCTGTACTTAGTACTTTTTTATTGTATATATAACTCCCATTTTAACAAATGTATGAGTATTCCACCCCGGTTACAGAATTCCAAAATGTAACTGCCACTATGTACACTACCAAATATGGTTAAGGAGTTTTAAACTGACCGATGATGTCATTTCGTGTCACTATTTTCAACGAATGAGACATCAGCTCTACCCTTCAGAGGTGGGTTAAGTTTTCTAGGGACTTTTTTGGTGCAGTCCTCCAACCGATCAGACGGGCAACAAATGTCATGATTGGTCATCCCATTCTTGAAACATGATAAAATTTTTCTTGAAATAATAAAATTTACTTTTGAAAATATGCTTCATTTTAATATATAATGCTTCTCTCTCTCTCTCTCTCTCTCTCTCTCTCTCTCTATATATATATATATATATATATATATATATATATATATATATATATATATATATATATGATGTGTGTGACATACAAATATATATATCAATATTTTATAAAATTTAAACTGCATTCCATAGAATTATGCTAAAAAATTTATCTTGTTTTACTATGAGCTTGAATTTTAAGTGAACAAATAAAGAAAATTACGATGCACTAAAAAAGCACAGGTTTTTACAAATAGATTGCTTCAACTTAAAAAGGAAGTAAATGATAATATATGTATATAATTAAATATACCTTATTGTTGAGGGGAGGACGGAATTGATTATAGAATCTAATTATGCCGAGCAAATGATTCTCTTTTGTAGGAAACATATGTACTCCATGAAACACGACTTCCGAACAGTCGAGTGACGTGATTCTTGGTGATTACTTTGCACGAACATCCGAGGGCTTTCCACCGAACGTTTTCGTAGCCAAGGAATCCTAAATTATTAGTATAAATCATTACTAAAGCGCCATTTTTATTTTCCCTTCGCACTGGTCTTCAAGAGGAATAATTGCCCTGTCATCCACAGTAAGCTACACTTACAGTAAATTTTCGGATGAAAATCAATGAATAAATGTTGCATTTATTGAAGAATTTACAATTTGTTCTTGCTTTTCATGAATGATGCATTAGTGTTATTAACATAGTTAACTATGATCTTAGTTAAATCGAAAGAAGCTTCATATATACTGGCGTATAGTGCTTAAAAATTTTAAGTCACTGTAAAGAAACAAGACTGTTTTGACTGATATTTCTCCTCACCAATGGAGGACAGTTAAGTAATTGAAGAGTCCTCAAAAGGAATAATTAAGGAATAACTATAATTTATCAAAATTATGCTCATTCCTTAAGTTTTTCATTGACTGATCTGTTTTCCTAAGCAGTTAGTGTTGTTGATATTCAGAGAATAGTTTCGGATGGTTTGTTTGTCTTTCAACGATCGTTTTTGCACACGAGGGTCAATTAGAATGGGACCCATAGTTTAAAGCGGATTCCTTACCAATACAAACAACCAAGTCCAAGATGGGATTCAAATACACAGATTTTTGAACTTAAAGTCGGAAAGCTAACCACTGGGCTACTAATGCAGCTGTGCTGACAGTGAGTTGAGTTGTCGGTGGAGTTACAGTGTCCTGCATTAAAGATTCAGTATTTCAGATAGCTTGTTCCAGTCACCCAACAGTATTTTTGATACAATATTAAATTCTATTAAATAAGAAACATAAAGTTGCTGATTGGTTATTTGTGGCACTAAGGTTGCTATTTACACAAGATGGTTAGGGATTTCCTGTGCAGGATTTGACCAGGAATTATGATTTCAACTAAATTGAAAACCATTCACAGTATAAACTCTGAGATAGAGAATTGAGTCCCTTAACTGTTGAACAAAAGATTGAGCGCTAATCATTTCAGCAACCGGTTCGAGAAGAAAAAAATTAAGTCTAATTAAAGAATGAATGATGCAAAGCTTTTTATAATTATAAATAAATCTCTACTACACCGTTTTTCATATAAATACACAGTGGTGTATTTTTACTATATGAAATATTATATGAAATACTATATGAAATACTGAAGTAATTCATTTAATAATTCATTTTGATTCAAAAATATATTTATTGGGCTTTATTCATTAATACACTTTCAATTAAATCTCCCTTTATATTTTAATTTTAAGGTGTCATGGAGTTTTGAAATTTCTAAAGACAGGATAATTTATACCATGAAAAAAGTACTCATAAAGAGCATGTTTACATGCACATACGTGTATATAAACTAAATAGTAACTCTTTAATTGAGAGAAAGTTGTACACGGGTAAATGCTACTAATAATATATTGAATCACTGTAATCATTAAATACTTTATTTCAAAGAATTCAATGAAGTGAAGTGAGTTTTAACATTCTAAATTTTTTCTAAAATTACTCTTTACTTAAATTTTAACTTAAATTTTGAGAAAAGTTATGAATTTAAATGAAACTATAAAATGAATAAATAATTTGAATTTCAATAGTAAAAATACGTATTTGGCGAAACATACAATTCTATACTCATTTACAAATTTGCTTGGAAAGTCTTATTGTTGTTGGTTATTCATATTAAGTAATATATATACATATATATATATATATATATATATATATATATATATATATATATATATATATATATATATATATATATATATATATATATATATATATATATATATATATATATATATATATATATAGCTATGTGAAATAACATCTAACATATGCAGAAACCTTCATAAATACAATTTAATTAGAATTAATACACAATACACACAAACACAATAAAATTTAATTAAAATTGCAACATGCTAACAAATTTGAAATTTTTTTTTCAAATTTTAGAGTTTTTACTCAATAACTTTTACTTCTGTGCGCTGTGGACAATCTAACAGCCTGTATCTTTTGTAATGCATTTTAATACCTACTGCGTAAATTGCATTTTTCCTGGAAAATTCACAGTAGTTACTCCTATGGTTAGTTTGTTTGTCGCTCAACAGTCATTTTTTGCACACGAGGGCTAATTAGACCGGGACCTACGGTTTAAAGTGGATTCCGAACCACTACAAACATCTATGCCCAAGGTGGGATTCGAACCCACGAACTGTTGAACCGAAGGCAAGAGCGCTAACCATTCGGCGGCCAGCTCAGCCACTCCTATGGTGATGCATACAAAAGGTAAAAACGTAGCATCCATCTAAGTCCTTTAAAAAAAACAGCTAATGTTGAATGGGGTAATATATTTCGTTCCAAAGAGTACTATCCTATTACTCGACCTCATTGAATCATGTACTATGAATTATAAGATCTAGCAAAAAATCTTTTAAATGCAAATATATATCACATTAGGCATTAAAGATTTTTACACTTATCGGTTTTTCCATTTTTTTGTCGTTTTATCGGGTTTATCTTAGAATGTTTTAAAACGTGTCGTAGAAATGTTTTAAAACATGGGTGGGAGCGGCCGACGATGAAGTGACCCATAACAATGACCAGTTAAATGATGTACTCCAAAGTTGTCACCAGTTATTAATAGTTAAAATAAGTCTAAAAACTGTGAAATAGAGGAAATATTTTCTTTGAGCGAATCTCAAAGACTAGAATTTAAAAATTACGCGATTCCACTTTCCTTTAAACTGCAAATAAAAGAAATGCTATTTGTGTTTGCATTACAAATGTTGCCAGTGTTGAACTCATGCTCTGAACACATTCTCTGGCACATTTTCCCTAATCAAAAGTTTCCCTTAATCGCATTTCGCCAATCAGTCGCCATCCGATCTCCCATTCACTGCTCCCCCTGGAGACGGTGTCCTTCTCTTCAGAAACCCATGTAACGATTTCGAGCCGACCTGTTCCCAACTGCGGAGAGGCTAATCGCGCGCCAACAATCGATACCACCTCCCATTCAGCTGGCGGAAAGATTTTTCAACCACACCGCTTGTTGTTGTTTTTTTTCTTCCTGAAAAGAGCACGCGTTGGTAGTCATGGCAACGTCGGTGGGCGTGGTCCTCATCCAATCGTAAGTGGGTGGGAGTGGCCGACGATGAATGGTGATGTTGAAAGGTGGACAAGCACTTTCCAACTATCCAGATCTTTTCACTTGATCCCGGCAAAAGGATACTTTTTATCCAGAAGGAGGACGGACAGACCGAGTGCCCGATTGGGGATGTCCGGCACTAATCCGAAGAACATGCGATTCTCTGAAGGCCGCTGTCAGAGGGGTCGGCCGCTCACGTGATGCACTCCAAGGTGGCCCCTTGACACCACTGTGTACACTTCAGACTTTCATTCAAGAATCCGTCCAGTTGGCCATGTCCTACTCACAATTTGGTTATACATATCCATCGTCAACACAAGTAAGGCCATTTTTGAGAATTCTACCATTTTAAAGAATTTTTTTTAATTTTTAATGCAAGACATTTAGGTATAAAAATTATAAACACAGAATTTAAGAAAGCTATATTTTACCTTATAAAAGGACAACATAAAATATTTCACAAATCATATTCGTAACTGAATTTATAAATGTATGTACTTTTATAATTAATTATATGTGTAGCTTATTTATAAATGTAGATATTTATATTATACGGTTACAGTGTGACAACGGAAAATTATTTTATCAATACAATATCTATTTTAAGAATCTTGTCCTGATAATTTTTAAGAGGAAGTCAGTATATTTAAAAATTAAATATGTGTTAATTAAAATTTCTAATAAAAATTATGAAATTATAGAAGCTTAATAAATCAAGGAATTTTATAAATATCTTTTATTTATATGTGATTAAAATGACAACTAAATTTCATCTTTTTATAAAGATTGATACAGAAAATAATTTTTTATAAGTACTATACTTATTGACAGGTGTTCTGGAGGATTCTAAGTGGAAGTTATTTAAGAAGGAATTATTTATTAACTGAAAATGATCACAAAATAATAGAATATTTTAAACAATATCACTGAAATAAAATAATGCATGATTTCATAATATCAATAATCGTTTTTGATTAATTAAAATTATCAAATGAGGTAAAAAAAAAAAAGACCAAGTATACAGTTATTTTTGAAATCATGACATCTATTTCAATTCGTTTTATTAAGTATGAAAGATTCCATTTTAAATCATAGATTAAAAAGTGAAGAAATTATCATTTTCGTAAAGCTTGTTTAATTTAAACGGAATCAAAAAGGTCAAGGTATATATCATTTTCAAGTTGATGAAAATAAATTTAGAAAACTAAGAATAAAACCAACGTAGTAAAATTTCTAATGTAAATTCAGAATGAAAAGGGATTAGTTGGGTTTTGAAGAAATTGGATTGAAATAAATTACAGAAATTTAGACCATTGCGTATATATATTTAATTCATCTTTTTCTTTATTTTCATTTTTAATTCACTCTTCATTTGCATTGGAAAAAAGAGAACCAAGTTGGAACAAGACTAAAAGCAAGCTATTTAACTACGTTGTTTCCACTTTTATCAGATTAAATTTAAAATTTAAGTGACATTTTAAAAATTGATTATATATATATATATATATATATATATATATATATATATATATATGTAAAATGTGCCATTATTTTTTTAATTATTTTTCTTTCGTTCCAAAGGAAAAGTTTTTCAAATTATTTATGTCAGTGAAGTTTTATTCCAAATGTAAATAAGTTTTTGTGAAATAATTACCTGATTTCAGTTATTAAAAAACAAATAAATAAATAAAAAAACTTAGTAGTGTTTGCGCCTTTAAAATTTTCATTTTCAGATTTTCTGAGCATACATGTATTTAAAGATATAAAAATATTTTATTTCTGCTTGCAAAAATGGTACTTGAAAATCAATAAAAATATCGATAGTTAACTTTAAAATATCATCAACTTTGTTTTAGATGAACCCTTAATATAATATGATTTTAATTTTTATGATATGGTATTTTTCATAACTATGCATAATGATCAATTTTAATACTTTCGAACAAAGAAAAGATAGTTTTAGATAATAAAAAAAGTTGTCCGTATGCCATAAGGAGATTCATTTGAAAATGCTTAGGATACAAGTATGTCGAATATATCCCAAGAATAACGAATTGTTGATTACGTATGTACGCGATAACCAGGAAAAATTCCTCTGTTTAGAATGTTATTGCGATTGAAATGTGTTAAATCTTTTTACTGATAATATTAAAAGTTTGGAGGTAAAAATAAATTCCGTTATGATAATAAGCAAGAATTAAATAGCAAAGAATGAAGGGTAAATCATTTTATTCATATACAGAGTAATAATTTTATTCATATATAGAGTACATAGAGTAATAAGAATATATTGAGTAATTCTTGATTTTATTTATCTACTTCGAAACTAAGATTTATTTTAGAGTAATGTGCAAGTTTTCCATAAATAAACAGTACATTAGACAATAAATATAAGGAAATTATGCGTTTTAATTTCGTACTTATATTAATTACCTTTATGGAAAATAATAAATAAATAAATATATGTATATGTATATCTATATATATATATATATATATATATATATATATATATATATATATATATATATATATATATATATATATATATATATATATATATATATATATATATATATATATATATATATATATATATATATACACACATACATATATATATATTTATATATATGAAATTAAACGAGGTTAAGGGTTGCTTGATTTAGAAGCATATCATTCTCATTGAAATTAGTTGAGAATTTTGTTCCCGAGGTAACCGAAGATACTTTATCATTCATGCATCACTTCATGTTCACAAATGACATTAGGAATATGTAAAATAGATTGGGGTTGCAATGTCCTCCATGTGAACTGATACTTATTGGAAGACATGTCATGTTTGGATGTTTTCTGTTCGGTATCTTTTCTGATTCAGATTCAACCATCATCGGTGAGGTGGTGGCACACCCATTGATTGACGCACTAAATATGTTGTCACCAGTAGCATTCTGTGCCGTGCCAAAAGATGAATTTCCCACGTTTTTTATTTGCATTAGAAACAAAAAATACTTTAAATCATTCATTGCAATAACTTCTATCGTACGCAGTCGCAGATTGTTATAAATTATCCACTTTTACCTGAATGGAATTATGTATTCGATTGTATAAATGAAGTAAAACTTTACCAAGCTTCAAACTTAGACATCTAAATACGAGTAAATTATTTTTTACTCTGGTTAAATTTTAATCTTCGTACATTTATGTATATTAATACTATAATAAAAATATTAATAAATGTGTTATACCACAGTAAACGAAGCATCAAAAGTTATATTTTAAAATCTGTAGGATGTTTTATTGTAGATTTTATCTTTTTTTTTCACAAAACAATAGTAGATAGTCTATAGCACAAATATACTGTTTAATTAGGAAGCATTAGAGATTTACATTTAATTTTACGTCATCTGCCTTTATGTACTAAAATTGTTGAAAAGTACGTTCATGTCCTCTTCGGTATATAGTAAATAGATGAATGGAATAACTGCTTTCCAGTCAATGTATTGAGAAAAAAATTGCATGATTGTTTAATTCTTAGGAATTTCTAATTTTGATAAAAGAAAAATCTAATTACTTCGAGTCAGATGTTTTTATGACTGAAATTTGTAAACAAATTCCGAGGATTGCAATCATTATAGGAACGACTTCAAAGCTTGTTTAGTAAAATTATATTAAGTTTCGTTAATTTTATGAAGTTCGTTGATCATTACTAATCATATGAAAATTACTGAAGTTTTTCTGCTTGATTACGCGTGTAGTTTAAAAAATTGGTGACTTCCTATTGCGTGACTAAGTCCCTATGTGTGTGTGTGACAAAGGGAAAAAAAATTGAGAATTCCCTTTTTAAGAGTATGATCAAAAACTGGCATTTATTTTAAATGAAGCTGTTAAGCAGGTTTTTTTTATGGTGATACTTTTATTTTAATAGTTTATTTTTATGCATTTTGCTAAAAATATAAACATTAAAATATTAAACATTCGTTATGTACGCTATCTTCATCAGGACAACGAATTAAATTCTTTTAATAAATATCAAATTTAAATAGAAACTGTGCCTTCATATTAATATTGAAAACATTTTGGCTTATTTTTTTAATAAAATTTTATTTAATTCTTCATTTATTACTTCATTCATTTATTAATAAATTACATTTTATTTAATGCATCATTTTTAATTGAAATTGAAAAAAAGTTGCATTTTGTGTATACTTTCGTTGATCTGTTTTAAACTGGTCGAAAGCTGTAAATGGACACTTGGAAAAAATTGAAATGGATTACTATACTGCTTCCATTTTTCTATTTGCAGTATTTTCTGTGTCCGCTGTTCTGTACATTTTTACCATTATCCATCATTGGAAAAAAATCAGATAGAAAATATAAATCCATCTAATTTTTTCCCTCGATATCATTGGAAAAAAAGGAAAAGAAATATTAGCTTTTAATATAAATTTGGACGAAAATCATTCTTATAGATAAGAATTACTAATCTGTAGTCATTTTGTTACGATAACAAAGTTACGATAGCCAAAAAAAACTACATGAGATCTTATTAACATTAGTTTGTGATTGGAGAAGTACAAATAATTCACTAAGAATTGTGAAATGCTTTTATATTTAAAAAAATAAATTGCTAAATTGCTTCAGATTTATATCATTTGTAACGAAGCATTCATAGATATTTTTTTTATTATTTTTTGTTATAATCATTGTCTTTTATAACATAATTTTATAACAGTTTAATAGCTTTTACATTAAAATTCAGATAAATATAAATATAAATCCATCTAATTTTTCCCTCGATATCATGGAAAAAAGGAAAAGAAATATTAGCTTTTTATATAAATTTGGATGAAAATCATTCTTATAGATAAGAATTACTAATATGTAGTCATTTTGTTACGTCATTCTCATTGAAATTAACATGTAAATAAATAAATAACAAAGTAAAAATAAAAATAAAATAACAAAGTTACGATAGCCAAAAAAAAACTACATGAGATCTTATTAACATTAGTTTGTGATTGGAGAAGTACAAATAATTCACTAAGAATTATGAAATGCTTTTATATTTAAAAAATTAAATTGCTAAATTGCTTCAGATTTATATCATTTGTAACGAAGCATTCATAGATATTTTTTTATTATTTTTTGTTATAATCATTGTCTTTTATAACATAATTTTATAACAGTTTAATAGCTTTTACATTAAAATTCAGATGGTAAATATAAATCCATCTAATTTTTCCCTCGATATCATGGAAAAAAGGAAAAGAAATATTAGCTTTTTATATAAATTTGGACGAAAATCATTCTTATAGATAAGAATTACTAATCTGTAGTCATTTTGTTACGATAACAAAGTTACGATAGCCAAAAAAACTACATGAGATCTTATTAACATTAGTTTGTGATTGGAGAAGTACAAATAATTCACTAAGAATTGCGAAATGCTTTTATATTTAAAAAAATAAATTGCTTAAGATTTATATCATTTGTAACGAATCATTCATAGATACTTTTTATTATTTGTTATAATATTTTTTGTTATAATCATTGTCTTTTATAACATAATTTTATAACAGTTTAATAGCTTTTACATAAAATTTTGCTGGTAAATTATTTTCAATTTAATAGAAAAATTTTTCAAATGATATTTAACAATTTTTAGTGTGGTTAATTTATGTTATTACTTATTGTTAACAAGTTTCTATTGCCATCCACTTATTTTTACCAACTGAAACCGTTGAAGGCATCTGATACTAATTTTAAACTGTTTGCAAGTGAATAAATCTACAGGAACTAGAGTTTATTCTCCATACCATATCTCATCAGTGGACAGATATTTCAACAATTGATGGCTTTTTGGTGGAGAGGTATTGAACTTGTTATCTTTTGGACATAAAGCGACGCTTTTTCGCATCAGGCCACCCTACGGAATATCAGATTTAAAGTCAAGAGAATTTTCACTTAATATTGAAAATTTTGCGATATTTTTTAAGAAAATTAAACATTAATTCTTAAATTAATCATAAAAAAGTGACATTATAAGAATTTGCCGAAATTCATAGATTTTGTTGGGTATTTATCTTGAAATGAGATCGACAATTCGTTTCTTCATAATAAATTTTATGGAGTAAGAGTACATTTTTGTCTTCATTCAACAAATCTTGATTCGCACCCTTCGTTATGGATTATGAACTACAAAAAATTTAACAAATTTTTGTGTAGTTATTTCAGATTGGAACGAATTTCAATGGACAAATGTTTCATTCCACTAAAATTTCATTATTTCTGATTATTTACTCAACGCAGATTTCAAGGCCTTACAAACTCTAAATAATTGTTTTAACGTTAACGACGATATGGGCTTTAAAATACATGCTTAAAATAATGGGATTTATTGAATAACATCTTTCCAGTCAGTTATATTTAAAATATAATTTCCTTTTTAAAATTTCTAATTCTTTAATTTTATTGTATAAAAGCAGGGTCACATTTTATAATGTGGTAGTTGAATTCCCTCTTTTAAAAGAAATAGGTTTTTATATAAATTTTTTTAAGATCATGCAAATGCACTACAAAATTTTCTTATTTTAGAAGAGACAAGACTCAGATCTTTGAATTTTCGTAACAAGTGGAAAATTCCAATTCCAAATGCCTAGATTTAAAATTTTTTGATATTTTAAAAAGTTCCTCATGGTACACAGGTAAAAAAAATTGTATCATTTTATATAGTTCAATTATAATTCTGAATTTCATGAAAAATAATTGTAAGTTCTTTCACTCTATTTAGAGTTTAGTCACGTGATTACTTTACTAGAATTTTATTATTAATATAATAATGAATTTGATTTCTAAAAAACAAATCTTATTTTTTTAAAAAATGCAAAAATAACTTTTGAAGTAATTTGAATGTCCTAATAAATGAAGACAGCTGTTAAGCAAGGATTTTGCACTGTTCTGTAAAAACTACATGTTTAATTAAATTGAATCAATGTTTCGCTAAAATGAATATTTTACAACTAAATTTACGTATGGATCAAGATTTCTCGTGTATTTAACAAAATAATGTAAATTTTTCGCAACATATTTTTAATACTATAAGTTTTAAATCTATTTTGAAATAAAAATTTTAACTTATCAAAGTTAATGATGCTTATTTCCATTTCATTCTATTAAGTTTGTAAGCACTATACATTGAGCCCTGTGTTCTTATAGAACATTATAACTTCATCATACTCTGGTATAAAACACTGTTCTATACCCTTTTAACAAAAGTATCATAAAAAATGGATTGCATTTTGAAAAATGAATCATCAAATAAATAAATTGAAAAATAATAGAGTTTAGTTTATTAATTTGAATTTCAGTAGACAGGCTGATTATTTGGAATCGGTTTGACGACAAATTTGAAATTACTTTTTACAAATAACAGCTAGATCAACCAGAGCTCTCAGGAGTTCAAATTACTACTGGCATCCACATGTGGATCGGTATCGAATCCACAAACTATTGAACTAAAGTCCAGAACACTAATTATTTGGCTGCCATATCAGCGAACAAAATTCTGAGAGATTTAAAGAATTTGTGAACCTCTTATGTAAGATAAATGCGCAGGATTTATATTTAAAAATTCTAATAATATTCCTAGCCACAAAAAGATTTTCTTATCATTGTTGATCATTTCTGATTATTATAATGGTAAAATTCTTCCTGTTTACAGAAAAATGTAACAATTTTGTCGATGAAAATAATATTCAGAAAAATGGTTGTTAAGGTATCGCTTAAATATTTTGATAGATTTAATGTCCAGAAGAAATGCATATTAAAGAAAACTTGTGGTTTTGCTTAAAAGCGCTTGAAATTAATAGCTGATCATTTTGGAGTTCAACTACTCCAAAAAGGATGAGCCAGAACTTTATCCGGATAACCAAAAACAAGACTTCCATTAAAATGTCATATAAATATATAAAATCAACTTTCTGATATCTTTAAAATTACTTTTTCACTTCAGTATTTCAAACTTGTATTACTTGTTTTTTTTTCCACTCTTACTCATTAACGGTATAAAATAATAAATATACAAACCATGGTTAAATGAAACTGAAAGTTTTTCAGTCAGTGTTAAAAAATCCATCTGGATTAATATCCAGTTCTCATGTTACGGTATTTTGAAAAACAATCGGATGCTAAGTCCTCATTCGTCAAGACATCTTAAGTGAACATCAATTGAAGACCTTTAATTTCATGACACCAGTTAAAAATCATTGAATTTCGATTACTTAAAATAGTACACTTACCAGCAATTAAATAAATCTTATTGTCTTGTGGTCGATAAGACATTCTTAGTGAATACCAAATGAAGATCTCTTATTTCACCTTTCATCAGTTACATCAGTCAAAACCATTAAGTTTTGATACATAAGAAATATATTTAAACTCTTATCAATAATTCAAGTAAACCTCTTTGTCCATTGGCGGCAAACACATTTTAAACAGAGCTATGAGGCATTTTAGAAATACTAAATTTTTATGAATAAAAATTAAATAAACATGACATTATTAATAAGACTTGAAAAAAATGAATGATAAAACTAGAGACAAGTATTGTTGTTGTTGTCATGTGCCCCACACAGCTAGGCTGGCAATATGGGGTGCGCTGCTCCACTTTTTCACCTGAACCATATTTTGGTGTGGAGTCCAACTTCTTCAGTACACTCATGCCATAGGGATTCTTTTATAGGGTAGGCAACCATTCACACCTCATTCATACAAGGAAAGGACAAAGACAGGATAAATAAAGAGAGATAGTACATCCATGCCCGAACCGGGATTCGGACATCCCTATCCGTAGTCAAGGACTCTGAAGAAACAAGTATTGAAGCTCACTTAACAACACCCTTCTCCAAATTAAAATAATAACATTTTGTCCAAAAAACATGGCGTATTTCTAATTACAAAATTTTTAAGGAAAATTTATCGACTTACTTAAATTTTTCCTGAGAATGAATTTCGATTTCTGGAATTAGCACGATAATTCAACGAACGTCATTTAATATATTACTTTTGATATTACATAGTGAACAGCCAAACGTCCAAAGGATCTCAAAAACAACTCTTAAAACAAAATTTGAGTCTGAAGAGATTTTTTTCTTAATTCTTGGGATTTTGGTTACTTCGATTAACCACAGATTTTATTTTCTAATGTGCAACCATCTTGGAATATTTTCTTTTAAGGCATATATCAGGGGCAGAATTAACGACATTTAATACAGATGATGTACCATCGTAGCTCCCTCCCCCAAAGCTGGTTGGGTTTCCATAATTTAGAGAAAAACAGCATAAAACTCCTAAACTTGGCTTCTCACTCTAGGGGTATCACTTAACTTGGAAGGCATAGCAACATGCACTATTTTACGAGCACCAGTCACCATTATGAAACACGATGGAATACGATTTTAGGTCAAAAAGTGAATCTTCCGTTTGGGAGCAACTCACTGCCCAAACAAGTCACCACGGCTCACATGCTTTATACAGAAAATATCTTTTTAAAGTTCTGTTTTTGTTTTCATTGTGTTATTTCAATGTTAATCTTTTAAATTCACAACTAGAGATAAGAACTTTGTTTTGTAATACACTCACTTTTATATGTTCTGTAGAATTTCGTATAACCATGATCAAATTGAAAATTTCGTTATCATTCTAAATTTTTATTTGTTTTTACAGTGTACAAAAGTACCCAATGTATGTTCTGTTTCCATTTTTATTTCATTTATTTATCTCGTTCATCTTATTGTTCATAACAGGTTGGATTTCCGTAATCTCAGTACATATTTTCCCTTTGAAAAATGCGTGAATTGTGCGTAAATCAACTGAAAACTATAAATTCATTGATCTAGATGTAAAATAATTTTAATCGAATGTAACGAAGCAGGTAAGTTCACCTAGTTTTAAAGGAAAAGAGGAAAAAAATGCCTATTTAGGATTATAATGTCAAATATATGTAGATAATAATTCAAATATATGTCGATATTATAATCAAATATATGTAGATAATTAAAAAAATGCCTATTTAGGATTATAATGTCAAATATAAGTAGATAAACTATTTTAAGATATCTAAAATTATTGCAATTATTATCTGGTTTCCATTTTACAGTCATTTTTTTTTGACATAAGGTAACATCTGATGACTACAACTTTAATTTTCTTTGGTCCTTTGGTCCCTTTAGGTCTCTCAATCTCCACAGATACCTCTTCCTTGAATAGGATCGAACCAAAGCTGATGAGCTGAAGGCCAGAGCAGCGATTATTTAAAGGATGGAGCTAATTTAACTGATACGGCTAATAAGACCGAGGATAAATATCTTCATTCCAAAATTATCCAAACATATTTAGAGCCTACAACAAAATTATATTTATAAATCGAAACAGTAAAAACCTAGTAAACTTTTTTTTGCACTTTTATTATTTGCGCTAGTGCTTAGCGTTAGTTCTTAGCACCCCTCTTTAACAAATCTTTTGACAATGTCGGTTTGCTCAGAAGTTGCACAAATCTCAATCTATAACTCCAGATCCAAGTGATTGTGGTTAATCGATCACAGATGGCAATATGCACTTAAACTCGAAATAATATGATAGAAAGGCACTTTATGCCCATGCTAAAAAAATATTTTCGATCAATTTAAATTTGCGCAAAAGGAAAGTAAACTGCATCATTATAGATTACTTTCTGTAACAAGCAATGCTTTATAATGTTATTTAGGCAGGTGTTCGAATTCTCTTCGCACAAATAATGCATAAACCAATACTCTGGGCACGTAAGCCCTTCCCAAATATAGAGTTGTCTTATCGACGTGTCGGATCTTAAATAGTTTTCCTGGAGAACGCCAAAACCCATTTGTATAGGACATAAACAGCTTAGCCGCAACACTTTGCGTGTGGATTGCTATTAGAGGGCGTACATCAACATGATTAGATTGGCGGATTCCTCACCAACCCCCACAACAAGACGGAACCACCACCCGCGTCAATCTCATTTGCATAACACACAAAATGGAATTGAAATCGAAATTTAGCCTGCCCTGATTCGTTCCAAATGAGCTGGAGGAAAGGTGGGGCAATTACAAAATGAGGAGACGTTAAGTTGTCTTGTTTACACGATGTCATTATACGCACGACCAGAACTATTTCGCTAATAAATCGATTTTCTATGTATTTATCACTGGGCGCATGCAGCCTACTCAAACTCATTCCTGGAAGCCATTATGTTATCACGAATACACAATGATAGCTCTTTACTAAACTATGCCTTCGAGAGCGGCATTTGGAAACTATGTTAGTTTGGAACATCATTAGAGCTATTTACATGTAATATAGGAACAACCATTTTTGTCTGCACATTGATGTTATTCATGATTTTGAATTAAAACAAATTACAAACATGCTGTACAACATCGTCCTTGTAAAAACAATGATATATTTGTGTAAAGCAAGCAGAATGACATGGAATAAAGTAAGTCTCTTTTTCAGAGATGGCTAAAGTAACGATCGCCTAATTGTTTTGTTATGAATTTCTAGATCTACTATTTCAGCAAAGTGTAATTTAAAGTAGTTTTAATGAGGTAATTTAGATGCAATAGCTATTTAAGTGTAGATCATAATAAATAAGTAAGCAATTATTTTTGTGCAATTTTATTGGAAATGTTTTTTATCTTACCAAAATAAAAATTTTGTTTTGATTTTTTTTTGAAGAAAATAGGTATAAATATAAATTAAATATACATTTCGAGATACTGTTTTAGCCATTATTTTAAATTCCATTATCATAATTACTTCCAATTATTTCATTTTTTTTATAAAGCATTCGTTTGAGAATTATGAATTTTTATTTTTCAGTTTATTGAGTTATTACAAAAAATTAGAATTTTAGTTGCACAAATGAAATATTGAAATAGTTTTAAGACAGTTATGAGATAAACCACACCAAATTTTTACTGATACTTATCAGACTTCTTTATCAAAGACAGAAGAACTTGTTGGTAAATTTACATTTTATCAGGAAATTTACATTTATCAGGACTTGATAAATTTACATTTTATCAGGAAAATCTGTTTTCAAAAAAGTTAAATTAAATGTACTATTCTTTATTTTGCAATTTCTTAACATTTAGTTATAAAAAATTTTCAGAACAGGGTTATTTCAGTTTGTAATGTAATTTTCAAATGATGTTGAAGAAAGCGTTAAAGGAAAATACAGAGAAATGCAACCGTAAAACAACATTTGAAATTACAAAAAGAATATTTTATGAACCAAATAATTTTCATGGGGTTTAAGACAGCAGATTCCAAAAAGTTAACAAAATCAAATTATAATAAGGAAAAAAGTCTCTGATTTCATGACTTACGCAAATTAATGAGTCATATGCCTAACTTAAAAAACCACTAACTAAAATATTGAAGCTTCTAATTGGTTTGGTTTGTTTGTCTCACAAAGATTAAGTTTTGCACATGAAAACTAATTAGACTGAGTCCTACAGCTTATAATGGATTCCGAACCACTACAAATATCCAAACCCAAGGCGGAATTCGAACACACGAACTGTTGAACCGAAAGCAAAAGCGCTAAGAAATGTAATACTGATTATATAATAAATGAAAGTTAAGCAGTTAATTACAGCTAAGGATTGTAATAATAAAAACATATGTTTTTATACTAGATCATTGTTGTTGTTGTTACTAATGACACTTGGACAAGCCAAGCTCGCTATGCCTTGGCTATGCGAATTTAAGTCAATTGGGTGCGTCTTTCAATTAATCAGAGCACCATGAAGGTGAAAGTACGACTTTGCTTTACACACATGCCATAGGTACCCATTTATAGGTTAGGCGACCATTCACACCTCATTCATACAAGGAAAGGACAAAGACATGATAGATAGAGAAATTACATCCATGCCCGAATCGGGATTCGAACCCAGGACCTCCTTATCCGCAGTCAGGCACGCTGACCACCAGACAAGTTAGGTGGCACTAGGTCATTAGAATCATGATTCTAGAATGCACGTTGGTTAGTCATGGCATATATCTCACAACCTTTATGATCTCCAAGTTTAAGATTATTGACAAAGTTAAAAAGAATTTGAAAAAAACATTAAGTGTATGATTTGATTATCACTTTTAATAATAAAAAGAGAAAACACTGAGTCTGGCAATCGGTAAACATCGAGGTATTTCTGTATAATAAAGCAAATTAAGTACTGACTCAACGAGAAACCACCGTGTTTCGAATCCTACCTCAAACTGCATTCAACGAGCTCCCGTGTGTACAAAAATGACCGCTGAGCAACAAACAAATCAAACTCCGCGTTACGTTATGGTACAGGTGTTTAACAATTTATTGTTGATAAAATGAAATTGCCTAGGCAATGCTGAATTTGCTTATATTAGAGGATCTGGAAATATATATTCCTTGGAACATACGAATTGAATTCCACATTCAGTTTTCTCGGAAAGCATTTAGCTGACGGGACTTGTTCGAAATGTTTTCGTAGAACAGCCGGCAGAAAATTTTCATTCCAATTTTTCCTAACTAATAAAAAAAAAACTATCATTTTTTTCCACCAACCTTTAACAACAAATGGTTAGTTATCAATAAGAATAACAATGAAGATCTGCCTACTCTTTCTTATCAAAAAATATACCGTTTAAAAAAAAAAAAAAAGATTCTTATAGATCTCTAGAACAAAGAATACTTGGTTAACAAAATTTATCCTAAGCACTTTAACGATAGATGCACTTTTATTTGGTGTTAAACAATGTTCCAATGCGTTTTAAGAATTAATTTGTCGTTCCCAAACTGAATGTAGAAGTGGTACTTTTCCCACTATACAGACCTTTTTGCTCACGAGGTCTAGATAAACTGGGGCCTACAATTTAAGATGGATTCCTAATCATTATAAGCATCCATACCGCAGAGATGGGAATCGAATTCACCAACTGTCGAACCGAAGACCATAACTTTAACAATACAACTATCAGTTTGGCACACAGAAAGAGGCGAAAAATAATTAAACATAGTTAATTTAAATAAACGGGAAGAATACAGGTTTTTTTTTTTGTTATTTGCTTAATAACTTAGAAAGTAAGAGAGTTAACTTGGGCAGTGTATAAATATCTTTGCTCAAAAAATTATAATTAAAGATCAAAACAAATCAACAGCACTAAATCTTGTCCTAAATTTTTTTTCAAGCTTTTTACATTAATATTGGAACATATTGTGATGTATAGAACCTCAAATATAATTTATGCTTTACTTTTAATATTTACAAATTTCTTTTTATCAATTATTAAGTTCAGTCATTATGAATTATATTGAAATATAGCAACATAACATTGTTAATTTAAGTTAGTAATTAAGAAAGGTTACTGTTTTTATGAAGGTCTTATTTTCACTTTAACAAATGACTAGTTGGTAACGCGCAGATTTTCAAGGTAGTTTGAAGAGGTTAATTTAGGTAGTAAGAGAAATGAAATATTTTCTGCCTTTGAACAAATCATTCCAGGTAATTTGCCAGATAAATAATTTCTGAATTTTATACATACTATTGTTGAAGATCACGTTATTAATGGTTTTGGAGTTTCATCGATGAGGATAATATTTTTTCTGGTAAAGCTTACTAAAAGTATATATATATACAAGCAAGTTAAAATATATATAACTTATTTTTCGTTAAAAATCATGGGAATAAAAATTTTAAATCCTACGAAAAAAAGAATGCATTTCAATAAATTTTATAAACGGGTAGTTACACTACATATAGTAAAGAAAAATAAACGAAAGTAATGAATGTTTCCAAAAACATTTCTATTACAAATTGTGAAAGAAACTGAAAAGCAATTCAGAATATGAAAAGTAACTTGGGCAGTAAAGTAATGAAAAGTAATCTGTTGTCAAGATTATAGAAAAAAAATCTGTTTTGAGATTTGTAAAAAAAAATATCTCTATTTTTGCCAGAATAAAACAATATTTTTTCAGAATTCTTTTTAAATAATTTTTTGAATAATGAACGAGTTCGTGAATAAATAAGTACACCAACTCGACATATGATTATGTGACAATCATTAAATTCGAGAAGTTTTGATTGATATTTGTCATTTCTAGCTCTAGTTTGTATCTAATAAACCTCGAAATAAAAATAAGTTAAGATTATTAATTTTTTTCCAAAAACTGTAGAGTGTTTTTTCAAGTTTTTCTTAACTTTAATTATACAGTTAACTTTAAATATGTGACCAATTTCTTCAATGGATATTGTACTTTTTATCAAGACATTTTTAAAATTTAAATATATTTTTACTTTATTTATATTTTCATTTCTATTTATTTTACACAATCTTAATATTAAATAGTTATATTTAATCTGTCATATAATTTTACAAATTTGCCTTTAAATATCTAAATAATGCCTGAATGATCATACTCTGGTCAAATGGTAATGATGTTAACCTTGAGCCATTATTTGCTTATGATCTTCGTACTGATAAGATTTACTAAGCTATTTAGTTGTCTATGGATTAATGTTTCTTGCGAAAAGCGTGAATATTGAGATAATTTGTTACGTGTTCATTTTATCAGGAAGCTGCAGCAGAATTGCTTTATTTAGCCATGCTCGAACTGGTTAAGTTATTCTAAACATAAAAACGAAATGTTAATACAAACAACAAAATCATTTTGGAAATTTCTTAAATCAAAAATTTAAATAAATTTCTTTCAAATTCCTTATAAATTCAAATAAAATTATGCCTGTTTAATAGAATCAGAAAATTTCCGCCAAATAATATATATTACATTATTAATATTTTTCCAAAAACTCTGTTGTGTTTTTTCAAGTTTTTTTCTTTGATTCAAATTATTATTAGGAATTACAAGTGCTGAGATAAAAAATATTTTTTAACTTTTACATCGCATAGTTTTATTTAGGGAAATTTTCTCAATCAGTTATCTTAATAGTGAACATTTTCTTCTTTTTTTTTTCTAATTTTAAATGCATTTAATAAGATTATTTTCCTAAGATATAAAGATAAATTTTACTATGAAAACAACGATAATATTCATTAAAATCAAAATTTATTTCTGTTAAGAATCCTTTTGGAAGTACTGTTCATGCAATGGCATGAATTTTTGTTTCTCTTATCGATAAATTTATAACATTTAAAGGCGATCTTAATTTTTAAAATTTTACAATGTATAATTTACAGAGTAGAAACTTTACAATGTATGTCTGATTTCTTTATTTTCTTGAAGGATTTTTTTCAAGTTAAATGATTTATCTTTATATAAATTGAACTTATTAATTAAAAATATATATTCTGTATATTTAAGCCTACAAAAAAGAAAAAAGCACATTTATTTTTTAACTTATACCACTTGAAAAAATAATTTTTCAATATTAAGTGCTAATGCAAAGCCAACAAAATTACTCATCAAATAAAAATTAATTTCCCGAATAAACAATTTAAATGAATAGTTTCAAATAATAAGTAATTTAGTATTTAATTTTCAAAATTCTGCAAGCATATACAATATGCTTCGAGGGTAGTAAATATTTATACTGGCAAAAATAATGAATTAAATTTTTAAATCGAAAGAATACATAATGGACAAATAATATAACTTACGGTAATAATATTTTAAATGTCTAAACTCCAGATTTTCAAGTTTACATTTTTGTTTCCGATGAAGCTATGTTTGGGAAGAAATGAAATACTAACCATGTGAACAATGAAAAGGAAAGAAAGTTTATGTCTTCTTCTTCTTCTTAACTGGCATTACAGCCCTATGCAGGCCTTAGCCTCCAATACAACCTCCTTCCACTTTTCCAGCTTCAGAGCCAAATTTTTCCAATTCTTTATCTTCATGGTCTCCAGGTTCTTTTCCACATTGTCAATCCATGTTTCTCTGGGTCTCCCCTTCTTCTTGCTATTGAATAATTTACCCTTTGTGTTATCCTTTTCATACTATTTTTTTCATCTCTGCGGTGTACGTGGCCAAGCCACCGTATTCTTTGTGCTTTATTGAATCTCACTATGTCTTTGTTTCTCACTAGGTGCATTAATTCTTTATTATTTCTTCTGATCCATACACCATTTTCAAGCCGTGGTCCATAGATTTACCTTAAAATTTTACGTTCAAAAATTCTAATATATTCCGAGTCCCTTACATTCAATGTCCATGTTTCTCCGGCATATGTAACGATTGGTCTAATGAAGGTTTTATAGATTTAGAGAGTTTATGTGTTTTCCTAAAATTTGGATGTAATAAGCTCTTGACCCCCTCCAATTTGATTTCAGGAAGACAATTTCCTACGCGGCATGCTGTAACGCTATTGTATGAAAAATTCCTCACCCCTTTCTTTGAAGGCCAATCTGGTGCCGGACACAATATTTTGGACAAAGGGGAATGTTAATAGGAAACACGTTTCAGCAGGAATTTTCTCACAATTATAGAGAGACACTAGTCAAAAAGGCTACAATAAAGCCTGAAATAAAAATGCAAGGTTTTTTTTAATTTTTATTTTGGGAAATTGGATAGTTTCACATACTCAATAGCAAATGAAAATGATCTTTCTACATCGCTTTTTGGTATTTTAAGTAAAATCTGATTTTTTTATGCTGTTAAAACATTTTATAATTCTCACACATTAATTGTACTTCAGTTTTGAGGAATTTTCTTTTTTGCGAGTAATTTTTTATTACGTTATTGTTGTCCAAATAATAATCTTCTTCTTCTTAGAGTTAGGTTTGTATGTCATTGGGTACCTCTGCTTTCATCAGCATTTTGTACTATTAACTCCAAACCCAATGTTTCCTAGTTCCAGTTGCTCGGGTCACCCACTTTATTAATAAAGTCCGATAGCCCTTTAAAGGAGTCTAGGTGTAATTCTCTAGTATGGATGATGCCTAAAGAAGTTAATCTAGGGAGGGCAAGAGCCTCGCATTCGTAAATGATGTGCTTGGCCGTTTCTTCTTGCGTATGACATTACCTGCAGATAGGGTCTTGCTGAAACAGTCCCATTTTATGGAGGTGTTTTCTGAAATAGTAGTGCCCAATTATGAAGTCTACGATTAAACGTATCTTCTGCTCCAAATAATATTACATTTTAACATTTTTAATTATAGAAGGATATCAAAAATATTAACGAAATATTGTTTGTTATATAGTACGAATATTTTTTATGAGTAATATTACGAAATATTGCTTATGCGATATTAAATATTATGTCAAATAATATTACAAAATACGAAAATTTTGACAAAAAATTTTTGTTTTTAATTTTTGAATAATAATTACATCCAGAGGAATACTGTGGAAATGATATTCATTAAATGTTATTTTTTTCGAGTAAAACAAACTTATTTGCTTTGTTATAACTATTATTATACTTTCACTGGCATACAACTTGACTTTGACAACCTGTATAACAATTAGGACTCATAAAAGGCGCTGCAAATTTTGGTGTATCCAAAAATTTAATAAGGCGGTTTTATGAGCTTACTGTAATAATCCTGAGTTAATAGATCCATAAAAATTACCCTGTAACATTAATACAAATAATTTGGTAAATAACATTATACTAAAATAAAAATCTCGTATATGCATAAGAATGGAACTGACCAATCTAATATTTCAGAAATTTTATATGAAAAAATGAAGATGTTTTGGTTATTTACACTTTGATAATATTTGTAGTATAAAACAATAATATCAGAAACCTTGAGCAAAATGTGAAACTTAAAAAAGATAGGATTAAAAAAAATGAAAAATGATAATAATTGAGATTAAGAAATGCAAATCGAAAGCATGGTTGAAAGAACACAATTTTTATAAGAAACTAAGTTATGCAAAATTATCATTAATACAGAAATAAAAGAGTAATGAGAGTTTCTTTTATGTTAAGCTCCAGAAGCTATTCCCTCGTTTTTCATCAACAACCTCTTCTCTTTTCATTGTCTTCTCTGGCGGTTTTTTTTCCTGGATATGACACAATAATTATAAATTGTTATATTTTTATCAAACTAAGACTTATAATAAATTTTATGGAAAATTTTGTTTATCTCTAAAAATGATTCAGTGCCCCAATGTGAGCTGCGCCCTTTCCCCTCCCCCCACTACGCCTCTGCATTAGAGAACACGATGGACCTTCTACTGGGTCGTGTTTCGAACTCATTAACTTCCAATAATGATGCCCTAATTAACCAGGCCACCGCGGTCTGAATCGAAAGAGATGAAGAACATCTGAAAATTTCATATAGTTATGAAGTTAATACTCTCTTAACTTGGACTCTCCTTTAATTCACGTTGCATTACCTTTGCTATCTGTGGCGTATTGTGAAAAGTGTAAACACATACGCATATTCAAAATAGTGTTTTTTCAAAACTTGAACGAAAAAATAACGATTATCATTATTTCTTAACAAATTTACGCCATATATATATATATGTATATATATATATATATATATATATATATATATATATATATATATATATATATATATATATATATATATATATATATATATATATATATATATATATATATATATATATATATATATATATGGCGTAAATATTTTCCCTTTATTCTCTCCAGTTCTATTCTATTCTTTGTTATAGGCAAAGATTATAGAAAAAGAGGAAGACGATTCGTTTCCGTTCGAGCGTTAAAGTGAACACGTTTATGTTTTATAACTATTACGCTAACCAATCAGGACACCTTGGTCATTAATATAAATTATTGACAGCACTAATTTTCAACTATCAATTACTGTAAGCCAGATTTTCTCGACAACATGTCCTATAGTATTAAATTTTTTACCCTTTCCAAATAGAGAATCAAACTATACATTATTTCAGACACTAAATTTAGTAAAACTACAAATTTGCATAAGAGACTCTTTATCTACATTTAGTCTTTTCAACATATTAACCAGCAGAGAAATGGTCCTTTACATTGAAAGAGCAACCACTATTATTAAGACAAAGGAAGTATAAGAAAATAAAAATTTAGTGCAAAAACATGCTTTTAGACAAATGGCACTTATGTGGACAAATGTTTTCGCATTTCTAATGACACAGAGCGGGGAAAAAAAAGTACACGTGCTGTCCCTGTTATTAACTTCACTGTTCTAATACTAGTTTATTGAATGAATCTGCATAAAAAAGCCATTTGCAGAGACAAAGTTGCCTTTTCCAAAAAATTGAAACAAACTTAGGTAATCTGCAACAAATTAAATAATTCGCATCATTTCTGGAAATGTGACGAGAGCCATCAAGTCTTCATTTGCTAATAACAGCAATCCAGGAATTTTGCCAGCAGAAATGACACAGGGGGAGGTTCTTTTTCAGATGAACAACTTGATGACAACAGCGTGATTTTTCCTGTTCCCCCGCGGCCAGTATTCACTCCTCTTAAAGCGACAGTTAAAGTTACAATGTATATCAAAATTCATCGTCCCGACAGAGTGGTTGCAGGTGCTCCCGGCAACCGCAAGCGGCAGCATCTGCTGCATGTTGATGAGGTTCCCACAGCGGAATGTTTTCGCACAGCAGACGATAAATATTCATACACCCGTTTTCGAAGGGTGCAGATCCATCGGAAAATACGACTCAGACGAAACTGCCTTTTTAGAGGTTTCTGCTTTTTAATATCTTAATTAACGAAGCAAAAAATAACTGCTTTCGTTATAAGCATTAAAACGTACCCTTCTCTTTACGCTACTACAACCGTGCTCGAATGGTTAGCGCTCTTAACCTACGGTTCGAGTTCCACATTGGCTTTGGATGTTTGTACTGGTTCGAAATCCATCTTAAAGCGTAGGACCCTGGACCTAATTAGCCCTGGAGTGCAGAAAATGACAATCAACCCACAACCAACTTACTTTCACCGTATAGTAACATAATTCCAAATGACTTTTACAATAAACATTTTCGCAGAAAATAAGAGAGACATTTTCAAATGATAAATGTTTTTGAAAAATCGTTTGCACTCCTTATCAAAAATTTAACAAGTATTTTTGTCATAAGTTTTACAGTCACGGAAAATTGAATTTTATATATTTCATTCATTAGCTCTAAATTTTTAAACAAACTTCACACTATTCCAAACGTGTAAATTTATTAAAAAGAAAAACATTTATATATATATATATATATATATATATATATATATATATATATATATATGTCGTAAATATTTTCCCTTTATTCTCTCCAGTTCTATTCTATTCTTTTATATTTATTTATTTATATATATTTATTTATATATATATTACCATTTATATTTCTAAGCATTCTTTACCAAGTAGAAAAATCAAATTTATCTCCTTTTAAGATTTTTTTATAGAAAAATGTAAATAAAAAATAACACGCGATGAAATTCGTAATATAATTGAACAAATATAATTTCAAATTTACATTTTTTATAATAATTGATCTAAATTATGTATGCAAAAAATAATCTTTTGTATGTTAATAAATCAATAAACTCTGTTATTAAAAAGGTCATGCTATATACAAAAATATACAAAGTATATTATTTTGTATAACATTTTCTTTCATTAAACAATGAAACAAATTGTTCCTGGAATTATTCCAATCAATTTTTACAGTAAAGTTACTACTCTCTAAACGCCAATGTTTTTCTTCTTTAGTTTGATTACTTTTTGCCAGTTAATGGCTTTTTAATATAAAAAAAAGCACTGGTTAGCAAATTTACATTTCAAATACAAATATTGCTTTAGTCAAATTATTTTTACCTTTATAAACTAGTCTTTTTCATGTTAAGAATCTCCACCCTTCCTAAGAGGTCGTCCATTTTTGTATATTTTTATTCGTGTCAATTATTTACTACTAAAATTTATATATTTCACACCAATTATGGATAAACAAAACGTAAATGAATTTTTTTAAAAAAATTTAATAAATCATAAATATTTGCTTCAACAAAGTTACAAAAATTAAAATATGAAATTATAATTAATATTTTATTAAAATTTGATTTCATGTATATAAAACTAATAAAACTAATTCTTTATTTCCTATTTTTGAGTGATTTAGTTACTATTTCTTAAAATTTGAATTTTACATAAACAAATTTTATTACATTTGGTTAATCTATCATTATTTTATTGAATATTTTTTATTTAAATCTTTTTTACAAATATTTTCATAAAAAAGGTAAATAATTCAATGCGAGATGAATTATTTAATATAATTGAACAGACATAATAATTGAACAAATAAAGGAAATTGACAATTTGAGAAAATTTAAAACTTTCTCAATTCAGTAAATGATGTTTAATTTTATAAACATGGTCATTTTTCGGATACTATTTGTGGTTAGATTGGTACCTTTTGTGTTAAACGTAATGCTTATAAATTGAACGTTTCCCTCATCTTATTCACTGTATAAAATAAATGCATTAGAGATGAAGAAATTGTTTTATTTTTTCATCGTAAGCAAATATTATAATAATAAAACTTGAAGTATCATTATTGGGTTAAATTCTTTAGTCATAAATATCAAATTTAACTTCCTCGATCACTTTTAAAATGTAGATGGTACATTATTTAACGTATGAAAATTTAATTTTTGTTGTATTGAAATTTTTTAAAAATAAAACTTGGTAAAATTTAATGAATGCAATTTACATATTTTGTTTCTAAATGTTATCCTATCTTTTTAAATCAATTAAATATTTTTTAGATAAAAATGTATGAATGAATTAAATTGAGGGTAATTTTTTAAATAAAAATAAGTTAAATATAATATCGACGAATAGAGTACAAATAGTTCTTAAAGAATTCTTAAAGAAAATAATATTAACTTAAATATTCTTAAAGAATACATTGAAAAACTCTGTGGAATTTATAATTATAGACCCTTGAAAATACTTTTTTCTTTAAAGATTTCAATTTTAATTTATGCTTGAATGTCAAAAGTAATCATAGTTTTCATTTACCAGAAAAATATTTTTGCGATACAAAATGTAAACATGTTTATCTAATTGTTACAAAAAGCCAAAAACAGCCATTCTTTTTTTTGAATGGCTAAAAGCTTTATTCTTTTTTTTTATTTAATATCTATTCTTATTTATAATGTTTCTGCAAATAACCTAGCTTCGTTTTTATCATTAGATAAGGCTAATGATAATATTACCATTAGGTAGGTTTCATTAAGGCAGTTTAAGAACTTTGATAGACAAAATGCGTGATAAAAGTTAATTAGTTGTTGTGTAATTTAAATGGTTTTAATGTTTTTTTAATTTTTATTTAATTTCTTAGAACAACAAATTTTGGATACTCATTTTGTATCCTTACATAAATAAATATTAGATTTTAATTTTTAGAAAAGTTCATATACAATATTCTTTTACACAAAGAGTTAATGGTCTTGAATTAACATAAATTACTCAAAAGAAAAAACACAGAAATTACTTAATTTTGTAGACATTCCTCAAATGAAAAACCAGAATGAAATAATTCACAAAACACGTTATTAAAATTCTTATGCATATATACGCATGGTAACCTGTAATGACAATTTGGAAATACAATAGTACACTTAATAAAAAGTAGCCTATTTTCGGTTGAATGATAATACTCATCAAATGAATTATTTTTTTGATAAAAATTTAAGATATTATTTTATGTTCTTATGTTTTTTGTTATAGAGTTATAATTTTATATAAATGTGATTTAAAAATATGAATAAAATTGTTCTGTTTACAAATAACGTTGACAATTGTAAGCATACAAAAATAAATAACATAACAAATCTCTTTGGAATAGTTTTAATTTCTTGTTGGATAACGTTTCCTTTTCAAAATTTTCCATTCATCTCGGTTTTATATCGAAATTTGTATCAATCAAATCATTGATACAAGCTTCGATATGTTTATCGGAGAATTAAATTAAATTTTCGCATGTGGTTTCATTCTTTACTTTGATGTTAGATATATTTGCTTCGTATTCAAAATTCCTACTTATTTAATTGGAAGGAATTAAAATTTACAGAATAAAATTTTGAACCGATATTTTAAATTCTTATTTAAAATTTCCATCATAATAATATAAACCGAATAATTGCTATGAATATTTAATTTTAAAAATATTAATTTTCAACCTAAATGCTTGGGACTAGAGGATTTGTGACTCAACAACGTAACTCTAATATCTTCTCTTCAAATCAATATTACATTGATTTGATGGATAAGTACCAATGGTTAGTTTATTGTTCAACGATCATTTTTGCAGAAAAGGGTTAATTACATCAGAAGCTACAGCTTAAAGGGGATTTTGCCAACTACTGTATAAGTGAGAATCAAACGCACAAACTTAACCGAAGGCCAGACCACTAACCATTCGACAGTCATTTCGGCTTGGATAAGCAGTAAAGTTTCTTCAAGGGAAAATCCAGTTTAAAGTGAGTTACCCTAACCCATATCAGTGGTCAGATTAATAGTTAAGCTGTCTGTTTTTGGCAACACAGACTTCGTGAAAAATGATCAAACTTAAAGAAACTCGTTTTAGAGGATAACATGGCCATATTATGGATAGTATCAAGCAAATATGCTTTATAGCGCATGTAGGAAAATTTCCTACAATATTTTTGGTAATTACATTTTTTTCGTGTTTATTTTGTGCTATCATGCTTATGAATTCTTACACATCTGGCAACTGTAGACCTGCATCTTTAAATAACTTATTGGATTCTCGCATTTATCCCTTTTGCCTATTGAACAGAAATCGGGAATTATCAGAGTAATGCTGTCATTTTGTTGTTGTGTTGTGTCCAATCCTTCAGGATCTAGCGACAGCTAGATCAAATCCATGCACCCCTGCAAAGTCAAGCACCAGGAGAGGGCTGTTGCGAACATCCTCTAAAGTGAGCCCCAAGCAATCGAGAATATGTTGCGGGGAAGCCGGCAGCAGAGATGGCACTTGGGACACGTTGGAAAGACTTTACGGCCGGATTCAAAGGACGGCCGGATGCATTTCAGGTGCCCACTGAAAAGTCTTGAGATAGCCGTTTGGTCCTGTCTGCCAGCCTCAAAATATAACGCTCCTCCTGGTTTTGACCTACTGCACCAGGGATGGGTTGGAGGAGGAAGCCAGACTTGCCGGTCTCTATTTTTGGCCACGGAATAAATCTCTTCAAAAGTTAAATCATAATCAGTAGTGGCCGTCGCAGAGCAGCCCCTTTTTGCTAAGGTATCCGCAGCTTCATTTCCAGGAATGTTGATATGGGAGGGGATCCACTGAAAGTGGACCTTCCTGCGCTGAGTATAATGAAATTATGTTGTAATTTTAATTGGAACAATTACTTTCGCACCAGAAGCTCCGTGGCATAGTGGTTGCTCTTCCCTCTTTCAAGACTCAGGTTTGCGATTCGATTCTCGGGTTGATCAAGGTTGACTCGTCCTTTCATCCATAATTGGTTAAAGAAACTGAGTACCAGTCATGTTTGGTAACTAAACACTTTGGGATTCGCGTTTTCTTGACCATCTAACCGTGAAAAATGCTACGCACTATAGGCTTTCAGTGAAGAAATGATTTGAGCATGTATTCCTTAGACTTACAGGGGCTGTTGGGCCACTGGAAGTTTATTAGTTTACTTTAACAACAAACACTTATTCTAAGGTCAATTAAATATATTTTGGTCATTTTAAACTGTATACGAAAATGCATTTTTTGACATTTTAAAGCCCTTCTTTGAATTAATTATCAACCTATATTTTTTTAATATGTATGTAATGCAGACTTCTATTTTTAACGTTTTTAACATATTTTTTTCATCTCTAAATAAATTGAGCACTTTTAAAAAAGAGTCTGTATCACATTATGTATTATTTTATGAATTTCTGAAAAATTAAATAGTTTTTAAGATTAGAATATTTTTTAATATTGAAATATAATTCAAGAATTTAATGATTTGTTCCTAGAATGTGTAACTACCAAATACTTCAATTTCTGAACCGTGATCATTGAATAAAACATTTATCTCCAGAAATTGACATTTTGGAGTCAAGTAATTATAAAATCTTATATAAAAGAATTATTGAAACCATTATACTTAGGCAGTTAGTGTACGTATATATTAATTAAGCATAATAGAACTTCTTTTCAATTTTTTAACAAGTAAAACGCAATTAAAATGCCAATTAAAAGTAAAGTAACTGCTTGATAATTAAAACTGAAATAATTTCTTTGTATGATTTAAAATTTTATAATTCTTTTGTTTTTGTTTGGAAATTCTTGCCGAAAGAAAATTCTTTTTGCAAAACTATATGTAATTATAAAACATAGAAGTAATACAAATATGAAGAAGTATAAAAAGTTATGCATTATTTTTATTTTGTATATTTTTATTTGTAAGTAATATTTCCGAATTTTTAATGAAATTATCCTTATTTGCAGCATTAAAAATTAGTAATTATTTATTATAAATTTTTGCATCTACAGTTTATTTTTATTCATAGTATTAAAACTCTGATACCTCATTTGAGATTATTTATATAAATGTGCAAATATTTAGCTAATTTCAAGTAAATGGCTATTCAATCAATTAATTTTACGAAATTGGCATTTAAAATATAAAGGAACTACTTGATTCAGTTTTTTTTTTTTTTTTTTTTTTTTTGTAAATAAATGCTTTAATGTTTCATTTGAAATTTTAAATTATATTTATTCTTAACATTATGAGGTAAAGTAATATTAATTTGTAAATAAAACCGAAAATAAATACACTATTATTTATAGTTAATAGAAAACCATGCTTGAATCGTGAAGTTAAGATAATTTATCAGCTTGACATTCAATAAAACGAAATTTCTTGCAGTAAGTTAAAATAGTATGAAATTTCTTTTGTGTATGTGAGTGCAGTTTATACTTAAAATACACAACAGAAAAATTACTTTTATAAAATTTACAAATTTAAACATTTAGGCCGGATTTCTCCGATTCTTTTTATTATTCAAATTTTAATAGACATATGCCAACAAACTTGTCTAGTGGTCAGCGTGCCTGACTACGGATAGGGAGTTCCTGGGTTCGAATCCCGGCTCGGGCCTGGATGTACTTTCTCTCCCTATCTATCCTGTCTTTATCCTTTCCTTGTATGAATGAGTGAATGGTTGCCTACCCTATAAACGGGTCTCTATGGCATGTGTGTACTGAGGAAGTCGGGCTCCACACCAAAATAGGGTTCAGTTGAAAAAGTGGAGCAGCGCACCCCATATTGCCAGCGTGGCTGGCACACGACAGCAACAAAAATAGACATGTAAAAACGGTAAATAGAAAATGTTTAAGAATAATGGATTCAATTCGTTCTTTCTGTCAACTGTGTATTTCTACTCTTCTCTGTTATTTTAGCATAAAAATAAATCTACCACAAATGTCTATAATTTGGAATCTTTAATATTGAAACCATATCATGAGACAAATCACTTATCACCTCATACAAAAAAGAATGATATGTGCGTGAAATTCAACTCCATAAAATTTACTTATTTAAATGGAATTCACGAATGTATAATCGAATAACCGACGCACTGAAAATCATAACTTTATTACTAACTCCTGGAAACAAAACTCGATGTATATACTAAATTTGCTCTTTGTAAAAATGAATTGGACTGACTAACAGTTTTAAAATTTTTCTTGTCTTTTATTTTCTTTCAAGATTTTTGAATATACTTCTTAACTGCAAATAATGGTCTTGGATGATATACAATAGAAATTTTAAAAAAACCCATGGATTTGTGCTAATATAAAAATTTTACTAATTATTTGAATGTTACAAAACTATAGGGTATTTAAATAACAATGACTAACTATTAACTACTGGTGTAGTTGGGTAACCATAAGTCTGATCTCCTGTGCAAGAAATGACCGTTGAGCGAGAAACAAAGCAAACCAAACTGGGTTACCATTATTTACGTGACCCGGTGTTGGCATGTTTAAGATTTAAATGTTTAGAAGTGCTTCGCTTCTGCTGATGTGGCATTTAAATTCAAGCAGTACAAATATCCTTTGTTTTGTAAAAACGTTACGAAGTGCATAAAAATCAGCGTAAATGTCAGGAATAATATTAGGCTTCAAAGATGATGAATCTTTTTTATACCCTTAAAAAGAGCCTGTAGAACTAGAAGATAAATGTGACAAAACTAACTTAGATTATTTAATTCTATACTTTTAGTTGAGAATTCTACTTTCTATATTGGATCGTACTTTAGATCGAGAAATTTTCTTAATCGTTTTAATAGGAATAGGCAAGGATCATATTTTTTAAGATCTCAATGTAATCTGCTGTAATTATTTCCATTGGCCAATTTAAAAATGTTTTCTTTCATTCAGTATATTGTCTTGTTGTTGTCATGTTCGAGATGAATATATGAATATTATATATGTCCATTTTAAATTTATATAATTAAACATAAATGCAAACGTAAACATTCTTTACCTACAGTTTATTTCTAAGTTACATTTTATTTTAAACAATTTTCTCATGTGTTATATCACATGTAAAGTATACGCGTGATATATCACATATAAAGTACACGCGTGATATATTACATGTAAAGTATACGTGTGATATATCGCATGTAAAGTATACGTGTGATATATCACATGTAAAGTATACGCGTGATATATCGCATGTAAAGTATACGCGTGATATATCGCATGTAAAGTATACGCGTGATATATCACATGTAAAGTATACGTGTGATATATAGAATGTAAAGTATACGTGTGATATATCGCATGTAAAGTATACGTGTGATATATCGAATGTAAAGTATACGTGTGATATATCGTATGTAAAGTATACGCGTGATGTATCGCATGTAAAGTATACGTGTGATATATAGAATGTAAAGTATACGTGTGATATATCGAATGTAAAGTATACGTGTGATATATCACATATAAAGTATACGTGTGACATATTGAATGTCAGTTTTAAAAGTCAGCTCACTTTGGCCAAGATCTGTATTGCTTACAAGTAACATAAGTTAACAACTTTGATTTAGATTATTTTTTTATAATTGACTTTCAATATTTTCTTGCATTCGTTGAATTCTTGTACAATTTGTATAATAAGTAAGTAGGATTTCTCGCAAAATGTTTTTTTATTGTTATACAAGCTGATTAAATAATATTTTTAGAACTTGGATACAAAACTTTTGAGGACTATACTATACCTTTGAAACTGAAAAATTATATTTTTATGTCTTATTATTTCAACTTTCTTTGAAGCAATTTATTTTTTTTTTTTTCTATTTTTTCCAATGACTTATGTTTGTTATATTTGTTACATGCAGTTTTTCATTTAATTATTAACTCATATAAACGATCCATATAATCATATAATGTTTAAATAAGAGCCAGAAAAGTATTAATCAGCTGCTTATCACCAATAAGAGAAAAATTCATTGACAATAATTTTTTTTATTTTGCTTTTCTTCTCTTTCACAGAAGGAGTACTTCCTTTTCTTGGTGTAGTCTTGCTTAATTTTCTTAAAAATTGTTAAATTTTTCTTAAAATCTTATTCACGTTTTGAATGTAAATTTGTAATTACCTTATCATGGCCCATTTTATGATGATATTGTTCAGGAAGACTTTTTCTAAAGTTTATTCCATATTATTATATATTTTGCAGTAGGATATGATTATTACAATATGATTGTTTGAAGACAAGATTTATTTATTAGCTTTCTCACAAGAAATGCGAAGAACGGCTTTTTTATTGTAGATGTTCTTTAAATACGTTCCCCATTGTTTAGTAGTTAGTCAAGGTTGTCTACTACGGAATGCTAAAAATGATCTTTAATCATGTATTCAGTTGATAAATTAAGGAAATTTCTTTCTATTTCTTTCATTTATCAATTTATTATTTTCAACTCACAACTAATAGTTATCAACTGGTTATTGAACAACTGGATAAATGAAAAACTTCAACTGAATTTATTGAAATCTTAAAAAAAATTCAAAATATTTAGTGAATCCAAATTTTGGAACATTTTTATAACGATGTTAACCAATTGAGGCTCATTATATTCTATCTTTATTTTTCCTATTTAATCTCATTTTCAAATGAAATCAAAATAAATAAGCAAAAACTCTTTGCCTGGGTATGAATGCAGAATTGTTGCACTTTAGCGTGCAACCACGGATTTTGGTATTTTTTCAAACATTTGATAAAATGCTATTATGTGTAAAATTTTCTATTTTATTTATTTATATTGTTTTAATACAAACAGTTTATAATTTTTATAATATTTTCGTTGCTGCTATGGTTTATCGCTAACATAAATACAATAAATTACCCTAAAGTACAATTTTAGCATAAAAGAGATTTTTTTTAAAAATTTAACTGTGAAATACACAAAACAATAACAAAATCACGGAGTAAATTCTCATTTAGTAAAAAATTCTTGTAAAATGCTGCTAATATCATAAAACATAAATACAGACACTTGTTCAAGTTAATAAATAATGATGTCATAACTTTTTTAGAAACTTTTAATGATAAGACTTATTTTTATATACCGAGAGAGAGAGAGAGAAAGAGATGATAAAACAACATTAATTTAATTGGATGTTAATTTTATACGGACGGAATTAATGATAAATTCATAGTTACATTTGAAAAATTTAGAAAAATCGTGTTTTACAGTTGTTGTTGTTGGCTTATCCTCTTTAAACATCTGACATTTGTCAGATCAACTCCATTAAATTGTTGACAGTTAGAAAGTCAATGACTAGCAGGGGATTTGAAGATAAATCTTCCCGGGAAAGTCCGACGCAATCCAGAATATGTTTCGATGAGGCTGGATGGTCACAGGATTTTTTACAAGTGGGATAAATTTTTGTATCACATTCAAACGATAAACATTTTAGATGTCCACTTGAGAATCTGGCCAAGGCAGTCTGAGATTTTCGGTCACATTTTATTTCCAGAAGAGTTCCAGGAGATGTTCCAGATTACAATTGGTGTGTAGGTGGAATTTGCCAGATTGAATAAAGTTTAGATTTTTCATCAGAGTAAAGTTCCTGATGTGTAAGTGATGAACCAGTAGGCTTATCTTCTTCACTGCCCTCTTTGGCCAGTTGATCTGCGGTCTCACACACACATTGCCACTAATATTTATATGGGATGGAATCCATTGGAGATGTACATCATGGTCTTGAGAGATTATTTTCAATTTCAGCAGAATAGATAAACTTGTTTCACCCTTTATGGAGGACCAGTCACTGAAATGTTGCATTGCTTTACAGTACATAACTAAAGTTATAATTTTTTGAAAAATCGCGTGTTTTGTTCTTCTCTTCTTTTTTCCTCACGTATTAAAAAAAAGCTGAGTTGATTTTTAAATCATTAAAAAAAATAGTTGTACAAATTCTACTATTCATTGCTGATTCACCTATTTAAATTCATCCTAAAGATTATGCCTATGTTATTGCCAAGGCTTGGAAACTCTGTTAATATGTACATTACCTAATTAATGTGCAGATTAGTTAATTTATTTCTTTAATATACTGAACCAAGCACTTTCCGTATTTTACCTAGGTAATGTGCGCATTAATGGTTACAGTAGTGTTAAAGTTATAAAAGTAATTTATGAAAAGTTGATTCCATCAATCAATTTGTTGATTGTTTGACTGTATTAAATTGATTTTTAGATAAGTAAAACTAAATTAATAATATCAGTTATTTTATATCATGGAAAAACATTACAATTAGTCAAAAAATAATCTTATTTTCATTTTAACGACTGCCTAATGATTATTTGCAAATTATCTAAATAATTTGCAAACTATTGGAAATTTTAAAAATTAAGCGATTTTTCGCATTTTAACATATTAATCTAGTTAATTAGCTCATTAGCTAGATGATAAGCTAAATAAATGATTTCGTGCTTTTGCAAAATTTGATTTGATTGATTTTTGGAACAATAACAGTACCTTACCAATTCATGTGAAAACATATTATATGAACTGTGGAAAATAGCCTTATATTTATATTGTTTACAATAGTATGTATATCATAAAAATATTACAGGAATCTAAACTTTGATGACACATTATAAATTTGTACGGAAAATTTAAAATTAGGTAATTATAATTGTTCAACAATATAAATTAAAAAATTTTATTTTAGACATTTTTTTAATAACGACGGGCACTTTGGACGACGGAAACTGCTACTCATTTGTCGTTACCCAGCGGGCACCTGTGAACCAAGTCAAGAAGGTGAGTAGCATTACCCGCGCCATACCACCACAGACCCGTATATGGGTACTCCGGCTGGCTCAGCCTGTTCCCATGAGGTACCTGGCTCGAAGGACCTCACCCTCTTCTGAAGCTGTGAATGAAATGGTTAGCTATAGTTGATTGGTTTGGTTTGTTTGTCGCTCAACGGTCATTTTTTGCACACGAGGGCTAATTAGACCTAGCTATAGCTGAATCTGACTGGCCTATTATTGGTTAAAATACTTAAGTGGAAGGAGCTAAGTTAAGAAGCACGATCGGTTAGCGCGTAATCGGACGTATATAGGGTGGGCCACACTCCTAAATCATCACAGAAGAAATGACAAAGAAACATAGAGACAAAATAACATCCATGCCCGAACAGGGATTCGAACCTGGGACTCACAGCTCAAGAGTCAGGTACTCTAACCTCCCAGCCATATGAGAAAGTAGCATTTGCAGCTGCATAACCTAGAAGTCATGCCCAATAAAATCATTTTTTGGGTGCAAATAAATAATGGATAGGGAATAATAATGGATCTAACCATCCATTATTTATTCAAGATATTTGAAAAAAAAATCAGTGGTTCTAATTATCTCTTTAAGCTGAGCAATAGCGAATTCAGCACACAGATCAATGGTCCTGCCTAACCTATGTTGCAACAAACAAATAATTTATTGATATGTGAAACTATTTCTCTACATAAATAGTCCAGTGTATGGAGTCTGAATGAACTCAAAAACAACTACACTTCATCAGACAAAGAAAGATTTTTGTTGTCATTTATAACGAATTGTTTCTTCCACAACGAATGCGATTCTGGTTGCCTCGATTTAACATTCAGTGCATCTTTTCTGGAGGCTGCGTGGTTGATTTAGCTGCCTCAGCCGCTATTCATGGATCCCATTGTGTTTCGTTACGAAGGAGGTACTTGCGGTAATGAAAGCAATCAATTATAAAATTAATAAGCCGTCTGTGATACCGGCCTCAATTTCCTTATTGTTCTAGTGAAATAGGTGATGAAGCAAAGCACGCGTGACCGCGTTATCAAATATCGGAGACTCGTTGACTCGTGCGCCATCTAGCCTCATGTGTTTTAAGTATTTTGTTTAATTATTTCTTACATAAAAGATCACTTTTTTGGTTTGGCTTAGTGCCGTGTCCATTTGAAGTCAACTCAAATCATTCCATGTGCCTAAATCACACTCTTGACAATGTATACAATTTTATCATTATAGAGACTTCCCTGAAAGAGAAATTCGCCAAGAGCCTGTGAACTTCTTATGATGGCTGGGCAGTTAAAAGTATATAAGAATAAAGAATTTAAATGTTCCCTTAATTAATTTAAAATAGAAGTATAAGAATTGAGGATTACTTAGTATATAAGACATTAATGATAGGAACATGTCAATTTTTTTATAATATATAAATTAATCAATTCCTATTCTACAAATTTAAAAATTTTTGCTCAGCATTATTTTTATTAGTTAAATAAAATAATGTTATTAAAAACGTGTGAAAGTTAAAAATTATAGATGTGTGTTAAATATTTCCTTTGGCTGTTAGTGGTTGTACGACAGTCTCAAACTTTTGACTTGATGTACTTTTGGTTCACCAAGTTTGAATTCTGGAAAAAATTAATGTTGAGGAGAGTAATTGGTAATTACGAATTATTTCTTCTATCAAAAATAATCACCAATTGCTGAGGTTTGGTTTGGTTTCTTTGTCGCTCAACGGTCATTTTTTGCACAAGAGGGCTAATTAGACCGGGACCTACGGTTTAAAGTGGATTCCGAACCACTACAAACATCCATGCCCAAGGTGGGATTCGAACCCACGAACTGTTGAACAGAAGGCAAGAGCGCTAACCATTCGGCTGCCAGCTTGACCAATTGCTGAGAATTCATGTCAAAACTTTTCGACTTGTTTTATGCCTCTTCGAAGCAAGCAAATCGCGAATTTTCAAGAACGTTTTTTTTCAGAATGTGAAAGAAATACAGTTAACTTATAACTTCATGGAAATAAATAAATAAAAATGCTGTTTTTAATGACACATGTACCAGTTTCTGTATGCTGAACTGCTCGCCGAATGCTTAGCTCTCCAGTATTCGGTTCAACCACTCATGATCTCGAATCTCAACTTTGGCTAAGATGCTTGTACTCGTTCAGAATTCACTTTAAACACTATGTCCCAGAGTAATAAGCCCTCGAGTGCAAAAAGGAATAGTTAAATGACAAGAAAAAAGTTTTTGTGTCACCACGATTACAGAAAAACAATCGAAAGTTGCATATGCAAAATATAAAAAGAATAAAACATTCTTCCTTCTCCTTAATTCAGTTGGAGCTATCACCAAATTGTAACCTTTAATGACACTGTTTTTTTATTTCTTGGAAATGGTCATCAAAATATTATATTAGTACGGAATAATTATTCTGATTATTTAAAATTAGGCACATGTATAATAAGTTTGAAATGTAAAAATACAATTTTAAATTAGAAAATTGCTGATTTTTTAAATTATAAGGCTAATGTTTTAAGCACTTATTTTCTTGATAATGAGTTGATTTAGGTATCCATTTATTTACTTCCATATAACTGTAATCAGAGACATTGTATGAAACTAAATTAATTTTTTAATTGCAAATATTTTAAATAAATATATATATTTTAATATAGTTAAATCCTTTCTTAAAAAAAGTTTAAGAATTTTATTTTCTGTATAAATACATCTTATATGAATATGTTCATATCAATGTATGCGTACATAAAAGTTCATAAAAATGGACCTATATGAAAGCTTCATTTTAGTGTATTTAAGTAAAAAATACCTCTAAAATATTATCACTTCATTTCAAAAGCTTTTTTACAGTTTTAATAATTTTATTTAATTTTTTTAAAAACTTAGCAAAACTTGCATGTTATTTAACTTCTCTTGATTTAACAGATATTACGCTTATATAAATAAAACAATATGCTTGCACATGCTTACATATAATAATATATTCACATGATTATACATAATAATATTTATTATATATAATAATATATTATAATATTTATTAACCTTTTTCATGATACAGTATACAATAAATATATGGATGGAAATAAAAATAATCTAATCTTCCTACAGTTATTTTAATTGTTTCAAAAATGTCTTACCTTACAAACAAAAATTTTGCGTTCAGTTTCCCATTCAAAATCATTGACACTATTCTTTTCGTAAATGCTTTTGAAAGAAAATATTGCGCTACTTACTGAACTCAAAAGTGAAAAAAATTTTTAAACAATGCTAGTAAACAAAAGAATCAAGGAAGAAAGCATTTTAAACAGGTTTCTTTTCTCTTTCCAAACAAAATCATAATAAAAGGAGATCATTTCAATTACATAACATTGAAAAGGACATTTACATTTATTATTATCAACGTCAAAATTTGAAAATTCTTCAAAGGAATTAAAAGCGATGTGTCTGCTCAATAGGATACTTTTATTCAAAAGTACTTTAATGAGCAGAAGCGTCGATTTTAATTCCTTACGCGAAATTTTATTAAGCTAAATTTTCATACATTCGAGTATCTTGCGAAAATGCTTATTATTAATTACAGAGGAAAAAGTATGCAATAACTTTTATTGAGCAACCAAATAAAATATACTTAATGACTTCTTGATATGTTGAGAAATAATTTGTGTGTGTGAATGCAATTATTTTTGTCTCAATAGAAGAACTCGATAGCTATAGTTAAGCGTACCTTTAAGACGAGAGACGGGCAATCGTTTCAGCTCAAGGAAACGCATTGTGTGTGGCAGCTGAGAATACCAGAAAGTAATACCTTTTACATTATTAAATTCGTTGCTCTAATTTCCATCTCAGAAAAACAAAATGGTACCCGAAAAATCAATAAAAATAATATAAGAAACACGGTACTTATTTTGTTTAATTTATTTATCGTGCATATATAGAATTATATATATCATGAATCGTAGCAAGTTTAATTTATATATATATATATATATATATATATATATATATATATATATATATATATATATATATATATATATATATATATATATATATATATATATATATATGAGGACTTTAAAGCTTTGTCTCATAGGAGCTTTAGTTTAGTTTGTATAGTATAAGATATTTGACTTTTCTTCAAATATGACAAGGAGCAGTGCTTTAAATTTGAAACGCTTTTTAAGAAGAAAACTTATACTTTAGAGTGTTCACTAAATGTGTGTATGCATAATATTGAGAAAGTTGAAAAATTAAAATGTATTTTTAAAAATTATCTTAAAACGTTAATTATTAACTACATCTTATCTCTGTTAATGAGAAATAATCTGATGCAATAAAAATCTTACTATTTCAAATATATCTCAGTTTTGGGAAAATAAATGAATCGCCTGCTGTAATGAAACAATTCCTAATTACTCCCTTGAAATACAAATTTATAGCTCAAAATTCTCGTTCTTGAACTGTAATAACTACTTATTGAGCTGATAAGAAAAATAAATTGTGTTATTGAAGGACAATAAACATGTCATTTTATAACAAACAACTTGCTTGAATCAAAATTAAAAGAAAAGTCAGACATGCAATCAATTTCGTTACTTATACATTTAAGCCAAGAAAACGATTAAACTCTGGTTATCTTATCTGTTGTAAGTTAAATAAATATTGTTTTTAGATATACCATGGTAAAGTGTCCTCTGTTTAACCGATATTTTACCGACTTAAAATTCCCTCATAGCTTCTGGGAATCCATTGAATTACGCGTTTTTAAAGGATTAAACTTGCTGCATCTCAAACTTCATGATATTCATTGCGATTGCAAAGATTTTATTTGCGTCTCGTTAAGTAATTTTTGAATAGAATTATATGTAATAATTACCAAATGTGTGAAAAAAAGTGCTTAAATTTGTCAATGAGGATGGCTGTTTAATAGCTGAAGTTTATTTTTAATTTCAAAAAAAAAAAAAAAAAAAAGAGTTTATTATGGTTCATGTGTCCCCGAAAATCAATAAGCTTGTAAAATACAATAGCAAAATAGTTTAGTAAGTTGTTATTTAAGAACTTCACTGAAAGGGGTAATCTTCGGGTTTAAGTTCACCGAAAAATAATCTTGAAAGGAATACAGTCAAGCGAATAACTTCTTACTTTCATTTTATTCATATTTTGGATTGTTCGTCACTTTATGTTCGACTGAATCGGTGAATCACAAAGAAATATATAACAATTAAAGAGTATTCAGAACCACAACTGTTGAACGGTAGGCTAGATCTTGTACTATCCAGCTATCAGCATGACGGCTTTGCCATTTTTATACGATTTATTAATTGATCTTTTTAAGTATAATTGGTTTTATTTTATAAATGTTTCTACTTTAAATGCTTCACTTCATGCAATAAATTGTTATTAAATAATCTTTCCAAGAAGTTTACATAAATTATTAAATATATTTCAGCCTTTATTTTTTAAAAAAATATTTATTTTTCAGTACCATTTGGAAAGGCATTTTAAAAAACCGACACCATTCTTTACATTTTGTTGGTACTTGAAAATATCTTTATGTATTATTATTGCAAATGACGTATTACTTGGCCAACGTACTACTGATACATAAAGGGTTAAATAGAAGATTTTTAACAATGATAAGAAAAATAAGACGTTAAATGTCTTTATAGATATATGTATATAAGTAATTTTCAAAATATTTTCATTAATAAAATGACAAATTTTACTGCACAGATTTTATTGAAATGATGGAATATTAGATGTTTTAGTTATTCTAGATATTAATAAATTATAATAACATTTAATATTATACTCAGTAATTACTGAGTAATTGTTTCATAATTGAAACATAAATTCAAAATAAAGTTCTCTCTTTATTTAAAAAATTTACCTTTAAAATAGGAAACTATTCACCCACATTGAACTCAATTGAGTTATATTTGAACAGGTTATATTAAATGGTTCAGTTTAATTTTTTGCCAAATCATTCTTTTATCAATGTATTTACTTGATGAAATAGTTTTTATAAAGTTATTTAGTGTCTAAATCATGTTCAATTGAGAGATAAACTTATCTACTCTCTCAAATATTTACTCTCCGTAATATTATATTTCTCGTTAAAAATATAAATGATTTAAATATTCGCGATATTTCTTGATATTTTACAATATTCTTTTTAAATGATTATTCTTTCCTTAGTATATTTTCACATCTTTATTTTGTATTCACTTTACAGTTGTTACTCGGTCATCAATTTGATTCATTATACATTGCACAGATTTCAAAGACAGCTGCCAAATAAGTCAAGCAGTTTAAAATACGAAAATTGTGAGTAATGTCAGTTTTGATACGAGAATATGAATTGAAAATATTACACAACAAATATTTCGGTTTCATGTTGGACTAAAAAGTATTTTAACGTTTAGTAATTCTAATCTGTTTTTGTAGGACACTTTGCTATCATGGCTTCACTAATGTAATCTATTAAATCTATACCTGCTAAAAGCTCTAGAATCAATCATACAATATTTATACTATACTACAACTGCTTGTGTAGAATCCTATGCAACAACGATTCTATATTAGATGAATAATTTTTAAAATATCGATATCGGTAAATTCTTATAGTAGGCTAAACAATTATTTAATTAAAATAAATAACAGAAATAAAGTCTACATGGTTATTTTTTAAACTTATATAAGAGAACTAAAATCTTATAAAATCTTTATAACTTCTTATAATCGAAAGATTATAAAACTAATTTAATCACTATCTTATATATATATATATTATTTTCTCACACTTTCTTTTATTTTTTCAGTATCTTATATTTATCTCATTATTTTTTTTACTTCATATTCAACACTTAAGCTTATTATTTTAACATAATTAACAACTAATTTGATTAGAAATGCACTTTTAAGCTTGTTTCCAGAAAAATATTCAAATATGAATTATTGCAAAATTAATGTGAATTTTACCAAATATTTAATATGAACAGTAGTGCAGATGCTATCAAAAGAGGTCGTAAATTGTTAATGTGCAGATTATGATTTGCACCGTTCATCAGCGGAATTATGGTTTTTCTACATTTTTTTAAAATTCATTTCGTATTGTTGAAGTTCCAAAATTAGTTGTTGTAAAATTGATTTTATTATTCAGATTGCTCATTGCTTGAACTTTTAACTTGATTCATAAGATATTGAAAAATAAATAACAGTATATTAATTTCTTTAATTGTATTTTAAACAATTTGATTAATTCAATTATAGATTTTTTAATTAATTGATAATTAGTTCTATCAACTAGTTTGTTGATTATCTAAGTGCATTAACTCGCTTCTCTAAAAATGGAAATATGCTTATGTAACACTACTTCAAGTGTACAAAAACATCCCTGCTTTTTCAATCAAGATTTTATTTCCACTTTAACAAATGTCAAAAAGGTAATGTACAGATTATTAATTAATCATAAGATTACTTATATGTAATTCACTACGGAATTACATCTAGATTATCAAAATCTGGTATAAATTAAATTACTAACTAAATTTAATTTCATTCATTCATTGTCGTGTGCCAGCTAGGCTGACAACATAGGGTGCGCTGCTCCACTTTTCCAACTGAACCCTAGTTTGGTGTTTAGTCCGACTTCCTCAGTACACACATGCTATAGGGACCCGTTTATAGGGTAGGCAACCATTCACACTTCATTCATACAAGGAAAGGGCAAAGACCGGATAGATAGAGGGAGAAAGTAAATCCATACCCTAACCGGGATTCGAACCCAGGACCTCCTTATCCGTAGTCAGGCAAGCTGACCACTACACAAGTTGGTCGGCAACTAAATATATTTTACTATGTATGTATAAGCATATCAAATTTATATATATATATATATATAAAAATTTATATATATATATATATATATATATATATATATATATATATATATATATATATATATATATATATATATATATATATATATATATATATATATATATATATATATATATATATATATATAGTATAGATAGATAGATAGATAGATATAGATATAGATAATGGGTGAAATGATATAATGTGTAACATATTAACGGATGATGCTAGTTGATCTGCAGATTAACTAGATATTCCCTAGAACAAATGACTACTTAAGCTGTAATAGACAAATCATTCAATTTGACTCCTTCTAAAACTGTTTATTCGTTTTGTCTCCAGAAAGGGCAATTTGGCTTCTGTTCCCTCACTCCCCCCCCTTCAGGAGCCACAAATGAATCAGTGGACGTTCTGCGAAGAGTGCGTACGAATTTGCCATTACCATCGATTATTCCGAAACGGCAATAAAACTCACCCATAATCACGTCTTTCCCCCGTCTCTGAGGCCGTTATTAACCGCTTTCCCTCCCGTGTCCAATTCCTTCCTTCCGCTTCGCGACCTACCTAAGCTCCGCACTCCCGAAGAGAGCTTAGGGGTGGGCGAATCACGATTTTCGATATTTGTCGAAAATGGTACTTAAATCAATAAAAAGACATCTGTCTGAAGATAATTACTAGTTACTTCGCTAGAAAGATGGATGGTTAAGAACTGAGATCATATAATGAATCGATGGGATTTTGAAGAACACATTTGCATTTTTTTCTCCTGCATACAATATTCAAAATCTTAATTTAAAAAAGTTGCTGATAAATTTTCGTACATATGTTCAATTGGATTTACTAATATTAATAAATTTGATTGTAGAAACTTTAGTTTCTTTAAACATTTTAAAAGTCTATGAATGCGCTAAATAAAATTGTAAAGATTTTTGAATGACTTGCTATTTTTTTTTCTGAAAATGAGCTGCATACATTACTTTATTAAAGAGTGTTGATGTGCCAGCGGATTGAAGTAAAACATTCCAAACATATTTGAGTTTTTATTAATCAAATAACACTGTTGTTGTTGTTGTCGTGTACCAGCTAGGCTGGCAATATGGGGTGCGCTGCTCCACTTTTCCAACTGAACCATTTTAGGTGTGGAGTCCGACTTCCTCAGTACACACATGAGGTACGCGTTTATAGGGTAGGCAACCATTCACAATCCATTCATACAAGGAAAGGACAAAGAAAGGATAGATAGATAGAGAGAAAGTACATCCATGCCCGAACCGGGATTCGAACCCAAGACCTATCCTCATACAGGCACGCTGACCTCTAGACAAGGTGGGCTGAAATGAAATAACACTGAAAAAGGCTTATAATATTTTGTTTCAGAATTCGGTTCAAATAATTAGCGTGTTGTATGAGAAAAACTGAACAACGAGTTTATTAAATACAGTAAAATATACAGTATCTCTCTGAATTCGGTCCAGTTGTAAGTAAAAAATTTAAGAAAATGAATCAATTGGTTCAGTCTACAAGTACAGTCAGTAAAATTGAAAAGTATTTTTATATTAGTTACACGCCTAGTCACATGCATAAAGGAAGGAAACTCACACCGACAGATTTACATGTTTGGACCTGTCTAGGTGAATGTTTGGAATTTTCTTGGAAGAAATTTCCTTTCGACTCGGGAATATTTATCCACCAAAATGTACACCCAGAAAGTAAGTACGAGATGTTTTTCAACAGCCTTCAACTATTAGTTTTTCCATTTCATAATATTAAATCCTTTGTGAATTCACTAATTTTTAAGCCTGTATTCTTCCCAAGTAACACAATTTTTAAACTATTTCATTTCTTTAACCTGAGATTATTACTCTTCATCAACATACTCACTCTTAGATAAACAGCGCAAATTTCTTTCCATTTAATTCTCGCCTTCTAAGCACAAATGAAATCAGCGTATCTATGGTCAGTAGAAATTTTATGGCAGTTAGACTTTGCTTTTGAACATCCATACAGTTTTTTGGATGTCTGCATTGTTTTTGTTGTCTTGTGCTAGCTAGGCTGGCAATATGGGGTGCGCTGCTCCACTTTTCTAACTGAATCATATTTGGTGTGGAGTCCGACTTCTTCCGTACACACATGCCATAGGAACCCGTTTATAGGGTAGGCCACCACACGTCATTCATACAATGAAGGAACAAAGACAGGATAGATAAAGAGAGAAAGTATATCCATGCCGAAAACCCGGATTCGAACCCAGGATCTCCTTATCCGCAGTCAGGCGCGCTGACCACTAGACAAGATGGGCTGCGATGTCTGCATTACAAAACCTCATTGAATGTAATCAATGATGCCTACTTGTTACGTTTAATATCATTAAATGAAAAATTTTCTAACAGTTTTTAATATTTTTTTTAGCTTGTTATAAAAATTCGACATCTATTGTAAGTTTTATTGCTTATATAAGTTCAAATTTTTCTCTCGTATCCATTTCTTTCTATGATTCAACTCACTTACGATTTCAAAATTTTTAAATTTACTGTAACTGATTAAATCAAGTTTATAACTGTTGATAGAAAAATCTTACTTTGGAAATTTTATGCGTGAAATTTACTATGCCTTCAGAAATTATTACAGTATTCATTTTTTGATGAACTAATAAAAATAGTTTTGAGTAAGGTTACAAGTTTTGTGAAAATGCACAGTTTCTAAGAAAAATAAACTCTGTACATATTTTATAATTTACTAAATTAAAAAAAATTTTTTTTGGAAAACTGAATTTAATGTTGCATGATTGCAGCAACATCTACATACAAATTGAATCTTCTTCTTTATTTCTTATTTCAAAAATTTATCTTTTTTCATTTTTTAAACTAGTGAATCAATGTGATGTTTTTTTAGCTGGTTACCATATTAACGAATAATGTGACAATAAATTGATTTTTAACATTTCAACTGTTAATAAAAATCATTTCCTTGCTTACTGACTTGGAAAATGTTGTCAAGTTAAAATAAAAAATAATGCCATGTAAAAAAACTAATTCTAAGTTTTCGAAAATGTATAAATTATTGAAATTGTGCAAAAATAAGATTTAAGAATCTTCCCGCAAAATTAAAATTTAGATTTTAGCATTTTGAAAACAAAAGAGTATTCTACTAGAAACTAAACATTTTTAAAAACGAATATTGCAAATATTATATTTTCCTTTTTGATATTTATATCCATTTTTTTTTATTATTTCTAACCAGTAATTATGAAATATTTCATTAATAAAAAATGTCTTTGCTACTATAATCTTCTCATTCTTTTCACTGATAAATTTTCATTTTAAAATCAAAACTTATATAATTTTCCATCTGAAACTTTTACTTGAGAAACAACAACACAAGGCGAAGAATTGTGACTGTGATTAGAAATTCCCATCATTCTTATATTTAACAAAAAGTTTTTGATTTTTAGAAAAATAATTTAATCTATTGTATAAAATGAAAATGTTAAGTAAATTGGAATATGCACAAATATGTATATATTAAACATTTTATAATTAACATTTTTTTCCCTTTTCCAAAATGAATATTTTCAAGTTTTCTTCAGAAAACATAGGAGCAATGCTTCACTGTATCTTTTTCCTCCATGAGAGGTTTGCAATTGAATTACAAAATTAAGCATTTAAAACACAATTTAATACATTCAACTCAATTCTCAATTCAATCAGCTCAATTAACCCCTTAATTTCAAATGCTGAAAAAGTGACCACATTAACAATGCATCTGGTTGAATTTAATAAGCGATGCTTTGAGAATGGTTACAGGAAAAATCAAAATCCTACGGTTTCATATTTTTTTAGCTTAATCAAACTTGAATGATGAACCTATATCATGAGCCTATATCTAGAATAAGAACCCAGTTTTTCAACTTTTTGGTTCATATGCTGTAGGAAGTGATAAATAGTATAGAAAAAAATGGTTTGGTTTGTTTGTCACTCAACGGTCAATTTTTGCACACGAGGACTAACTAGACCAGGATCTACGGTTTAAAGTGGATTCCGAACCACTACAAACATCCATGCCCAAGGTGGGATTCGAACCCACTAACTGTTGAACCGAAGGTATAGAAAAAAAATGAATGATGTTATATTTCAAACAGTCAGGACCACATTTTAAGTTTTGAAATACTATCACTTAGATTATTCTTTTCAAATAATAGCAGTTTTGATGAATTTTCATTCAAAGATGGTCTTTTTTTTCGGCACATATCTTAGCAATTAATACAACAGATTCTCCATAGACAAGAGAATGCAAATGGTAATGTCCATTCAGATTTATATCAATTGTTTAACACTATTGTTAGATTTTCTATATTATTTTATTCCCAAAAATGACAAGTATCATCACTAATAACCATACATTTATTGACAAGTCCTATTACATATCGACAAAAAGCACGAATGCTGCTTGGAAAGATGTAACAAGGTGAGATATTACAATAAATACAAATGGTTTTCAGATGATAAAATTTAGCCAATTCAGCTGTCTGCACACAATTGTTCTTTATCATACTACTTCCGATTGAAAGCATGCTCCTCATCTACCATTGGCTAGCGTATGGCTGCAGGCGTTAAGTTCGGTCATGCAAAAGCGAGCAGCCACGCCCTGTAGCACGGAAGATACGTTTGCTTTCGTGATCTGTCACAAAGGATACAAAAAAATGTGATTTGTGGTACTTTAGCATAATGCATCGCTTGAAAGTGATAAAGTACAAAAGAAAATTCAGCCTACTATTGTGCATTTCTAGAATGTTTGTGAGAATAGTTTGAAAAGGATATTTGTAATTTTTCTCTCCTCTTTTCAACACTAATTTCAAAGATCCAAACACACGATTCACGATGATTAAAATGGAAACGGAGAAATTTTATGAATCTATGTTAGTGCATCTATTGTTCTTCAAGGACAACAGCAAATACTAAAAATCATTTTTCTGGCAGCTGTTTTGAAAAGTTCAATTTATTAACAAAATACGATGTATGTTTGAAACTGTCAAATATATATATAAAAAAAAAACTGGTTTGTTTTGTTGTGTTGAGAAGTGTGTATGGAATACAAAAATGTGATTATTGTTTTTGCATTGTTCCATTATGAACGGAGTAGGAAAATATCTAAAATCTTGCAGCCATATAAACAGCATTCCCAAACGCTACCATTTGCAAGCTTATTTTTTTAGCAAGACACCAAAAAAACAAAACTTTGGAATAAAATAAGGTCAATATAAATAATCTTTTTTACTTTTATTTTACAGTAGCCCATTATGTACAAGCTTAATTGACACGAATGCAATTTGAAAATATGAATATCAATACCATAGGATTTGTTTCTTCAAAAACTTTCTCCCGAAGAATAAATGATTTTCAGAATACTTATTTGAAAATTGTTTCAATAATATCCCATATGATTTGCGCTTTATTTTTAAATGATTTTCATGTACACTTTATATGTATTTTAAATGATTCTTTTGCCTTTTTAGATACGTATTTGAAACAGTATACACTTTGTCGGTAACACAGACTTATTGTGTTACTTCCTATAAAATTCTTATATTTAAAAACTATCATGCATTTGGCTCTATTTCACTTAAAATTGAATCTTTAAAATTAGTTATTTATATTACAAATTAATATTCATTAATGATTAAACCAATTTGTCAATCCATTAACAAAACAAAAAAACATTCGAGGCTTATCTAGATTATCATAACATAATATAGATTTGTGTAAAAAATTAAGAAAATAGATATGTTAAAAATTTGCTTTTTATTCTATAAAAAGGTTTGCATAAATATAGAATATTAGAAATTACTATATTATTGACATAAATAAAGCTAAAACATTTCATTTAAATTATAAAGTATTTTTCTAACGAAATTCAATTCAATCAATACTAATCGTGATTTGATGGTGAAGACAATGAACATATGAGCGTCAACGTTTAGCAATCCCTATGTTCATCTCTGCTTTCTAATTCAGATACATAATACTGATTAAACGTGTTTTAAATAGTTAAATAGCAGTATAATATCACTTAGAGTGCAATATCGATTTGAAAATGACAAACCAAAAAACAACCGAGAAAAAAATTAAAAAATTAGAATATTTATAAATTTTTTATTTTTATAAGTTAATGAAAAAAGTTTGAAATTTTCGTTTATATTTCAATTAGAGCTGAGAACTTAATAGACAAATATTAATGCTACAAAGTAAAAAATGTAACAAAACAACGCTAAGATTTACGCCAAAATAGAAATACTCGGATATAATTGTGCATTCCATAGACCTACGATTTCTTTAAGTGCGATTTCATTTAAGGCTTTCCATAGCATAAAACAGTATTTTCATCATCTGAATTAGAACTAGAGACGATGACAATACGCATTTCAATTATTTCCATTTCATGTCCATTTACTTGTATTAGTTTGCAAAGGATTGCATTTTTTTCCTGGAGAAAGGAAAAAAACGGCATCATTCCCATTTTTTAAGCAAATAAGGAATCTATCATTAAAATTTTTTTACAATGGTTACCCTGACAAAAGAATAGGATACGTGATTGACAAGTAGAAATATAGATACATGGAGTGAAATTATTTATGGTTGCCTTTTATTTGGCTATTTTGTGTAATTTTTTCTTATCATTTGGTTTATCACAAGAGCAGCAAAAATGAAGAATCATTGAATTTAATATAGTCTAAAACTTCGTTGGAAATATAAGAAACCATGATATATATATATGTGCAATACGAATTTTAATATTAAATATTTTGCTTTGGGTTTTGAACAGGGAAATTATGCTAGTGCAACAGCAGAAAGACCAAACATTTTCTTATATACAACGACAAACATTTAATTCTGGTTCTGAAATGTTTTTTTTCAACGGCGGGCACTTAGGTGACGAACCCTATGCTACAAACTGCTACTCATTTGTCGTTACCCAGCGGGCACCTATGAACCAAGTCACGGAGGCGAGTAGCGTTACCCGCGCCATACCACCACAAACCCATTTATAGTGATGGGCCACATTCATACTTCATCACAGAAGAAAGGACAGAGAAACACAAAGAGAACAGACAAAGAAGGTAACATCCATGCCTGAACCAGGATTCGAACCCAGGTCCCATAGCTCAGGAGTCAGGAACGCTAACTACTCAACCATCGTTCGGCGGTTCTGAAATGTGAAAATAATCATTATTAGTCTATAAATAGCTTATATTTAGCTATATTTTCCCAAATGGAATATTTATAACATATCTCTTGTTGAAAATCGGAACTGTTGGATACGAGAGAGTTGGTTGTAATTCCTCTGAATCGATTCCGGTTCCAGCGGCTCTGTTATGCCTCTTTGATCTGTGAATTCGGCGGTGACCAGGAATGTGGCCACCTACTTCTTAATAAATGGACTGTCAACCGAGGCATTTTGCCAAGCGTCATTTGTCACTTCGGACACAACCACCCACAACCTCCAGTCATATCCAAGCACTTTCTTCAAGCGACACGAGGGTTAGAAGGGGATGAATTGAAAAAAACAAATTCGGAAGCGTGTTTGTCGAGTGAACTTTGTTCAGGGAAATAGCTTCCGATCTGAGTGTAAATTTTCTCTCCCCTACACTGGAAGTCATTAGAAGGAAATGGATGCATTCATTTATATTGCCCCGAACCCCTTTTTTTATCTTCCCCTTAACCGTAACCGACGGTAAAGTAGGTGACTCTCCGAAGAGACATTTCCCACGAAATAAAATGTGTTTTGGTGAGTTAAAAATAATTTATATCAGAATAATAATAATAGAAACTAAGATGGATACGGAAATGTGAACGTTTTCATTCAATTTAATAATTATAAAAAACAGTTTCTTTGAAAATCAACTATTGCTTATTATTCTTCATAAATATTTATAAGTGAAAAATGAATAGTATTCACAGTCCCACTAAAGTTCTCAAAAACCGTTAATGGGAAAAATATTTATTTAATTTTGATAATAGATTTCTTTCAAGATTTTTTCTGTATTTGACATACATATTGAAATAATGATGAATGCAAGATTAAAATTCAAGAAAATGATTGTTGAAAAATATATTCCGTAGACTAAAATTTGTTGGCTGTTTGATTGTATTAGCTTCATTCTTCAGAAATTGTGTGTGTGTGAAAAAATAAATAACATTATTATTTAAGCATATAGAAAACCAATGTGTTATTCCAACTAAGATTTTATTTTCATCTTAACCAATATCTAATAAGTAATGTGCAGGCTATATAGATAATTCGAATTGCCTGCTGAACCAATCCATTTGTAAAAGATAATCAATTTATCTCTTTAAATTTATATCTGATCTATTTCAAAGATCATCAAGAAATCTTTAATACGTTAAAAAATTCACTCTTACATTTAATACGTCGACATTACATGGAAAACTTTTGGGATGATACAGAAAAATATTATTTAATCCATTCTACAGTTATCTCAATTACATATTTGATTCAAATCTCTTGGCAACTTTATTTTTACTGTATGTGAAATTCATTCAAATATTTAAAGAAGAGATTCTGAAGTGTTGGATATTTTATATTTACCATGTAAAATTCATTCAGATATTTAAAGAGATTCAGCTCTATAGGCTGAATCTCTTTAAATATAGGCTATAGGATTATTGACAATTTTAGTTTTATATTGAGTTTGAAATTCATTCAAATATTTAAATAAGAAATTCAGATCTATTGGTAATTTTATTTATATTGTATGAAATTCATTCAAATATTTAAATAAGAAATTCAGATCTATTGATAATTTTATTTATATTGTATGAAATTCATTCAAATATTTAAATAAGAAATTCAGATCTATTGATAATTTTATTTATATTGTGTGAAATTCATTCAAATATTTAAATAAGAAATTCAGATCTATTGGTAACTTTATTTATATTGTGTGAAATTCATTCAAATATTTAAATAAGAAATTCAGATCTATTGGTAATTTTATTTATATTGTATGAAACTCATTCAAATATTTAAATAAGAAATTCAGATCTATTGATAATTTTATTTATATTGTGTGAAATTCATTCAAATATTTGAAGAGGAGAAATTTTTTATTTTCAGATCCTGGTGAGTAACGGTGGAAGCGGCCAGTCTCCGTGTTGTCAGCCTTCGTCGACGGATGGGGGTGGATCGCCGCCGCAGGTGTGCTCTGCCTACGCCGCCGACTCCCGGCTTTTGTCGCACATCCCGCGGCTCGCTTCCTTCGGCCTGTACGCCGGCTCCTCGTACGCCGACCACATCTCCTCGCTCGCCAACAACTCCGCCTTCTACTCCACTCTAGTACGTAAACGTCCTACGATTTCTGTTCCAGAGAAGTCTTTATTTCACTATAAAAATAAATCAAACAGTTACCATAACAGCATGGCAAGATTTGTTGAACTCATAGATCTGATTTACAAGGAATGGAAATCAATAACAATATTTGATGATATTTATCTGTAATTGCGATTATATATATATATATATATATATATATATATATATATATATATATATATATATATATATATATATATATATATTTATTTATTATATTTATTTATTTATATATGTATTTATATATATATATATATATATATATATATATATATATATATATATATATATATATATATATATATATATATATATATATATATAAAAAATTCATTTTGGATTAATACTCAATTGTACACTTTTAAAAATATAGATAGTTTTTCAGTTATGGATGGGTATCAAAATTAACTCATTTACAATTTTCAAAAACTTTCTTTTTGGCATTTAGAAGTTGAGATAGAGAGATTCGGAATGAATTCAAACTAATCTGAATCGTTCTTCTTATAGATTTATTTTAAATCTTTTAAAATTGGTTGTTTTAAGATGTGAAAAGAATGGATATTGATTCCATTTGTGTGGAATTCCACTCGAGATATCAATGTGTATTGCTAATTTAAAGAAAATTTCTTCTTCCCTTACACTTGGTATAATAATAGATATATTCCATTGTGAAATAAATTCTGTTGTTATTGTTAAATTATTGCAATGAAAGATACCTTCTTTAATACGAATGTGAAGAATTCTCTGTTGTTAAAGTATATACTATTTCCATTGGATTCTCCCGTACTATTTAGATAAGGAAGAGCAATAGTTATTAATCCTTATAATTTTGTTACATTTATATTTTAAACAATAAGTAAGAAAAAAGTAGTCTCAAAAATTGACTTTTCAATTGATATATCAAATTTCACTTGAAATATTGAGCATTTTTATTAATTATATATATTTTTTATCCTTGCGATTATTAGATGACGGGGAAGTGATATATGTATATAATTATCAGTACTGTAATAACAGTACTGATATTATTATATGCTGAAATCGCGATGCTATTAGCCACATTATTATCAAAGTAGTTATTTTTAACTATATTTTGACACTTCATAATAAACAGCCTAACGTGTTAAGATTTTCGTAAGGATTTTAGTATTCTTTATAATGAAATCAGCCCTTTGAAAGGGCTTTTCAAAGACAGTAGGCCTTATTCCTACATCGCAACAGAAGAAATCAGGAAGCAACTACCCCAATAGATGAATATTCAGAAAGAAATCCATCCATAGTTGTTATTACAGTGACTCAAACCTGGGACCTTTCACTTCGAAATACTCCATCCTAACACTAGAAATTAGTCAAAAATTATTTTTATTTAATTTCTATTTAATTGTTAAATAATAAAAATCCTTTACTTTCGATTTTTATTTACATATCCTTGGATATCGTGCAGTGACGGCAAAAGACCGTTTTATGGGCTTTTGACGTCCCACGTATTCGAAAGGCTATGTATGTGGTTAATATCCACCGCGTAAATTACCTATCGAAATGACTTTGCGTGGACAGTGGGCCGTATTCAAGTGCCACTGTCCACGAAAGTTGTTGTTGTGTTGCATAGAATAAAATCTGGAAAACCTCCAAAAGAGAAAGTGCTCCCGAAGTTCAGCAGAGAGGGGAATCGAGCCAGGGATATTTTTGCTTTGCAGAGCAGTGTTATATCACTAGGACATGGTGGCCTGGTTGATTTGGAATTCGTTCTCATTATCGGAAGGTAGTAAGTTCGAATCCCGGCTTAACTGAAGATCGGCCCTATTCGTTAATGATGGCTGGGATTCGTTAAAACTGGGCGTGGTTGCAATATCCTCCAAGTGAAATGATACCTCTGGAATGACAGGCCAAGTATTAGGGGTTCTTTTGCTTGGTCGTTGCTTCAAAATCATTAAGACTCTACCTAGCTACTTCTATCTAACTGGCAGAACCCAACTAGGGACTAATTACAGGGAAGCATGCTCATTTAACAACAACTACGCGCCATGATAAACCTTATTCTTATTTGCTTCTCGTATTAAAGCAATTTACAAAATTGAAAAAAAACTTCTGTTTGTATTGTCCTGTTGCGTATGGCAAATGCTGAATTTTTAATTTTTTTTTGCATTCTTCTTTCCTAAACGTATATCTGCAATTAAAATTAAATATATTTATGTTGATAGCAGATTTTTGCATTGGTTTTGTCACTTAAAGCCTCGAATATATGTTTTTGATTGCTATCATTCTCGAAAATTTTGATATACAGTATACATACAGTATTATCACTGCCATCGAATATATAATACTAGTATTTTATCAAAAAAAAAAAAGATCTACTGTTAAAGCTGACTTTGTGTGTAATTTTCTGCTAAATTGATGCATTTATAGTAACATACATCAATATAGTTATATAGTTATTATATATATTATCATCAAAATATTTTTTTAATTTATTTTATAATGTAAAGAAATATATTCTTAAATCTCAGATTTTCATCATTTATTTACTTCATTTAAGCAAACTGAAACTTACATTTATATAACATTACTGATTACAAAATTAATACTAACTTTGATTGATGGAACTTCCTTTCGAATAAAGAAAAAAAGTATGATAATACATGGATCATTACTTCACTGTATATTTTATTAAAAGCTGTAAGCTAGATTTGAAAAAAAGTTATAGAAAATAGCATTTTTATTAATAAAAATTTCATTGTTTAATCATCGAAAATAATTTTTATATAGGTTATAAGTTTTAAATATTAAATAAGATATACATATATATATATATATATATATATATATATATATATATATATATATATATATATATATTATATGTTTATATACATATATACTTCTAATTATTTTTGCATTTGAAAGTTTAGGCAATCCAAAACTTGTTAATCATTTTATTACAATATAAAAAATATTTAATAATAACTTCTTTATGTTAATATACATTTTCTTGAAATTCAAATTTAATAAAAGAAATACCATCAGGCATAAACTGTTTGGGAAAAAAGCTTATGATATAAACATCACCATTTAGCGACATCTAGAAAATGCCATTTTTATCTCTGTGACTTTACACTGAAAATGTAAATAGCTTTTAATAAAAGAGGAAAATAAATAGGAAATTTAAGCAATCCTTCCCATGTAAAAGCAAAATGTTTATAAAAAAAAAAAAGAATAGTAACTTAATTTTTCTATTTTTTAATCTTCTTTAAAATTAAAATACGAGCTTAATATCTCCTAACATGGCAAAAATATTAATTTATAATTGATTTTTAAAGATTGAAATTTTTACTGTAAATACAGAACTTTATACCTTAGCTTGTTAGTGTTCTTTTTTGAGTACCTCTTGCTATGTTGCCACAAAAAATTTTACAGGTGAAGCAGTACAATCATATAAATCTTAATGAAAAATGCCAATTAAGTTAACGCCAAACGCTTGTGAAACGTTTAAAGACCACAACTAAAATTAGACGTTATATTCATTGAAAATAATATTTTTTATTATCCTTCTCCATTTTTAGTATTACATTAAAAATGAAATAATTCCAAATATAAGGTTGCAATCTAAATGTAATGTTAAAGAATAATTCCTCCATTTATATATTTAATGTCTTTGGGTTAAAAATATGCATTTTGTGACACTATTTTTGCACTAGTTCCCTATTTCAGTTCAAAATAGAAATAATAGATCAAATGTCTGACTTAATTACACTAAAAATACTTAACAAGCATTTTGTGAACAAAGCAAGTTAATTTTTACATTTTCCTTAATCACTTTACTTCAAATCATTGCATATTTTCATACTTTGAATCATTAAATGTGTATTTTATTCTAATTCCAATGCTATTCGATTGAGATATTATGTTGTTGCTCATCCTCATTGGCTTAGATAAACTAAGTCAAATTCAAGAGACTATGTCGCACAATTAGAGCGACGGATCCATGGTAAGGGTAAGAAGCAGCTTCAATTCTGGAAGGAACGATGGGGGCTGAGGTCTGACTTATTCTCCAAGTGCCTGCTAAGCTTTTGTTAAGCAAAATAGGATGGCCTTCGCTTCACTTAAGAATACACTTTCGATGTACTTCGCTCATCCTGTCCAGGGTCACCTTACAGCCACGTTGAGGCAACAAAGCAGAATGAGATATTGTGTCACTTATCTTATGACACTTAGACAAGCACAGCTCGCTATGCCTTTGGCAGTGTGAATTAAGTCAATAGGGAGTGTCTTTCGTTTGGATCAGAGCACCACGAAGGTGAAAGTACGACTTTGCTCTTTTTAAGGTGCCTCGCGTAATTTTTAGCCATAGTCAGGTGACGAGGCCACACCTGAGCTGGCACGCTCTTCTCCACATCCACGCCCCACCAGCGGAAGGACTTTGGACGTCACAGATTAATGTGGACACGTCCCCAGCCCACGGAGTTCCAGCAACCCAGTGAAGGAGAGTACACCGTGGTCACCCTCCCAACCACTGCCCGCGGCAAATGATGCTTCACTTTGCTGAGCTTACGGGAAGCAGCGCGAAGCTACTGAGCCACTGGAGCGATATGAGATATTGTACATCTATAAAACAAAAGCCAAATTTTGAAGGGGTTCTTAGATATTTTTTTTAGAAACCGAAATGTGTCTTATGTATTACAGTATCTCGACCAATTAATAATTTTAAAAAAATTACAATTTCTTAATTGTAAATTTTTAAAATAAATTTTCCGTGGAACTGAGTGGCGCTGTGTCATCACTTCATACATAAGATTATGAAGAAAATGAAATGTTTTCACACAAATAATCATTAATTTTTCACAATATAGATAACACAAACATGCTTTTCATTTGAAGAATGGTAAAATTACTTCCTTCAAGATGGCCGTCCGTTCAATAGCTCGTGGTTTTAAATCCCAACTTGGGCTTAGATGTTTGTGTATTGGCAAGAAATTCATTTTAAGATACAGGTTGTCACGATATAATTAGCATTCATGAGCAAAAACTAACCATTGAGTGACGAGCAAACTTAATTAGGAAATTGTTATAAGGTTTTTTTCATAGAATAAAGTTTTTATTTACTAGTGATTAAAGTTTTTATTTATTACATCACAGAATTCTGAGCTCAAATAGTGTGAACCGCTCATGGGGTGCAGAGAGTTATACTACATGAAATGTTTATATCTGTGCAAAGTGGAAATGAATAAAAACAATAAGCATAAACATTAAAATCAACGTATCAGGTTCATTTAAAGCTTAGTGATAAAATCAATATTCTCCATTACAGCATAAATAAAATTTAATTTGGTTCAAAAACATTTTCTAAAATATAACACAACCCGAAGAAAAAACAAGCCAAAGAAACAAGCCAAGAAACAAGTTTTACAGCGTGAAATGTTCTTTACTTAAATTCAAACAAACTTGATAAATATAATTTTTTTTTCAAAATTACTACGGGTTATAATCAAAATACTATAATTTGTACTGAAAACAGAGTATTTGTAAAAAAATATTTCAAAGAATACAACTATATTGTGCAGTATTGCATTGTAATTATTTTTTTAATTTTATTGTGTGTGTATTGTATTTTACTTATTTTAATTTGGATTTATATATATATATATATATATATATATATATATATATATATATATATATATATATATATATATATATATATATATATATATATATATATTTAGCATAAACTCTATTTATGATCTTATCTGCGAATGAAGTGGTTATAGAATATCGATTCCTAATGTGAATAATTTAGCCACACAATATATACAAAGTAGTCAAACATTTCAATGAATATAACAACTATATTGTGCAGTATTGGATTTTAATATATTATTTAGGATAAATTCTATCATTCACCGTCTTATCTAGTTCGAAGGATTAATACATAAACTAAAAATACCATTTGCTTTACTATTCTTTAGCACTGAGCTTCTACATAGAATATCATAATTCTACAGAAAATTTTAATTTTCTTTCAATGTTTTCCTTAACTGCTTGTATGCATTTTTGTTGTGGCATAAAACACTTGTGCTTATTTATTTATAGGTTTTTTTTTTAAATATCTTTTAACGGTTTTAATTAAAACTAAATTCTCGTAACTTCAAATTGCCTAGACTTCAAAATTTTGATAGATTTTCTTGGAATCGAATTGGGGTTGATTTGAATAATAATAATTTCATATTATGGGTAGCTTGAATGACTGAGTCTCGCCATTCTTTTCAAATCGGAAAAAAGTATTCACTTCCTTCAAGTGCACACAAAGGGGGGAAATCCAATCTGAGTATCCGAGCATTTCGGCAAGAGTTACCCATGCCACAATCGGTTTGATTCAGACCTACCTTTCCGTTACCCGGTGGAGTAGCTGGGGCGCTTTTCCACCCTCTCCCCCCTTGATGGATACTCTGCGCCCCATCGAGTGTACCGGAGCGTATCGGCGGGTACACGGCATTTCCATTATATCCCCCCTACGCCCCAGCCCTTCAATTAGAGGAATCATCGTATAAGGAGGCAGGGAGCGATTCCTGCTTCCCTGCTGCGGCCGGACAAAAACTGTCTGGGATATCCCGGATCCCTCTCAGAGCCCTGACACCCTGTTCGATACCACGCGAGGAATAAAATGAAATCAAAGGTATTGTTGCAGGAAAGGGCGAGAGAAAAAAGCGCATCCTTTTCAAGTTAAAGGGAGCAACTTTTGAAAGTGTTCAGAGGGAGGAGGGGGAGATGGTTTATTTACGAGTTAAATTAATTGTAGAATGTTTTTAGAGTTTGTTGAAAGGGCATTACTCTTACAGTAATTGATTTTTATATTGAAAATCCGCATTGTTTTTGAATTGAATTTTGTATGTGATAAATTTTTATAATTGCAATGTTTTAAAGAAGTCATTTTTATATTGGTATGAAGATTAATATATGTTTAACTTTTTAAGATATCATATTAATTTAATGTCCACTCCTTAAATTGCTTTACGGAAGGGCTTTCTCATAGATAATGTGACGTATTTACATGTCGTGAGGGAAGAAACTCGGAATATTAAAAAGCACTGACAGATGTACATGAAGAAAGCAGAATAACATCCATCTACCAGTGCTTAAAAGTCGCTTGAATCGAACCTGGGACCTTTCGCTCCACTAGATCATGGTGAACAGGATTTTGTGCACTATATTAAGAAAACAATTTTTTGCCTTTTGTAAAATTTGTTCTTGCATTAATTTACATTTGTTTCAAATTGCATTTGCTTAGATTGCCCCTCTACTTATTTAATTTCTTATATGTAAAATATTATAACCCAAATTAAAAAATTTAATATAAATATCTGAAAAAATTGACAATTCTCGATAACGGCAAGAACTACTTTTGTAAGTGACAAATACAAAATGGAAATTTCTTTAGAAAGCATTCACATATTAGGCTAATCTGTGTTTTTTAATTTTTACTATACCCATAATCATCGAAAGAAATTTTCCTTCATATCATTATAATCTCTAATATAAATACAGCATAAGAAATTCTCTTTCCATTTGTTCAAAAATTTTTACTGCACCAGCAAACTTCCTTTTACCTATTTTAGCGTTGATCTCTACCAGTTAGGTGGAAGCAACTGTGTGAAAATCTTCACCATTTAGATACATGAACCAAGCATAAGACTCTCAATACTTAAGCTGTTACCCCCAGAGATATCTTTGCACTAGGAGGACCATGATCTATTTAACGTAAAGCAGCTGAGTAACACCATTTAGATACATGAACCAAGCATAAGACTCTCAATACTTAAACTGTTACCCCCAGAGATATCTTTGCACTAGGAGGACCATGATCTATTTAATGTAAAGCAGCTGATTAACACCATTTAGATACATGAACCAAGCATAAGACTCTCAATACTTAAACTGTTACCCCCAGAGATATCTTTGCACTAGGAGGACCATGATCTATTTAATGTAAAGCAGCTGAGTAACACCATTTAGATACATGAACCAAGCATAAGACTCTCAATACTTAAACTGTTACCCCCAGAGATATCTTTGCACTAGGAGGACCATGATCTATTTAACGTAAAGCAGCGGAGTAACACCATTTAGATACATGAACCAAGCATAAGACTCTCAATACTTAAACTGTTACCCCCAGAGATACCTTTTCACTTGGAGGACCACGATCTATTTAACATGACCCTGCGAACGTGACGGATTTTCGGTTAAATAGAGATTTGAACTCACTACATTACGATGATGAAAATTACTCCTTAGCCAGACATTCATGATTTGGCTAAGTAATTGTAAGACATTTTTATTTAATCATTAAGCAGTTCTTTCCATCGATTTAAAATAAAGTTATTGATGCTCTAAGGAATGTTGTTTGAAATATGAAATATTTTTAATTTTCACAATGTTTTTCATTTATAAGGATACCTGTTGGCGTATATTTCATAAATTATATGAAATGTTGAGGTTTGAAAATAAAACCGATAAAATTAAAAAAAGTAAGAAAAATTCCACAAAGATATCTCTTTCAAATGTTCAAACTTCGTAACTCATTCTAGCTTGTTTTAATAATCTTATTTCTAGAACAAATGTGTTGTAAAAAAAAAAGTCAAGAGCATGAATAAAAGTATGTAGTCCACTGTATTGTAATATTCAACTTTTATCAGTAAACTAAATATCCGGCTAGTAACTGTTTTCTTCCACATACTTTTTTGTAAGATAAAAAAATTGTTAATCCTACATAATTAACCTCTCCATGAGTTTTTACAATAGCTTTTATTAATAATTTTCAACCCGAAAAAAAAAAAAAACCCGAGAACCTCCTTACAATAATACAACAAAGATAAAGTTTTTTTTTTCCTTATTTAAAAGTATTGAATTCTTCCTTGATCTGCGCAGAGATATTCATTGTTAAAGGGACCTCTGAATATTTTTCAATGCAATTCAAATCGTTGAAATAATTTATCGAGAAAATTTCACTCAATACAAATATCTTATACAATAGATCTTGGAAGTAATTATGGATTTTGAATATATTTTTAATTCCAGGGGTAAAATAATTACAGGAAATTTAATAATTCCCTTTCTGTATTATAACTTTCGTGTAATTTATACATAAGGACAGTTTTATCAATGAAGATGGTAACTGATTTATGATTATCTTTTTAATTTAGTAATTATTTAAAAAATATACTGGATGTGGTAGATGAATTTTAAATAGTTGATAAGGAAGGGATTTTTCTTTTGCAGCCGAATCCTTACGATCTTAAAGAATCGAGAAGCTCTTGGAATGCAACTCTTCAGCCAGCTTGTTACCCATACGATCCAATCGCATCCTGCACCCCCTACTCTGACAGGTGGGTACTCCTCTTTGACAATCTATGGCATGAAATATTCATTTTTGATAAAATGCATGACAGAATACACAAACAAAATACGGAAGAAAGTGAAGAAGCCTATTCCAATTTTTCAAATTGATGAAAAGTAAAAATATCATTTTGTATTTCATAGATCAAAATAATATCACGTTCGCACTGTAATTTTTAAATAAATTTAAAGTTATAAATCTGATTTAACTTAAACACCCCGCTGAAACCATTGCCTTACACTCGGAACTGATTTAAGAAATATTGATATTTGTTCAAAAAATTATTTATTGTTTGTTATAATAAATAATGCGATATTTTCAAAATTTTTTTTATAGTTGAGCATGTTTATTAAACATATACAGACCAAAATGACATTAATTAAGATTATGATATTTCAAATGAGGAATACGAAACCAAAGAATATCTTTGACAAATCTGTTTCTCCTCAAATTTAATATAATTTCTTTGATGTTTATTTAATACTTTTGTAATTGTTTCTATGTAATTATATTTTTTTAAAATTTGCTTCTCTTGTATTTATTTTGAACGGTTTCAATTATTTCAAAAAATACTGACAACAAGATAATTGACAATAAGTAAACGAGGTGGCGCTAAATACATTGAAACATATTTAAATCAGTTCGCTTAAATTTAATATAAATCAATTCTAACTGATTTAAATCACAAGTTTCAACCGCGAGAAAGTTCTGCTGAGACTTAAACACGTTTGAAAGTGCAGTGTGAACGGGGTTAAAAGAATTTTTTCTAATATTGTTGTAAATAACCTTAAAAAATCCTATTTTTTAAATAATTTTAAACTATATTTTGTTTTAAAAATAAATCAGATGGATTGTTGAATTATATATGTAAAAAATATATGTAAAATAAAAAAATATAGATATAAAAATATAGAAAGCATTTTTATATTAATCTACACGACATTAAAAGTCTTAAATTCAACATGAATTTCATTTTAGTAAAGCAATTTGTTACATTTCATGTTTTTTTATTTAGTGTCTTAATGACATGAGTTTATAAAATTTTTTGTTTCATTAGGAAGTGTGATTGTGTTTACGTGCCTGTGAAGATATTCCGCGATTTTTAACATGTGGATGTAGTTGTAACAAAAAACAGTGTTTAAAGAATTTTGTAATATTAATGGAAAATTTTGAGGAATTTTTTTAATGATAAAAATCTTAAAATTCAGAAAATAAAGTAAATCAAATTCAAAATTGAGTTTCTTAAATAATTTTTAAAAAATTGCCAAATAAAAGAAGCTTCAACCTTAAATATATCAATCATTTTAGCACATATTAGGAATTACTTTTCATACACTGTTTCCATCATTCCAATTTAATAAAAAGGCATGAAACGTTTATCCTTGTCAATAAATAAGGACTTTTAGTTCTGTAGTCTTTGAAGAAGGAGCATAGAGAAATGTTGAATTAGAGAAGCAGGGAGAAAGACAAGTTCGGTTGAAAGGTAACATCCACATTTACGCCGCATTTTGAAAAATAAATTTAATGCGATACTTCTATACAATTTAAATTTTTTTAAAGAGCAAGTGGCATCATCGTATACTTCTATTCAGAATACAAAATCTTGTTTTAGAAGATATGGGGGCGCTCCGTGGCTGAGTGGTCTAAAGCATCACCGCTAATCGCTTGAGAGCGTAGGAGTGTGGGTTCGATTCCCACCATGGCCCTGGGTGTTTTCTTCATTATTCTTCTGTGGTTGTACATCTGTCATTGTGCTATTTGTCCTATTATCGACGAAGACTTACAAGCGGATCTCAAGAATCAAGCATACAAGTCTGAATATATGTAATGTAATAAAATAAATAAATAGAAGATATGGCGCATCAGATAAAAGAAATGAATAAATCAAGGATACATTTTAGGTGAGAAATGTTGAAAATAATTTTGATTCAAAAATGTTCTTATAATATGTACTAAAGGTAATCCACTTGCCATAATGTGAAAAATATTGCAATAATGAAAAATTAAATTAAATTACGAAAGAAGTAGAAATTTTGCTTAAAAAAATTTACTGAATTCCATTATGGGAAACTTTCAACCCTCACATTTTGAAAATTCGAATATTAAAAATAAGAACCGACCGATGGCTGAGTGGTTAGCGTCCCTGACTCCTGACCTGTGGGTCATGGATTCGAATCCCGGTTCGGGCATGGATGTTTCTTTCTTTCTTTGTTCCCTCTGTGTTTCTCTATCCTTTCTTCTGCGATGTTGTATGTATGTGGCCCACCCTATAAACGGGTTTGTGGTGGTATGGCGTTGGTAACGCTACTCGCCTCCGTGACTTGGTTCACAGGTGCCTGTTGGGTAACGACAAATGAGTAGCAGTTTCTGGCCTTGTTATGGCATAGGGTTTGTCACCCAAGTATGCCCGCCATTGGATAAAAAAATTAAAAATAAGTTGTGTTCAAGATTTAAATTCTGATATTATTAAAAATATTTTCATCATGTGTCAAGCAACTACTCATTTTGAAGACTCTAGAAGAATATTTATGTGCATATAAAAGTCACACTGAAGAAACACGGTAGGGCTAAAAGTTTGACTTTTAAACACGTAAACGCCCTGGCGTTGTTGTTGTCTTGTGCCAGCTAGACTGGCAATCATGGAGTGCGCTGCTCCACTTTTCCAACTGAACCCTATTTTGGTGTGGAGTCCGACTTCCTCAGTACATACATGCCGTAGGTACCCGTTTATAGGGTGGGCCACCATTCACACCTCATTCATACAAGGAAAGGACAAAGACCGGATAGATAGAGAGAGAAAGTAAGTCCATGCCCTAACCGGGATTCGAACCCAGGACCTCCTTATCCGTAGTCAGGCAAGCTGACCACTACACAAGTTGGTCGGTTACTAAATATATTTTACTATATATGTTTAAGTATATAAAATTTATATACATATATATATATATATAGATAATCACTACCCATTCATACAAAAGAAAGGACAAAGACTGGATAGACAGGGAACGAAATTACATCCATTCCCGAACTATGATTCGAACTCAGGATATCCATATCCGCAGTCTGACCACTAGACAGGGTGGGTGGTAACCTCCCAGGCGTTTCCTCCAGAAAAGACTTATTATAGTATGGGACTATCTGTATTTGATATTCTAGTAGACAAAAACATTGTGACAAGTTTAAATTTAGGTACACTGTGAGTTGAAGCTTATACCTCATTCATATATATAAACAGCAATTCAAATAAACATCATTGGAAGATTTCAAACTTCAGTTCACAAAATTACTTTTTGAGTGCACACCTGTTGCGTTTTGCATAAATTTATTACCATTTCTACATGCGAAAAGAAAAATATTTATTCAAAAATTAAGGACTTGAAAGTACATAAGAAATTTGAATACCAGTATGCGGCGAGATAACTTCCCTATTTTGAATTGCAGTAACACAAAAAGTAGTTAAGATAATAAGGTTTGGTCTCGTTTCAGAGAGGAGATCGTAAAGTTGCGTGACATTGTAGTTGAGTCGCCATCATGCGCTGGAGTAATGATCACCGCGCATTTGCCGTAGAGGTCTATTTTTTCGGGTGCCTCATTTCAATGCGAAACTACTTGGAGTAGACATCGCGTTCTCCCGATTTGGCCCAATGTATTTTATTTTTAGGATGGCATTTAAAGTCACGAGCCTATACTGATTGCCCATAATCTTTGAAAGATCTGGAAAGATATAGTCAAAGAGAAACGGCGAACATAACTGACCATATACTGGAAAATGAGATGAGAACAGCTGAATTCTGTTCACTCAGTATATCGCCAACGGCGGTGTCTCTTGTTCAAAATGGATATTTAAAACTGTGTGAAATAAAACTTTTAAGTATGCACCTTTTGTACGCAAAAATAAATGAAAATATAGCTTCAATACATTTTATGTGATTATAAGACGAAAAGAGGAAGTTATCTTGACCCATCCTGTAGATGAGAAGTAAATACTATATTATTTATAGGTTAGGTTACGACAAAAACTGTTTAGAGCTTTATGCTCGTAAGTTTATAGCTCGCATTGAGTAAGATTAAGTTTTTTTCAGAAAGCGCTTAGACACAGAAAACTATATATTTTTTATATTCGCAAAATATATACTTCTTCTCTCTCTGCCAACTCAAAAGCTGCTAAATGCATCTAATCGCTTTATAATTTAAAACCACAATCAAGTGAAGAGGCCAACATCTGATACGGCGCTTTCCTCTTCACATTATGCTTCACCCACAAAGAATTATTGGAATCCTTACCGATTTCACATGCCTTAGTCGCCATTCGTGAAAACGATGGATTTTTGACTGAGAAAGGATAGAACCTTTTACCTTTCGGTTACAAGAAATACGCATTTTCTAATCAGACCATTTTGTTGAGGATTTTAACTTCGTACGCTTGAATTGAATTCATATTAGAAAATATGATAGTTATCAATTCGGAAGATTAAGTTTGAAATTTAAGTATATGAAAATTGTTTCGAATTTCAAACTATTAAGTTGCAAATTACCACATCATAAAGTAAGCGAAATATGATATTTGTAGACAAGTAATGATTTATACTCTAAATATTTTTTCGCTAACACACACACACACACGCATACATACACATACATACATACATACATATATATATATATATATATATATATATATATATATATATATATATATATATATATATATATATATATATATATATATATATATATATATATATATATATATATATATATAAGAACATAATATTTTACATAAAATATCACAAAAGTTATTGAAAAACAACATGGTTCCACCAAATATCAGTATAATGACACTTAGATTACATAATCTGAGTGTAAATGTGGTATAACTTACAAAAACCTACATAATAATATACGTAGAACAAGAATGATCAATATAATTTTAAAAATGAATATTTTCCTAATATCGACTTCTAACTAATATCTTACTGAAGAGTAAATTCCGTAGAAATGAATTTATATAATCATAGACATTGCTTAAGAGAATCATGTTTAATTATTGTTACATTAATTTTTATTTGAACTAAAATTATATTTCACCTGAAATTAATAGCTATCAATTGAAGATGCATTTTTAGATTTAAATTATTTGAAAGATTTTCTTTCATAAAAAATTGTTTTAAATCACATTTCTTATAAATGTAAGAAATGTTTACCCAATTATATTTTTTACCCTGATATATATGCATAAAAAATGAGAAAAATAGAAATATTACAAAATAATTATGAAAAAAATAAAATTGGTTAATTATTTCATTTTCTAATGATAATTCATAAGCAGTTTTATCAATATTCTTTGAAATATATATATATATATATATATATATATATATATATATATATATATATATATATATATATATATATATATATATATATATATAAGCCAAAACACATCTTGATTATGAAAATCTTTTTTAATTTTTGTAAAAATTAAGTTTAATTTTATGAAATATACGAGGGCTATATATTAAAAATTGACTATTGAGATTAAAAATTGATAGTCAAAAGAGATTAAAGATAGATTATCGAACTCTCAGAGTTTGTGTGCTTCATCCTCGCGCAGATTAAGTGCGTTCTTTTATGAAAGCAGCAGCTGCCGGAATTCGAAAAACAAAGACCGGTTCACGAAAGCAAAGGGAGGGGGTGTAGCAAAATGAGTCATTTATAACGAATGCACGCCGCTTCGGACATCGCTATAAATGCCGGTTTTGCAGAGATTGTTTCCACTTATTATGACAATAATTGTTATTCGAGTCCCATTGAGGGCCTCAACAGCTCATCTCCATTTCCTCGAAGACAGAACGATTCTCACAATTTGTCTAATTTTCATGGATTCCCCCTCTTCCCTCGAACAGGTGGAAAGATCCGTTTGTTGTGACGCAGGTTCAAAAGTAACTTTTGATATTATTCTTTTTTTCTCGGAGGAATAGCTGAATACTAATTTTTTTTATGTTATATTAGAAATTAAAGTTAGCAAGAAATCTTCTTAGTAGCCTATGGAATAATAACTTTATATTTATACAAATTTTATGAAATAAAATTAAGTTAAGAATAGCAAAACTTTCAATGATTTTCTATGAAAAATTATGTTTGATTTTAGATTTGCCTCTGTTTTAGTATTGATTTATTGAAATAGGAATCTAGTGGTTTTCTTGTAACTATACTGTCACATATTTTTCTCATAAGGACTATTTAAACAAAAAATTATGGCTTCTAGTAAATTCCATGAAGGTAGGAATCGAACGAAATAATTCTTGAACTGAAAACCAGAATGCATGGAATAATATAGTTTTAGTTTATATGTCCCTCACTGGTCATTATTTTGAGACAAGATCTTATCGAAGACTATGTTTAAAGTGGATTTCAAATTGATACCCCAAGAAGGGAATCAAATTAACAGACTGTAGAATCGAAAACCAAAGCACTAACCATCTTTTTGCAAGTTAGATGAAAGATCTAGTAAAGAGGTATCGCATTTACGATGATGTTTGTTTTATCTTTTTTCAACTCACTTTTTGCACGTGGTAACTAATTAAATATGAACTTACAGTTTAAAGATGATTTCTTGTTTAAAGTGGAATTTTGAATTAAATTTTATTTGAAAGAAAAAGAAATTAAAAATTAATTTAAAACAAGCATTGCCGACTAACTTGTCTAGTGGTCAGCGTGCCTGACTAAGGATAGGGAGGTCCTGGGTTCGAATCCCGGTTCGGGCATGGATGTACTTTCTCTATCTATCCTGCCCTTGTCCTTTCCTTGTATGAATGAGGTGTGAATGGTTGCCTACCCTATAAACGGGTCCCTATGGCATGTGTGTACTGAGGAAATCGAATTCCACACCAAAATAGGGTTCAGTTGGAAAAGTGGAGCAGCGCACCCCTTGTTGCCAGCCAAGCTGGCACACGACAATGAATGAATGAAATCAAGCATTTTATAAAAGAAATATTAACATACTAGCGCAATATTAAAATTATGTCAATAAATTTTACATTAAAAATTTGAACTACATTAGGGTATAGATTGTTAAAGAATATGTTTGAATTTAGTATTCTTCATGAGTTTAATTTTAAAACTGAACTGTGCCGATTAAATGCCTTCGTAACTAAATACAGACAAAGTAAATAACTACCAAAAACAGTTTGTTTGCCACCCAAAGATCAATTTTCACATAAGAACTAATTAAAGACTGAGATCTATAGTTAAACACATTTTAAACCATTGACAACATCCATGTCTAACATGGGAATCGAATCAGATTAGTTACGCTAGAACCAATATAGTATAGCCAAGGCGAATACTTGGGCCAGGGGCTGATTATTTGGCTGCATATTGGGTTAAAAGCTAAAGAATTCCCAAAAGATTTAAAATTTCAAACAATGAATAGATTTTATATAATACGCCAACTCTGTAGACGTGAGAATGTTTTTAACATTATAACACTGGAATGTCAATAAGCTTACTAAAGCAAAATGTTGAAATTCATACGAATCTATTGTCTTACTCTTTTTCCGGTATACTTTTATATATAAGGAATTTAATTAATTTACACTCGTGTCCATAAATTATGGATAATGCAAGTTCAGGCAAAGAAGAGACAGAAACAAAACAAATGAGACTTATTTGTAAAGTCTATTTATTAAACAAAAAGTAAAGAGCAAAAAAGATGCTGTATGTTTGACATCATTAATAAAATTTGCGATTTTTACTCCCTGGAGCAAATTTCAAAAAAGAACCTATTTACAAAAACCAATATAATGTGGTTGGTATGATGACATAGTATGTCTCCAGACGATGCAATACATGCCATACAACGCCTAGGCATGCTGAGTATCAAATTATATATCTGATCTTGGAGAATATTATACCACTCACATCAAGCAAAGCTCTCCGAAGTTAAAGTAGACATGTGGGAGGGGGTTGACGAGTTGCAATTCGTCGGTCAAGCATGCCTTACACATGCTCTTTTGGATTCAAGTCCAGTGAATATGCTGGGCAGTCAATACGGGTGATATCATCCGATTGAAAGCATTCGTCTAAAATGTTTTCACGTAGGTATAATCCAACGCTACGGTGAGGATGGCGTTAGCATACATAAATAGAAATTTTGCCCCCATGGCTCCCCGAAACAAACATACGTGACTTGTCATGGCCTTTTATCAAATAGATATGGCCATTAATGGATACATTCTGAAAATGCAGGTTAGTTCTGGAACACAAAATAATTCCTCTCCAAACGAGCAATCTTGCACCACAGTAACGGTGTCGTTCAATGTTATTATCTTGGTGGTAACGGGAATCTGACCCTCTCCATATGAAAATCCGGCGAGAATCAGACTAAAAGCTAAACTGGACTCGTCGGAAAACATCACACAAGATCACTGTTGTGGTGTCCACAATGCAAACATGCTCTCTACTCCAGGCTTACCACAGGCGACAGTGAGTTACGATAATTGGAACACATCGGACAGGCCTACGAGCATGGAGCAATGTGTCCTAAGCGTCTGTACACGGTCTGCCTTGAAACTGTCGTAATGGTAACTGAAGAGAGCTGACTCGATAGATCTGATGCTGCGCTCCGTCTGTTTCTATTGGCAGTAACTGCCAAACATAGGTCCTTATTCGGCGTTGTAACTCGGGGGCGACCTGTGCTGTAACGTCTATTCACATTACCATCATTTTGGAACTGTTGCCATAGCCAGGAGATGACACTCTGGGCGATTCCAAGTTCCTCGGATACTTCCAACTGAGTACGTCCATATTCAAGATGGCCGATAATTCTTCCACATAAAACATCGTCCAAATCCTTCCTTTGTGCCATAACTATGCGGCTCTTTGTTATCAAAAGTAACGCCCTTCATATGGTTTGACAAGGAGCGAAAAAGATGGTAATCGGTCTGTGCAAGTTACGGAGAATACGGCGGATGCTGAAGGACCTCCCATTCGAGCTCTTGGAGTGAGCCTTTGACAACTTGTGCAACACGGGGCCTGGCGTTGTCCTAAAGGAGTATGATTTGACTATGTCGATAAGGTCTTTTCAGTCGAATAGCCTCATTCACGCGGTGTAGTTTGGCAATGTAGAGCTCCTTGTTGACTGTGGCATTCTTTTCAAACATTTCCCAGTGCACCAAGGGGTCCTTAAAAACTGGCTCAACAACTTCTTTGACACCAGACCAGGCGAATTTTGGTGGAACGGCATCAACAAATTGGTCGAGAGGTGGGAAGAGGTTGTAAACAGCAACGGCGAATATATAATAAATTAACTTATTCATGTAATTTTTTTGTTTAAATGAAAGTCTGTGAAAAACGCTACGAACTTATTCCCCAGCCTAATATATATATATATATATATATATATATATATATATATATATATATATATATATATATATATATATATACACAGTCCAGTCACATTAATGTGACCACCACGTACTTTCCACGTCAGAGTTAAATAACCAATCACAGAAGGCAGGTGGCAGCACAGTGCAGTTGAGCGTATATAAAGGGTGTGTGAGGGCTTCGGAAAACATTTCAATCATTGGCGTAATGCAGAAACGAAGCGATTTATCCGACGTCCAAAATGGCATGATCATTGGCTTTCGGGCCAAGGGTGGAAGCACTTCCGAAACGGCTGAGTTTGTGAACTGTTCGCGTGCCGCCGTGGTAAAAGTGTACCGTGCATGGCAAAATGTGACTGTTCAAAATCAGCGACGTGGCAAATGTGGTGCACCACGGGCCATAGATGACAGAGGCGAATGACGGTTGCGGAGATGCGTTCGGGCAGATAGACTGGCTACCGTTGAGCAACTGACCACCAAAATGAACCAAGGGGCTACCAAAAGTGTCTCCCAAACTTCTATTCAGCGAACATTGCTGCGTCTGGGCCTCGAAGCAGACGCCTGGTTCGTGCACCTATGCTGACTGCTGTTCATCGACGGCGAAGGCTAGAATTTCCACGCCAGTACAGCAGCTGGACGTCCACTGAGTGGCGACAGGTTGCGGTTTAAGATGAATCGCGTTTTATGCTCCATTGGACAGATGGACGTAGGCGTATAAGGCGTGAAACCTCTGAAAGGAACCACTCTGCAATCATTGCCGGAACGGTCCAAGCTGGAGGCGGGAACATTATGGTCTAGGGAATGTTTTCCTGGCATTCACTGGGTTCACTGATCATTGTGGAAGGCACGATGGATCAATACAAGTATGCATCTGTCCTTGCGGACCATGTCAACCCCTACATACGCATTGTTTTTCCTCAGGATGATGGCATCTTCCAGCAGGACAATACGAGGTGCCATAAAGCTGCCAGTGTACGTGCGTGGTTCGAAGAGCACCAGGATGAGTTTACCGTCCTCCGCTGGCCAGCAAACTCACCTGACTTAAGCCCAATCGAGCATCTGTGGGACCATCTCGATCGAGTTGTTCGCGCCATGGATACTCAACCGCGTAATCTAGTGCAGCTGGCCATGGCATTAGAGTCGGCATGGCTCAACATCCCAGAGAACACCTTCAGGGACCTAAGTGACTCTCTTCCTGCACGCATCGCAGCAGTCCGCTCTGCGAAAGGTGGTTATTCTGGCTTTAGACAGATGGTCACATTAATGTGACTGGACTGTGTATATATAAATATATATATATATATATATATATATATATATATATATATATATATATTCCAGAATTCAAATTTCTGGGAGCTTTGGAAGCTTAAGCATTTAAAGTTATAATGGAAATTTCTGAAAATCACAGATCTTTTTTTTTCATCTAAAAGTCCAATACCAAATTCTCGCATTGAAAATTAGTCTTCAAATTTTCTTTCCTCTAAACTCTAAATTAAATTACGCTAACTTTTGTGCGTAGAATCAAATTATAAATTATTGTTTTAACCCCATGACTAGTCACCAAAAGGTTAAGGGCTTTCCTAATTTACGACAAATACCACACCTATTTGCTCATAGCAGAAAATGTATTCCATGAAATTTGAAGTGAAGTAACATATTCTTGTTGTGATTTGTAATGAAAAAACACTTTTGCTATCCTCTTTAATTAGACACATCATGAATACGAAGGCGGCTCACCTTATCTAGTGGTCAGAGTGCCTGACTACGGACATGGGAGGTCTTGGGTTCGAATACCAGTTCAGACATGGATGTACTTTCTCTCTCTGTCTATCCTGTCTTTGCGCTTTCCTTGTATGAATGAGGTTATGAATGGTTGCCTATCCTATAAACGAGCTACCTATGGCCTGTGTGTACTGAGAAATAGTCGGACTCCACACCAAAATAGGGTTCAGTTGGAAAAGTGGAGCAGCGCACCCCATAATGCCAGTCTAGTTGGCACAAGACAACAACAACAATGAATAAAAATATTTCTACGATAAATTTGTAACATTTAAACAATAGTTCATTATGGTATTGTAGGTTTTAAATAAGGCGGAATTTTTAAATATACTTTATATATACAAAGTTAGCGTTCAAAAAAATCCTACTATAGTGTCTTTTGCTCTTATATCACCATATACATTTCAATGCATATTCTCATACTTTTTAAAAAGAAGAAATAACATCTCTTTTAATTTGCTGGATAATTCACGTAGTGTCTCTAAGGAAGTAAAGGGGGATCAGGAACTTAATATGTAAAAATTCATCCATTAACAGTAGAAATATCTATTTTTTCATGAACCGATTAACGAAATGTACTAAACTTATATTTACGACCAAATTCTAAATTAATATTCTAATTCCAAGATTAGTTACCAAGATGAAAGACGTTCTAAATTCAGATATATCCTATAAGTTTGCTTGCTTATAACAAGAAGTGCATTCCTGAACATTTAAAATATCAAAGCATGCCGAATGTGATATACAATGAAAAAATATTGGTATAGATGTGTGATCTTCGCGCAAAAATTTCTTGAATAAGATCCCATAAATCTGTACCAGGTTAAACGGTAATACAGTATGGTACGGTAGATCTTGAAGGAGGTTGATGTTTTAAATAAGTTTTGAGTGTAGTTAGAGTAATCTAATTACAGTACCTATGTGGCATACATTAGCATGTTCTTATAAGATAGGGAAATAAGTAGGGAATAGCTCAAGATAGGGAAATAATTGGGATTTGCTGGGTACTTCCTCAATTGGCTCCAGGGAGTAGAAGAGGAGAGAATCGGAACTATATATCCTTCTTAATATGTAAAAGCTCATCCATTCATCGTGAAAATATATTAATCTTCTTCGTGAACCGATTAAAGTGATGCTTGGTGTTCCGCAATTTAACGCCATCTTTCAAAATGCTCAACCGAATGAAGTCGTCTGATGGGAGGGGAGGCTATGCGAATTCCCCCTTCCATCACGATGTTATATGAAGGGAGGTGGAGCTCACCAATTAGTCCGTTTGCAAACCTATCGTTTGACACTAATTACTAGTTGTTTCGGAGTGGGAAACGTTTTTGCCTTTCATCGTCCTTCTCCAACCCCTCCCATTGATGGAGAATAAGAAAATAACTGGCATTCTTCTTTTTCTTTTCATCAAATGATAAGGGTGCTCATAAATCAAAGAATCACTGTTGGAGAAATATAATCAAAACCAAATAATCGTTTGAGGTAAGAGAATGAATCGGAATCGTGAGTCCGAGAAGTGAAGAGGTCTGTTGTGAGACCAGGAGAAGAGAGAAAAGGGACCTCCAATTAGGCAGTTTAAGATGTGGATAAATGGACGGCGATTATCGAATAAAAGGAGGCGGGGCGAAGGAATCATCAGGCGCTGACCCCGATCACGGTTGCAGGCAAGGGTTTCCGCCTCGGAGCGAAATTCACTGCTTCCATCCATTTCCAAAGAAGAAAATGTTTTGATTGCTTTCCTTTCGAGATTTTTCAGCCATGCAGATTTACTGATTAAGAATGATTAAAGAAATTATGTTTGTGCTTATTTTATAGATATGACCACTTAATTATTCAGGGTAGTTTGCATATAACGATTATCTCTTATCCCAGTACATATACTGATGTATGTATATGCTGGCAATGAACATACTGATTAGGAATTCAGGTTCCACAGAAAACCATCCTTCGGGTTTAACTTAAAAATAAGTATAAATAGTAATGTTTCATTTCGGAGAACATTTTCGATAATTGCTATTCATTATAAAGAAATTCCAATAGAAAAATTATTTTAGAGGATACAAAGGAGAATGAGTATAAAAAAGCGAAGTTATAATAAATTTTATAAACTTATAAGAAACATGAAAAATATGTGCTAAAATCTTACATAAGTTATGAGTTATATGTAGTAATCTTATGTGGAATTTGAGTCTTAGAGAAAGAAAAGGAGAGACTCAAAGATATGTTTCTAAATTATTAATAGTCTAAAATTAATAAATTGCATAAGTAATGTTCAAGAATATCAATGCTGAACTGCTCAGATCGTGGTCTTCAGCTCAACAAGTTCGTGTGTTCGAATCCCCTATAGGGCATGGATGTTTTTAGTGCTCTGAAATCACTTTAAACTGTAGATTACGGTCTAATTAATGCTGTAGTCTAATTAAACTGTAGATTACGGTCTAATTAATGCTCGGTTCAAAAAATCATGGTTGAATGACAAACCAAATCTAAATTATTTTTGTCTACCAATTAATTAAAATTTACGATTTATTAAGCAATAGTTTAATATTTCAAAAGATAAATTTTCTTCACTTCATTGAAAATTGGAAATTGTTTTATCTCGTCTATTCATCAAGCTATCAGCTATTAGCAATTTTCGATTGCAATAAAAATTACGGTAAGCAAATATTGTTACTGTCCTGTGCCAGCCAGGCTGACAATATGAGGTGCGCTGCTCCACTTTTCCAAAAGAACCGTATTTTGTGTGGAGTCCAATTTCCTCAGTACACATATGCCATAGGCAACCATTTATAGGGTAGGCAACCATTCACAACTCATTCATACAAGGAAAGGGCAAAGATAGCAGAGAGAGAGAAAGAACATCCATGCCCAAACCGGCATTCGAACCCAGGACCTCCCTATCCGCAGCCAGGCACGCTGACCACTAGAAAGGATGGGAGGCCTGTAAACAAGTATCAAGCTTCTATAAATAAATCTTATAATTGACTGAGAATAAAACAAAACCCCATATTTATATTCATCAACATAATAAAAGGGACACCACTTCTTTATATTATATATTCTATAATTTTCTGACTAAATGTGAAAAGTATACTTAAAATGAGTTGGTTTGCTACTCTAATGTCACTTCTCACTCTCTCATTTACTCACGAAGCGTGTATTGTTTCTTTTGATATAAGGTCACTTTCTGGTCACAATGACCATGACTCAAACCCACAAGCTATTGAATGAAAGACTATAATTGTTATTTATTCAACTGCCGACTCAGCCAAAGTCAAAGAGAACTATCACAGTTTCTGAAGTGTTAAAAAATTCCGAATTATCAGAAACAAAAAAATTCAGAGAAAGCATAAAATCTATAGACCCATTGAGTTAAAAAATACAGATATCGCAATTAATAGCTATTAATTACTATTACCTTTGACTAGGGAGGCTGATTTCTTCATAACAAAAAGTAATAGGTGTGAAAAGGAAACACAACGTAAATTTCTAGATTTCAATACCATTCAAACAATCAACTTTTGATGTTTTTTGCATGCCATTCAACGTAAATTGTGAAGCAGTGAGGTCAGATTTGCAACTTGAACTAATTGAGTTGCAATTTAATTATATCTCAAACAATTTCTAAATATGCCAAAGCTGGAAATCACAATCAAAAATAAGTTTCCCAAATTTAATATTTCAAGCCCAGCGTTACGTGGAAGATGTGCTGCGGGCAGTAACATTCCCCTACCTTCAGGAGGTTTCCAATGCCCTTTATCCGCAGGATAACTCCCGATCGCATATTGCTCGCATCAGCCAACATGCTCTGCAAAGTGTGCAGCTGCTTCTCTGACCACCGTGCTCGTCAGATCTTTCACGAATCGAACACGCTGGGGATATGATTGAACGCCATTTGCAGAACTTGCTACTGCCTCCTTCAGAAGACGCACTTTGGCAAATGGTTGGCATGGAAAAGAGAGCCTATCCACAGGACACCTTCCTACTCCCATTGTGACTCTGTACCTAGACTTGTTACTTCGTGTATCACCGTCCACGGTGGTCCTACAGTCTAGTGACCCGACCCTGTTCTCGCTCTGTATTATGCATATCATTTGGATATACAGATCACTTATTGTTCGTTGCTGTCTCTCTCTCTGTTTGCCGAGTTTCGTCACTTTCTGGCAATTCCTTCTTGGTGTTGCATTTTCAATGTCGAGCAGTGTATATCAGCCCAGAACTGCTTGTAACCGATTAGACTCAAATCTAATAGTTTATACGGCGGGCTCATTGAACAAAAAAATAATAAAATCACCGAGCATACTAGACAGTGAGTTTGATGTCATATTAAGTCAATTTCTTTTAGTTACCTAAAATAAGTGCATTGGATATGTTGTTGTTGTCGTGTGCCAGCTAGGCTGGCAATATGGGGTGCGCTGCTCCACTTTTTCAACTGAATCATATTTTGGTATAGAGTCCGACTTCGTCAGCACACACATGCCATCGGTGCCCATTTATAGGGTAGGCAACCATTCACACCTCATTCATACAAGGAAAGGACAAAGACAGGATAAATAGAGAGAGAAAGTACATCCATCCTCGAACTGGGATTCGAACCCAGGACCTCCATATCCGTAGTCAGGGACTTTGACCACTAGACAAGGTGCGTGACTGTATATTGGATATAATTTTAACACATGGATCACAAAATATAGAGAGTACTTCAAAAACATTTCGAATTTAATCTGGTGCTGCGTTACTGTGCAATTTTCAATTTTTTTCTGAACTTTCCTCGAGTATGTTGTTGCTTTCGTTTCACACGCCTTTTCTTGTCACTCAGTTGTCTTTTTTTTTTTCAAAGGAGGGGGGACTAATTTGACGGTTTAAAATGAAAATTCTGAAACCCTACGAATATTTGAAGGTACCCAAAGTGGCAAAGGAACACGCGTCATACATTATAGGATATCCATTTTTCATATTTTATTTATTTAATAAATTTTACACCAGATTATTTTTACTTACAGAAAGAGTATGCGCGCATTAAAATAACTATTTCAAATAATTTGATACTTGCATATAACGTTATCGGATCCTTGCGAACTAAGTTGTCAGCTTACTTTCTTGAAGGAAATTGAAAGTAAACATGAGTTACGATTCATATTATCCATAGTAGTCTTTGATGAATAAGTATTAATCGTTTGCATACTGAGAAATGAAGCGGAAAATAAATTAAAATTATAGTATAGATTTGTTTGAAATACATTCAGGCATTTAATTTTCACGGGTCTAAATCGGTTTTCTGGAACATATAGAAAACATATTAGCAACCGCCACGTATCCTGTCCTCAGTTGCCTTTTTTTTCTTGAAGTGAATGTATCTGTATGAATTTATTGGCCAGCATCCGTGAGATGAGAATAAATCTTTTAAAATCTTTCTTGCTGAAATTCAATCCTGAAATATCTAAATACCTGGTTTATAGAAGAAAGATTAGTTTTTTTACATATGCTATAGCAAACGAAATTATCAAAAAATTTTTAGATTTCTATTCAGTATCATAAACACATAGACTTAAGTGTTCACTGTCGTTTGAATATTATTATTATCAAAAGCATGTCTCAGTTCACAAAATGGCAAAATAACCATTCGACTGACCATTGTGCATTTAGCTATATCGTCTATGCTTAGACTTTCTTTATGATCAACCTTATGGTTAATATATCTTTTGCAAAATATTAAATTCCCGTAGTCACAACAGAATATCATTGACGCCTTTTATACCAAGAACAACCAAATTTATTTTTTCTCCCACTTGACATTGTTACTTGTATCATTTCTACCAAGTAAAATTAATTTTAAAAAATTTCCAATTGAGAAATCTGACATTTTTTTACCATTATACAATTTCCAGTTTTCATTGCCGAGCTGGCAGCCGAATGGTTAGCGCTCTTGCCTTCGTTTCAACAGTTCGAGGGTTCGAATCCCAATTTGGGCATAGATGTTTGTAGTGGTTCGGAATCCACTTTAAGCCGTAGGCCCCGGTCTAATTAGTCCTCGTGTGCAAAAAATGACCGTTGAGCGACAGACAGACAATCCAGTTTTAATTTTCGGTTTTCTTTGATCTTACCGTACTGAAAAATGCATTTTTAATATGGAGAAATACACAAAAAGAATTATAAGCTTGAATTCATTATGATAAGGAGTCGAAATGTAATATATTTTTTAGTTTTAAGTTTAAAACTGTGAATAAATTGATTTCATTAGATTCATTTATTCCAGTATAGATAATTTTAATGGGAACCATTTACATGCCAAAAAGTTACTATAAATGAATAGCACAACACATAATATTTTGCAATCCATGCTTATGCTTATATATACACACACATACACACACACACACACACACACACATGCATACATCACACACACACACATACATACATATATATATATATATATATATATATATATATATATATATATATATATATATATATATATATATATATATATATATATATATATACATATATACATAAAAGGAAAGGGACTCTAAGTAAATATGAAACTATAATTAGAAACAATTAATTAACAAGAAAAAACGTAATCCTTTTTTTATTTAAATTTATACTAGTGATTAATCAGTTCGTAAAAATAACTTATTAAAGCATTCATTTGGTTTAGTTTGTCAACCTAAAGCAATTTTGGTAGAGAAATTTATTGCAAATTGAATTTATAGTTGAAAATAGACTCTAAAACATTAAAATATTCAAACCGAGATCAGAATTGAACCAAAGAACTGCTGAATTTAAATCCAGAGCGCTAATTTGTTCGCGTTGTTTGACGAAGTATGAAAGCAAATTTACAATTTTTCTGTACTCTTGATAACAATCCGTTATTAAAATTTTCTTTGCATATTTATTTCAATCGAAATGTTGTTAATTATCTTAATAATGTTAATCCAGTCTGATGAACATCAGAGCTCACAAATAAAATTATGAATTCGTGTAATTTTAATGTAATTGATTTCTTAAACATATCCTGAAATTACTGAAACAATGTTTATATACATGTACAAAAGTCTCATTTCATTTAATTGATGTTTTTAAATCGCAGTATTCATACAGTTAAAAATGGAATGTATTTTTTCGTCGAATTTTTCCGCAAGAAAAAATATCACCAAGTATTGTAATTTTCCATCAAACATCGAAATTTGATTACAGCTCTTATGCTTTATTTATTATATTTAAGCCCATATTGTAAATATTTCTTTTATTTTTAATGCATGCAAGTTTTAAAGTAAATTATGATTAAAAAAATTAAATTTGAATTAAAAATGAAGTTTTCAGCCATTTATTTCAACCTTAAATGTAGAATAAAAATTCTATTTTAATTTAATATGTTGAAAAATTTCTTAAAGTTTATAAAACATGCGACGACATATTTTTAGTGAAAATGGTTCTACTAAGCATCCTTATAATTATCGCTTATTGGATGCAAATGTATGTACTGTATTTAGTGTAAGACATATATACTCTCATAACAAGTAAATTTACGATGAATTCAATGATAGAATACACATCATTGAATTCTGAAATGATAGAATACTCAACATTGATAGAATACTCATCATTGATGTGATTTTCAGGTACAGTTCCATGGAAAGTGTGGCCAGAAGAAAGAACGCCACGCGTGAGACTACCAACACATTGAAAGCATGGCTCTACGAGCACAGGAAGAATCCATATCCAACAAAGGGGGAGAAGATCATGCTGGCCATCATCACCAAGATGACCCTCACACAGGTCAGTATGATCTGAGACTTAAAACTTAATCGTGACTGAGATTTGAAATTGAAACTGTAGGTGTCAAATGTTTATTGCTGGGTATTAATTAGTAACTGAATGTTAACCAATTAATATCTAACTATTAATGATTCAATATAATAGGTTTATTTTTCGACTAGAATTCAATTACTGTGACATAGGATCTAATAAATATATTAAACTCACATGACTTTTCTGAGAGGGAGAATTTTATTTCTTCCCTTAAGATTCAATTTTCACTAATTACATGATCCAAAAAAGGGTCGTATTATCATACATTTTTCCTTGAATTTGAATCAGCAATAAGCTTGAGTTATTCCCAATTGTACTAGGTAAACAAGAATGTTCTTGACGTTTTTAAAATGACCCAAAAGAGCATAAATCTACAGAAAGTGTAGCCTATCGTTAGTCCTCGAAGTGATCACCATCAGCATGATCACCTTCTGGCAACGTGCCTGCAATTGTGCAATCCCGTTGAGGTAAAAACTTGGGAGTGTTTTTGGACGCAAAGAAGTCAGTGAATGCTTTGTTTAAGTTTGTTTCATTGGTGAAGGGTTTACCACGAAGATGATTGTTTAAGGAATGAAAGAAATAGTAATCTGATGGTGCAAGGTCAGTTAAGTAAGGTAAATGTGGTACAAAGTTTCCCAATCAATTACCTGTATGATATTCCTGGTCATCTGCGCAACATGCGTCCTTGCGTTACTGGCTAAGAACAGTATACCCTTGTAATTAAACAGTGCCGGCTCCTTCTTTTGCAATGCTTGTTGAATATGTTGCAATTGTTTCGAGTTCAGGTCCGCATCGACGGTTTGGCTAGTTATTAGCAGCTTATAGTGAACAACTTGATGACTAGTCCTCTAGACACCAGCTTCATCACAAAGGGACAAATCTCCTGACTTGAGTATATGAAACCAATGCCTTGCCGTATGTTCATTCACACCACTATCTCCAAACGCTTAACATATTTGGCAATTTGATGATGCAGAAATTGATCAGTCCATTCGAAACGTGCATTTACCCTGGCTACTGTTCGAGTTACGATTGATGAATGTGAGTGGTAGAACTGCTTTTATAACGCCTGATATTCCTACTCTCGATGGCAAGGTCTCAACTACATCATACACTAATGTGTATACTTATTCTCATTTTATTCAACAAAACACAAAATGGCATAAATATTTTGTTTACCATACTCTTACTTTGAAGATTTTCGCTATTTAATGTCTCTACAATTGTTCACTTAGCGAACAATTTACAATGTAATGATGCATAACTGATCTCTCCGAGATCATTTATTGAACACGTGAGGTAATTAGATCAGGATCTACAGTCTAATAAAAATTTCAGACCATTAAAGTATATATATATATATATGTATATATATACATATATATATCCCAGGTGGGATTCGAACATATGAACTATTGAATGGAAAACCAGAACGCTGACCATTCCACTTCTAGTTTGGTTTTGTAAATATTGGATCACATTCGTAAGTTGAAATAGGGTGAAATATTTCTTTACAACTGGAATAACACTTTTGAAAATATAAAATTTTTTGTATTATCGTTTGAAGCAAAATCCTAAAAGTTTAATTATAAATTCCTCTATAACCATAAGTTTATATAAAACGCCTTTATAAATATTATAAATAAAATATTTCAGTTTAGGATATTGAAAATAGGAACCCTTCCTATAATTCTGAGGTATTACCTTTTCATATAATTCTGAAGAGATGAAAATGCTTATTGGTAGTAAAAATGCACGATAAACTACTTTTAAGAGGGGTAAGGGGAAAAAGTTCTTATTTCAAAGGGAAATTTTCCTCAATCGGAGTAATCACCAGATTCAGCGAAATTTTTTACTGGCGCAATTTCACTTTTATCGTGATTTTTAGTTGATTGTTTTTTGAGGCAAATGTAGAAATTTAATTCGGTTATTTTAATGTACTTGAAATTTTGTAAATATTTTTAAAAGTTTTCTAGAATTTATGAATTTTTCCATCACAATTTTTAATGGTGTATTTTTACTTTGAAGACATGAACACATTTCCAATGCAATTTAAATTATTTGTTTTGTGTTTCCTCATTTTGTATTTAGCATTCCAATGTCTTTATGTTTTTTTGGTTTTCAAAGAAGAATGTCACACAAAAAATCCTCGTGTATATCATATAGTATGAAGTTAACGAATCTACACGGCACATTCGGGACTTTTTCACTGCATCTCTTCCTCAATGCCCCGCACATGCGCACTAGTCCTCCTTGTTCTCTGGCTCTCAAATGATGCCATTTAAGTTCTTCTAAATTGTGTTTTCAGTTTGCTGTACACATTTAAAATGTTTAAGACAATTACTGATCCCACCGACTGTGAGATTTGGGCCGTAATTCGATTTTTGAGCTTAAGGAATGCAAAAGAGGCTGAAATCTAAAGAAAAGTTTAAGATGTTTATGGTGAACAAACGATGAATGATGGAATGCTGAGAAAGTCAGTCAGAAAGTTTAATGAAGGTCAAACAAATGTCCACGATGAGTTTCGGAGGGGTCGGCCTTTTGTTGTCAAAGAGGATCTGATGAGGAAAATTGATGAAAAAACCCATGAGGATTGAAGTTTCAAAATGACAACGCTTTCAAACGAATTTCCGCCAATTTCACATACTGTTTTGTATGAAATTGTAACTGACCGCTTAGTTGTTACCCATCGGGCACAAGTTGTGCGTCCGATGGGTTCCAAAAATGCTCACGGATGTTCACAAACCAAGCGAGTTGGTGGTGCAGTGACATTTCTTACGCGATACATAGAAAAGGGAGAATATTTTTTAAGCCAAATTGTGCCAGTTGATGAAAGGTGGGTTCACCATGTCGCACCAGAATCGAAACAACAATCAACGAAGTGGGGTGGCACTCCATCTCTGAAAAAATAAAAGTTCAGAATGACAATGTCAGCACAAAAAATCATGTGCACAGTGTTCTGGAATCTGAAAGGGGTTTTGCTAATTGAATTTATTCTCATAATGAGACCGTAAATGAGGCATGATATTATCATACATAAGAAAACTACAAATGGAAGTGAAAAAAGCCGTTTCGTGATTATTGTCGTTGGCGGGAAGTTTCTATAAAGAAAGTACAGAAAATAGATATTTTTACATTTGCCGAAACTATGTAAAAAATTTAAAATTCAATTTTAGTTATGAATGAAAGTTATTTTTGTTGAAATTTATTTTTTCATCATCATTCATGGCGCTCCAGCCCAGGATGGGCCAAGGCCTTCTGAAGAAATTTCTTCCAGCCACCTCTACTGGCAGCCAAACTCCTCCAATTTTTTGTTCCAAGGACCCTACAGTCTTCTTTGACTGTATCCACAAATCTCAGCTTTGATCTTTCTCTTCTTCTTACGCTGATGGGTTTTGCAAAAAAAATTTCCCTTAGTGTTTTATTGTCCTTCATTCTAATAACATGTCCAATTCAATTGAGACGGCCTACTTTAATGTGATGTACAACGTCTGGCTCCTTGTACATTCGGTAGATTTCTGTATTGTATCTTCTGCGCCAGACACCGTTTTCCTTCGTCCCTCCAAAGATACTTCTTAAAATCCTGCGTTCAAATAGGCCCAACAACCTCTCCTTTCTTACAGTCAAAGTCCAAGTTTCCGAGGCATAGGTCAAAACGGGACGGATAAGCATTCAATAGATCTGTAACTTAGTTTTTCGTGATAAAAATTTAATTTTTAATACGTGTCTTACGCCAAAAAAGGCTTTGTTAGCTACAGTATTTATTTTTTTATGTAAAAATAATATTGGTTTGAAAAAAATTCTGTTACAACAATTTTGTTTTTTTTTTCCAAAACGGTACTTACTTTCCAAATACGCCTACGACTTAATCCGGTAATATTTACAAGACAATAACACGAAAACATTTACAAGACAGTAATAAGAAAAAAATTAAAAGTTTAGGTGACACATTTATGTAAAACGGCAATCGTTTCATACTCCCTAAAAGATTAGAAAATAACGAGGGTTAACTCATAAAGAGACGCTTACTTCTTCCTAAAAACTGCTCTGGCACTTGCAGGCAATCTGTGTGCACTACAGCAAAAATCCATCAAAATTTTTTACGGCGTCGCCACAAGTACTCGTTCATTCGCCACGATATTAAGACGAATTCATTTCTGAAATTCCTACGGCCAGTTAATATTCAAGTCGCTTAAAATCCGATGAGATGTATTTACTATTTAATCGCTCTGAAGTTGTTGAGAAAGACAGTCCACTGTGCCTTAGACAATGATGCTAATACATAATTACAATATAAGCTTGGATGATACGAGGTTTATAATTATTATATCATTTATGTTGAACGTTATGATAACATCCATTATAAATCTGAATCAATGAAGATTTTCGTTTGGCTTGAAAGTTCATGTTGCCAAAACGAAAATAAATTAGCGAAAACTCATCATCATCAGCTGGCACGACAGCCCTTTGTGGGCCTTGGCCTTCTTCAGAAGTCTCTGCCATTCCGCCCCTTTTCTAGAAATTTACCACCAGTTCTTGACTTTAAGTATGTTGAAGTCTTCTTCCAGGCAGTCTTTCCATCTCTTTTTGGGTCTTCCTCTTGGTCTATTTCAGAAAGAGGTGGTGTTGAAGACTTTTATTGGTGTTCTCTCTGTACTCATTCTCATGAGGTGGCCTGCCCATCTCATTCTAGATAGTTGTATTGATTTAATGATGTTTTCAGATGTTTTACAGTTCAAAGTTATACCTTTTTCGCCAGATGTTATTTTCCAGGATAGCACCAAAAATAGTTCTTAGGACCTTTCTCTAAAAAAATCTAGGGAAAACTCACAAGGCTTATAAAAAATTTGGCAGTACCAACAGAAATTTCCAACTGTTTCGTATTTTAGTTTTTTAAACCATTATTAGGAAAATGACTTAAAATTTAATGTTTCAAAATTCATAAAAAATTTGAAGTCAGACAAGAACTATTTCATCGTTAGTATCTTTTTAGTAGTAATTGATGTTGATCGGTGTTAAATGATTTATGTAAAGATATTTCATTCTCATTAGGTGTCAACGTGGTTCGCCAACGCACGCCGTCGTCTGAAGAAAGAGAATAAGATGACGTGGGAGCCAAGGAACAAGGCCAGCGAAGGAGAAGATAGGGACAGCAGTTCTCCGCGAGACGTAAAGTCCGATGACACCACTGACGACTGTGGCAGTTTGAATGGTGGGGGACATCTCGTTTTTTTATGGTCAATATATTATTAATTCCCTTAATTCTGAAAAAATAAATAAGAAAAGCATTCTTTAATCCTTTGTTACGAAATACCGATTTTTTACCTAAGCAATGTGCGATTAAAAACAATTTGACTAAAAGCTGCAACAGGACTATTTAATTTATGTGGAAAAGTGATAGAAAAGACCTCAGAAGCTGCGTTTTCTTGCGAAATTAAATTTTTAACCAGATAATTAGAACTTATTGAAAAAACTCAATTTTATGTTAGTTAATTGTTTAAAATCTATATTTTATCAGTTTCGATGAAAATTAAAAATATACCTCTAATTAAGTTTGATAAATATTTAAATAAAACAGAGCAAAAACTATCATCTGTTTTAGCAACATAAAAGCAACTTACAATATAAAGATAATTCCAATAAATATTTATATAATCAAAATAGAGAAATACTTATTAAATTCTGTAAATCACGATATAATTTTTTACATAAAGTATTCAAGTACAAAAAACACTAAAATATTTTGATATATTAATTGTAAATCATCAAGAAATAGGGTACGTTGTTTAATTTTTAGTGTTGGGGTTAATTTTTTTTGATTCATATAAAATATTTTTTTTATTTAGGGAATTAAATATTTTGAACAGTAATAATGCCAGATTTATATAGTTTTTTACTTAAAAATATAATTTTAAATTTAATTACTTTAAGAGCATAAAGTTTTTAAAGCTTAATTCTTCATATAATATTGCAAGTTTTATTCTATTTTTTAATTTAATTTTCAATGTCCTGGTGTACATAAATATTGTTTATTTATAAATGTTAATTTCATGCTGTTTATTTTACATATTTGCATATTTATACGATAGCAACATGAAATATTAATTGCACACTGTCAATTACGAGTCCTTTATTGGTATTTGATAGATACTTATGCTATACACTTTTTACTATATTAACAACAAGAGTATGGTACATAAATTTTATTATATATAACACATATACAAAAAACATCAAAATTTTAAATTCCGGAAATGTATAATGTAATTTATACTATGAGTTGTTTACATTATTATTTTAGAATTAATTTTATTCTTGTTTAATCAGGCAAAGTGTAAAACAGTAATTTAGTAATTATGTTGTGATAAATTCATTTAGAGAAATTGAAAATATTTGCCCATAAAGTTTAAACATATTTATCTCATATATCTATATACTGATATACCCATATATATATATATATATATATATATATATATATATATATATATATATATATATATATAAATTTTATTAATTAAATAATCATTAAATTATTTCATGAATATTTATTAAATCATATTTTTACTGAATATTAACTTACTAACATTTAAAAATGGCAAGTTATAAAAAGAGATGCATTTTTCTATTTCAGACTTTTTAAAGCAGGAACCCGGAACTTTTGTGGGTAAAGAACCTTTTTCACCAGAATTTGAAGGAAACGCTATGCAACAAAGACCTTTGAAAACCTGTGATTCTTTTGCACTGGATTGCTACAGAGCTCAAAGCCATTCTTCTGAAGACTCCATTCCATCTGACGGTTCTAGTCCTTCTCGAACTTCTTGTTATCCAGGGTTCCAACAATCCGGCAAAGGCGAACAAAAAGACTTATCTTCGTCTTACGTCACAGATACTTCACCTGGATTTGATTCAAACCACAGACCTAAGATATGGTCTTTGGCACGGACTGCCACTTCGAACAGTCCTCCAATAAACCGAAGGCCATTTTTGCCATGTCAAATGGACTTCTGCTCTGATGGTGGACAAAAGGTGGATGATGAAAACTCTCCAGTCAAATTAGGCGTTTGTTCTGAATCTCCATTCGGAGAATTTGCACCAAATGCAAGGACAAGAGATTTGAATCATTCCATCAACGGAGAATGCTACAATAATAAATCATTGGCTCATTCTGTGAACGATTTGTGTTGCAGTAGTAACAGATCCTCCATTAACAATTCTGTAAATGAACTCGGTTGTACTAACTCTTTCGAAAATCTCTTGCCCAGTTGTGCCTCACCTAAGAACAAAGATATCAAAACTGCAAGCAGGGGGTCGTGCATGATGGAAAATAACAGGTCCGCAGCATATGTGGTTGATTTTCCATCTCGTAACGTAGGGGAGAATGGTGAACACTTTATGTATGATACCAAACATTTCAAATCAAAAGTTCCCATGGGATTTGAAGGTCCTTCAATGGAAGCACCCTCATCGGTGTTGCAAAACTGTGACAAAATGATTCCATATTCGGAAAGGGATTCTCACTCAAAAGCAGAATTCTTTGGTACCGAAAGATTTGACAGTAATCAGTGCAATAAGACATTGCAAAAGTGTTGTTCTGTAAACCAAGAAATAATCACATCTCAAGACTTGCCAGAATCGGGCCTTAGGCAGAATGATCATTAATGTTTGTTCAAATTTTATGCTCATACTTTGTAAATGTACAGGAGTTCTAGAACGCCAATACATTGCGTGATTCAGTATAATCGGAAAATGCTCTGCATTATAAGCACATTACTTCACAAGTCATTTCACACACTTGTGAACAATATATATTTTTTAAAGTTTCCTGTACAAATATCTTAATGAAATGCTTTAAATCAAACATGTTAGGAAAAATGCTATTTCATTGATTAATTTAATCTTACATTCCATGATATACAAATAACTGATAACTTTCAAACCAATTGCCAATATTTTTTTTCTTGGAAGTTCAAAGCGTTAATCGTTAGTAGTATTTAAGTGTTATACTAAACCAGACTTTATTACATTAGTACAAGACAACTCTAACTTAGTAATGAATTATTTGCAATATGGAAGTTGTTAAATCATTGTTCTAAGATAAAACGGTTTAACCAAATTGCTTCATGTTAAAATACCACGAGTTAATTTCTGTTACAGCAGATTATCATATCGAAGATAGATTTACACATCTGTTTTCACACACACGAGAAATACATAAAGCATATCTTCATTTACATAGTGTAATAATCCAATCATTATTTTTTTCTTGTAATTTGTATTATCATAATCAGAATTATTAGAAAAGTAATAATTCTATCATCAGATATTTCTTGAATAGTATCCAATAAATGAAAAATCATGTAAAGATTGCTAAAATTGTTAAATATTGAAGGGATAAAAAACTTCTGATTTTTTAATGTGTGAGAAGTTTGAATATTTATTTTGCAAAGTTTAAAATCATAAAAATTATAAAATTCTTAATGTTTATAAAATATTATATAATTATTAATAAATATAAATTTTATGTCTAATTTAAATTTTAATGCAGATTTATTATTAAAATTTATTGAATTTTCTTTCCAATACAATCTGTTAAGGATATTATTGTTAATAGTAAACTTTGACCCATTGAAGAGTAAGTAATAACCATAAATACACAACCATTCTGCTTTATTCAAATTAATATTCATAAATGAATGTTAATAATTCCCACTTGCATTTTGTATTTATATTTAATAAGTATTATATGTAAATATCTTTTAATCATAGTTTTATATAAAATAAATATAAAAATATGCGCGAGTGGCATTATTTTCTTAATTATACAAATTTTTCAACGAATAAATTATTTTCTGTTTATTTTTTGAGTAACTTAATTACATAAACTTTATGATTGAAGTTTAAGTATTAGATATTTTTTTAAGTTAAATATACACACAATAAGTCATTTCATATTACTTAATTTATGAAGATTCTTCACAAAATTAGCCATTTCAAAGTTTTTATCATATAGTTTTCCATAGTTAATGCAATTGAAAAATCCGAACTGTAATAATTACCAAGGCATATTTCATGTGCATCATTTCAATATTAAAAAAATTGTAAAATCCTTTTTAAAAACACAAATTTAACTTTTTTTATACATTAATTGATTAAAGCAATGAATGTGACTAAATTTAAACGATCTTCTGTAAATCTGATAAACATTTATGAATAAATTTGTTTGGCTCTATTTTATTCACGTTTGATTATATTAAAACCCTCAAAATTTCTGGTAATTTATAAAAAATGATGACATAAATTCTATCGGTAAATTTAATTTTTAGAAAAGGAAAAGAAAATATTATTTTATGTCTTGAATTCTAATATATTTAATGCTTCCCTATATAGCCATTAACAAGCTACCGATATATAAATACTCACTTCAATCATCAAAATACACAAGAAAATTCAGCAAAATATAAGATTAGGAAGGAATTGGATAATATTAAAATTTTTTTCCTAGAACAAGATTTTTCACATTTGAGCCTTTTAATAGAAAACACGGGAGAATTCCCTTAACATCTAGGCTTGATAAATATGAAAAAGATAGAACTTTATTAAATTTATGTTAGAGCGTCACACACAAACACGTATTATCTATTTTTAATATTTACGCGGAATATCTAAATGCATAATCACAAATAATATAGTAAGCAAAAGTTAGGAACAGAAATTCGGATTCAATTTAAAATTATTTCTTGCCACTTATTACATAATAAAGCCACCTCAATACTCATTAGTACTCATTCGAATTGAAAAAATCATTTGAAAAATAATTCAATCGAAATTTTACAAAAACATAAAATCTGATAAAGATTGCTACACTGATAATGTTCAGATAATCTGATAATGTTTACAAATTGTTAGAAAATTTAAAAAAAAATTTTATAAAGCAAACATATTACCTTCAACATAATAGATACCAAAATACAAAAAATGAAGTGTAAGCTATTTGTTTATTAATACAAAAAGTAACATTTATTCAATATTGTCTTGTATATAACATTTTTAATCACTCCAAAAAGTTTAAAGTTTCTTTATAAGCATATATATAAGAGAAAATATACAATATTTCAAAGTTTTAATTGTTTTAAAAAATGAAAAACATTGTTTTAATAGTTTTAATGAAATGTAGCATACGTAAAATTAATATTTATGTAAATAAATTTACGAAAGAAATTGTATGAAACAAATTGAAAGTAACTCTGGAGAAATATTAAAATAATAGCAACATTTGTTTTTCATAAAGGAGAATAAATTAAGAACAATAGATTGAAAATTGATAAAAAAATTATTTTTACTGAAAAATTTGCATTTAATAATCGGAAATCTCAACCTTTTTTCTGATATAATTGAAATTATTTCTTAAAAATTAATTTTAAGTTTCAGGATTTTAAATTGCCCGAAGATATGAACTAAGCTTCGAAAAAATCTTATTTCGCAGGAAAAACAAGGTGAATCTGTTATAATTAATCATTTTTATTCTTGATTTAAAATCCTATAAATTGCATTTCCTCTAAAGCATTTAAATTCTAACTAAAATAGTTGCAATCATTTGAAAATGATAAGAAAAGTATGGACTGATTTGATTTGTTTGTCGCTCAACGGTCATTTTTTGCACACGAGGGTTAATTAGACCGGAATCTACGGTTTAAAGTGGATTCCGAACCACTACAAACATCCATGCCCAAGGTGGGATTCGAACCCACGAACTGTTAAACCGAAGGCAAGAGCGCTAACCATTTGACTGCCAGCTATGCTAAAGTATGGACTGAAATTATTAACTGAAAAATAAAATTAATTCAGCATTTTGTATAAGCGGCATCAATTCGAAATGAATTTATAATAAATTGAAAACTATTCTAAAAGGATGCAAATGAAACATTCAGTGTTTATTGTTTCAGCTGTTATTATAAGAAAAATGTGTGCTCGGGTTTCCATCGCTTTACTTTTTAATAATTTATAATTATGAGGTATTTGTTAACAAAAAATTAACCAATTAATATTACACCAATGAGAGAAATTATACATTATATCAATGGTTACTTGCATAACATTTCTCACTTTGCATGGTTATTTGATTAATCTTGGAAATTCTCAACACCAGGCATCAATCGCCACCTTATCAAGCATATACAAAATTTTTTTTAAACATTAGAGGAATCTAATATATTCAATTAATTTTTCTACCACAATGTTGACACATACTACGGTGATGGCAGCCGAATGGTTAGTGCTCTTGCCTTCGTTTCAACAGTTCGTGGGCTCGAATCTCACCTTGGGCATCAATCGCCGCCTTATCAAGCATATACAAAAAATTTTTTAAACAGTAGAGGAATCTAATATATTCAACTAATCTTTCTACCACAATGTTGACACATACTACGGTGATGGCAGCCGAATGGTTGGCGCTCTTGCCTTCGGTTCAACAGTTCGTGGGTTCGAATCTCACCTTGGGCATCAATCGCCGCCTTATCAAGCATATACAAAAATTTTTTAAACAGTAGAGGAATCTAATATATTCAACTAATCTTTCTACCACAATATTGACACATACTACGATGATGGCAGCCGAATGGTTAGCGCTCTTGCCTTCGTTTCAACAGTTCGTGGGTTCGAATCTCACCTTGGGCATCAATCGTCACCTTATCAAGCATATACAAAATATTTTTAAACATTAGAGGAATCTAATATATTCAACTATTCTTTCTACCACAATGTTGACACATACTACGGTGATTGCAGCCGAATGGTTAGCGCTCTTGCCTTCGGTTCAACAGTTCGTGGGTTCGAATCTCACCTTAGGCACGGATGCTTGTAGTGGTTCGGAATCCACTTTATACCGTAGATCCCGGTCTAATTAGCCCTCGTGTGCAAAAAATGACCGTAGAACGACAAATAAACAAAGCATACTACGGTGGGTCCTAAGTATTCAAAGAAAGTTTTTTCTCCCACAAAATCTAAATAAAAATTTGTTATATTCAAAAGGATGTTTAAATACATAGATATATATAATGGAGAAATCAAAATTAATTCTATGAGTTGAATTTTTAAATGTATCAAAACAATACTTAATGAAAAAAAGTTGAAATATTTCTTACTGTAAATTATATTATAAGTTTAATCTACAGTTATATGTAAAGAAAAACTAAAAATGAAGTCTGTTTTATACTAATTATATGATTCTCTCAGTGATAATAAGTGATCCTATAAAAGATTATAAAATTAACTGTGAGGAAATTGGGAGTTTTTTCGATTTTTCAGATAAAGCAATTCGAAATTTCGCTAGTTTCCTCTTTGGAGAGAGAATGTTTCTAAAAGAAATCTCAGGTCAGTGGAAGATCCTAAAACTCGTGGTCATTTTCTCCTTTTTTTTTTTTTCCTCATTTCTTCCCTCTGGTATCTGTCGGAGAAGGAGCAGCCTTGTTTCTGCTAATGTATTTTCCGTGTCCGACTCTGTGACTCGGGAACACGTGTCCCTCCACTTCTCCGTTCGAGCGCCTGATTTGCGACAAGGATTTCCACTAAGACACCCCCTTCTGCACTTCCCCTTATTTTGTACTTCCTCCCCCCTCCGTACCATTGATCGGTACTTGACATTATTTCCGCTTTCATCACTTTCTTCCTCTCCCCGTACTTCAAGAACACTTTTTGAACGAGGGATTTTTACTTGTGTAGGAAACTAAACACTAACAAAGATATCAATTTAAGAATTTTTTGTACTTATATTTACTATAACCACTTTTTAATTTTAAAAAAAAATATTTAATTTTTGAAAAGTTAAATTACATTAATTTTTATCTAGTCGCAAACACTTTCGTGCATTGAATTATGTTTAAGATAATTGATAAATTACACAAATTATTTTAGTTTCAATGTATGGATGTGTGTGTTATAAATAAATTATATAATCGTCCTTGTGTCGATTTAAATTAACCATTATAAGTGGATGTTTTATCTAGTCTTTTAAATTTTGTAAACAATGATATAGTAATATTCTACATTATATTGTTCCATTTGATTTGCTTAATTGCTACATTTGCATATCGTTCTACTTTTTTTGTATTGATTAAAGCTCCTTAGATAAGAATTCAAGAAATTTCATTTTTATAAAATTTGCAAATTAGAGAATGGAATTCCCACAAGATCGCTATATATTTTAATAAAGCCTTGTCAAAGTTGGTTTCGATTAACCTCAATTCTTTGTATTTTAACTACTAATCGGGATAAAGATTGTCAATACAAATTATTGAAAAATAAATTTACATTTTATAAACCTCTTAGGTGTAGGAAATAAGACATGTTTACTTCATCGGTTTTACAATATTGGTTCAGCGTGTCTGACTGCGGATAAGGAGGTCCTGGGTTTGAACCCCGGTTCGGGCATGGATGTCCACATAGTCGGACTCCACACAAAATATGATTCAGTTGGAAAAGTGGAGCAGCACAACCCATGTTGCCAGCCTAGCTGGCACACGACAATGAATGAATGAATATAATTCTATTGAAAAATCACTTAACGATACACAAAAAAAAATCTTTGCAATCGCAATGAATAACATGAAATTTGATGCAGCAAGTTTAATCCTTTAGAAACATAATTCAATGGATTGCGATACGCTAGGAAGCAATTTTAATTCGGTAAAATATCGGTTAAACTGAGGAGACTTAACTATGGTATATCTAAAAACAATATTTATTTTACTTACAACAGACAAAGTAACCACAGTTTAATCGTTTTCTTGGCTTAGATATAAGATAAATGTATAAGGCCGACTAACTTGTCTAGTGGTCAGCGTGTCTGACTGCGGATAAGGAGGTCCTGGGTTCGAATCCTGGTTCGGACATGGGTGTACTTTCTCTCTCTATCTATCCTGTCTTTGTCCTTTCCTTGTATGAGGTGTGAATGGTTGCCTACCCTATAAACGGATACCTATGGCATGTGTGTAGAGCAAAGTCGTACTTTACCTTCATGGTGCTCTGATTAAAAAGAAAGACATTCCCATTTGACTTAAATTCACATAGCCAAGGCATAGCGAGCTTGGCTTGTCCAAGTGTCATTAGTAACAACAACAACAACGTGTTCAGTTATGGAAGCAATATCGCTATAGATTTGAAAACTGATTATTTAAAACAGGGTAATTTCCACGATTTTCAAAACTTTTATAAAACGGAAAAAGTTATAAATATACTCATTTATTTTTGGTAAAAATCATGAATGTTATTTTCTCATCGCCGACGACACTCATGACATTCGATGGTGAACTTCGCCTTGCTTGCTGCCACTTGTAGAAGGCAATTTGAAGACAGACAGCAAATTCGTCGCAAGTCGGATTTACGATGCCGTCTCAACACCATGTGTATGTGCGTGATGTACATGAAACTCCATCTGACGTCATGGATATTTTAAACCAATAAGAATAAACTGATGTAATCATGGTCTCAACTGGAACGAAAGAAACATCTACTTTATGGTTAATAATAAATTTATTTTATGTTACATATTTATTAAATAATTTTTTTAAAAAAATGGCTTCCTTTCAACAGAGTATAGCTGTAAAAATCTCTCCTGAAATGATTAAATCGATAATAACGTAATAAATTTATTCTTCTTCAGGAAATTTCCCTAGGTTTTAATTTTGGTTTAGTTTGTTAATCACCCAACAAATCAAATGATACTAACTAGATAAGGTCTACCAGATTAAAGTGGATTACTTACATCTTCAAACATCAAGGCAAAGCTGAGAATGAGAATTGAGAACCAAAATTAGGTGGATTTCAAACACAAACTATTGAACTGAATGCCAAATTATTAAACAATCGGCTGCCAATTCGCACTAAATTTTTTGAGAAAATTAACCAATTTTAAGAGAAAGGCAATTTTTTTCCTCATATCCTTTCGAGCATACAGATATATTCAAAGTCTCGGTTGATTAATTGGTAGACTGGGTTTTCTAGCGCAAAATATATGCTGAACCTAAACTTAAATTATAAGCAAATGAACTTTTGTTTAAAAATTAATTTTTGGAAACCCAGGCAAAATTATATAAACATTGTAAAAAACAAAAATATTTGTATATATAAAAATAGTAAATTTTAAAAATATTAATTTAAAATAAAAATATATAGGTGCTTAAAGAAAAAATATATAATTACAAAATTTAAAACGGAAGTTACAAAATTATAAAATTAAAATTGTAAAAAACTATTGGCTTTAAAAATCGAAAAGATTTCTGTGGAGTGGCTCCCTTATTAAATCGAATATTAAAAAAAATTAAAATGAGATACAGGTTAATATCAGGACATAATATTCGTCTCGTCTTCGTCTTCTTAGAGTTGGGTTTGTATGTCATTGGGCACCTCTGCTTTAATCAGTATTTTGATTAACTCCAAGCTCAATGTTTTCTAGCTCCAGTTGCTCGGGTCACCCACTTTATTAATAAAGTCCGATAACCCTTTAATGGAGTCTAGGTGTAACTCTCTAGTATGGATGATGCCTAAAGAAGTTAATCTAGGGAGGGCAAGAGCCTCGCATTCGTAAATGATATGCTTGGCCATTTCCTCTTGCGTATGACATTTCCTGCAGATAGGGTCTTGCTGAAACAGTCCCATTTTATGGATGTGTTTTCTGAAATAGTAGTGTCGTTATGAAGCCTACGATTAAACGTATCTTCTGCCTAGAGCATCTTAGAATTTCAGAGGCAATCCTCGCTGATGATCCACATATCATACTTTTAGTGTGGGTTTGACCAGGAGTGTTGAGCCAAGCTTCATACATCTTCCCTTTTTCCCATCTAAGAACACTGGTTTTTGCGGTTTTCAAATTGATACCACAAAAAGGTTAGCAAATAGTTTATCAACATATTTCTCAGATTCTGTATACTCAGATGTCTGCGTGAAAAGTGTGTGTCCGATACGAAGTCTAGTCAAACAAACATCGGCATTTCGCCACGCCAAATTACCAAAGTATTGAAAGTTGGTATGTAGCTTGCTGGTGATCTGCATGCTCCACGACTCCTGTCAAAGAGAGTATATAAAACTTTCTATACCCGTTTTGACATTAGAAAGCGGAATCGGTGGTAAAATTGGAACTGTTGTATCTAAGCCGCTGCATCTGCTTTCGCATTTCGATCAATTTGGATCTACGCATCCAACAAAATATTACTTCATAGCCCCGTACCAAAGCACATCACATTCAATGTATTACGCATAATTCCTTGTCCACTCATATCATTCAAAATCTTATAGGAAAAGATACCTCTAGGGGTTTAAGGCCAAGTATTGGAGGTCTTCTGCTTCTAAATTGCAAAGACTCCCTTCTCGCTACTTATACTAACTAGTAGAGCTCAACTGTAGACTGTGCACAAGAAAGCATTCTGTCGCAACAGCAATTAGCAATCGAAGTAGAAAGATTAAACCCCGGCTTAACCAAGTTGGTTGGGTTTTATGGCTCAAGTTTGAAAAAGGACAAGCTGCGACATGCAATTAAAATTAAAAAATAATAAATTGATATTTATTTTTTTACACAATTACCCCAGTTAAAAAAATACACAAAACTTTTGGTTAATTAAAATAACACAATGTAAACATACATACTTAAAGTGCCACTAGAGGGCTCCACTTGTTTTAACGAGTCCGGACTACAGATTTGTTTTGATGACAGCGGACACTATTTTTTTTTATTTCCTGACAGCAGATTCCAATTATTATTTCTCTTTAGAAAAATATTTGTTTTCGATTCTATGAGAACTTCATTTTTGAGGGCGGAATCCACATTTTTTTCTTTGGTTGAGAGAGAACTTTACTTTCTTTATATTTCATGACAAAGGATTCCACCTCATATTTCGCTCTATATATTTTAGGTGATAGCTATTTTTCTCTTTATGAAGATAAGCCACATTTTTTCCAATTAAAGAAGAAAAATTATTTTACTGACAAGAAGCAACTAGTCTATTAAGGTTAAGGAGCAGTAAAGAACACTTGTTTATTCTTAAAATACTGATAATAACAATTTTAAACATCATTGTAAATATAATATTAAATATAAATTTATTTAACACTAGGTTTAGGGACATTGATATGCATCTATTTATGAAAACCTGTCGTATTGACGCTTGAGAGAAAACATTTAAAAAAATTGACCAAGCAATACAGATTGCAAGCAAAAGAATCAAAATATATTATTAGATTAATAGATAGATTGGATTAAATTATATATATGTACACACACACTGACCGACATTGAAAATACAACGACAAGGAGTTGCCAAAAAGCGCCGAAACTTAGCAAACAAAGAGAGACAGCAACGAACAATAAGTTATATGTATTTCGAAATGATATGCTTAATACAGAGCGAGAATAGGGCTGGTCAGTAGGTTAACATAGTGAAGTGGCAGGGCCCCGGACTTTACCAACTGGTTATCGGGTTATGCCCCACCATCTCCGAGATGGTTAGTTGATTGGGTTTTATGGCGCAAGGTCCAAAAATGGACATGCTGCGCCAAGAATAAAGAGAGAGAGAGAGAGACAGTTTTCGAAGAATATATTTTATATTATATTATTTACTTATTATTTTTATTTTATTTATAAATATATTTCTTTTGAAAACCCAAGCAACATTAAAATTTTAAAAAACAAAAATTAGTGCAAAAATTATTTTAAAATCTGTATATAATAATAGAATATAAAATAAAATAAATCAAATATATATAAATTTTAAAATGTATAAATTTAAATTATATAAAATTTAAAAAACCTATTGCTCGCAAATAAACAAATAGGTTTCTGTGGGGTGGTTCCCCCAGCAAATCAAACATAGTTAAAAGATTTGTTTTAAAAAATTGTAAACGATAGACGTTAAAAGTAGGACATGTGATTAAAATATGATAGACAGTAAATGGTTCATCACACGCTTCCCACCATGGATTTAATTCACTCAGAAACAAATGTCTGTGTGTGAAACGTGTGTGTCCGATACGAAGGCGAGTCAATCTAACATCCGCACTTCGTAACGGTAAAATTGATAATGAGGTGAGGGATGAGAAAATGCTATGGAGTTCGTTTCCGACCTGCAAGTTCCATGATTCTTCCCAAAGGGAACAAATAATTATATATAGGACAGCGTCAGCCTTCATGGTATACCTACCATTTTGCGATGTCTCCCATGTTTTTTGCAAACTTCTGATGGTTCTTTTATATAAGAGAAGTTTTAGGGAGGAACTTGATTTTCGCAGATTTATGACTGGCACTTCCACATTGGTGGCAGCTTATTTTGCTTCTTTGTCCACCAGTTCGTTCCCCCAATTGCCCACGTGTGCTTTAATCGAACTTAGTTGGATTCTGCATGGTGTGTTTGTGTATAGACACTCCCGGATATCACGGATGATGTGTGATTTTTGCACTAGGTTGAGCAATGATAAGAGAACAGACTGTGGCTGTCAGTCCATATTGTTGTTGGGGCTAGTTTATTGGTAATTATGTGTCTTACCACTTTTCTGACGGCTAATGCCTCAGTTTGAAACGCATTATAATCATTTAATTTAAATGGTTGGGAGAAAATATTTTCGTATTTTTGTGTAACCACGAGTGCTGCTCCTGTTGCTTCCTCATGTATTGATTCATCTGTATGTAGATTTATTGCTGTTGGTATAAACTTTGAAGGTTTGTATAATCTTAGGAATTCTTCAGGAAGGTTATATACTGTTAGATTTCTGAATCAATGGAAGGGATGGATAGAATCTTTGTGGGCCGGATCTTCAAAATCTTTTGGGTTGAAGTGAATACCATCTATTTGTATTGATTTTTTAAGCATGGTTAGTAAGTTGAAGGACCACCATGGACGGAAATACATGAAGCAACTCGTCTAGGCAAACAGTCAATGAGAGTAAAGATGGCGTCCTGAAGAATGGCTTTCCATTCGCTGTCAACCATTAGCCAAAGTGCGTCTTGTGAAGGAAGTAGTGGCAGAGTCTTCAAATGGCGTCCAATTATATTCCAAACGTATTCGCCTGCTGAGAAATCTGGTGAGTACGGTAGCCTGGTAAGCAGATGTACACCTTGCAGGGCATGTTGGTTGATGCGATCAATATGCGGTCGGGCGTTATCCACCTGATAAATTGCATTAGTACCCCCTGAAGGTAGAGGAGTGTCACCAGTCGCAGCACATCATCTACGTAACGTTGAGCAGTCACAGTGCCGTGAATACGAACTAAAGGTGACCAAGAATCGAATGCAATGGCGCTCCAAACCATGATGCCGCATTGTCGTGTGGTGGGGCGTTCCACAATCGCTGTAGGTTTGGACCTATCTATACGTCAACGCCACACTCATACGCGGCGACTATCACTGAATAAACAGACGCATGACTCATATGAGATGATCATATGCCACTCCATCGTCCTAATCCGACACCATTCCAGATATTGGTGCCTGGGCTGTGTGCTCTATGACAGTCTTCTTAACGGAAGACATGAGTGCAGGCTACTAGCAACCAATCGACGTCAAATGGTTCTGCTCGATATATCAGAATTCAGGACGTTTTGCACTTGTTGCAGAATTTCGGAAGACGTACTTTATAGGGCCACTACCGCTTCCTGTCGGACGCGTCGATCCGCGCATACTGATGTCACTCTAGCTGAACTGGCACCCCGCATACATACCACAGTTCCTTGTTCCAACAATCTTCGCCACAGCCGATGCACTGTGGACGCGTCCAGATATCTGTCAGCAGCTATTTCCCGTAAGAATCAGCTCTGCACTTCTCAGTCCGATCACAATGTCCCTCGTAAACTCGTCTGTCTTCTAGAACTAAGAGCGTCGATATGTCCTGGCATCCTCTACAATTGTAGGTGTCCTTTGTCACAAGAGTAAACTTTCAACGATTATTTTCCAGGCAGCAATAACGGAGTGAGTATTGTACACATTCTGGCGGTTTTATATCTTATCCTACTTAGGCAGGAGTGCTGTGTATTTCACATCATTTGCATAACTCGGTAAGGTGCATCGAAATTTAATTTTGCATGATTTTACGGCTACTCCTTCTCGATGCTGTATTTTCAATGTCGGCCAGTGTGTACATATGTTAATAAAATTTTATTATTTGGTTATATTTTTCTACATTTTTTCGATATTCTACACATTCATTACCTCATTCTTTTATACACTGGTGGAAATGCAATTAAAGACACTCAAAAATTCACTTATTTTTCATATAAAAGTGCTTGATATTTTTTTGAATTACCTTTATTTGAATCATATTTTTATTTTTCAATTATTCAGTGCAAAAAAATTGCAAAAAAAGCTTAATTTATTGAGAATTTAGATCATTTAATCAAAAAATCAAAAATTTCGAGTGGAAATGCAATTAAAGACACTTGTTGTTTTTTGAACAAATTTATTAATTAATAATGAGTGACATCTCCATTGTTTACAATTACTTCTTGCATTCTATTTGGCATCGATTTCACAAGATTTTGAAGGTAATTTAATGGCAAATTTTTTACCATACATCATCAATTTTGTGTTTTAAGTCCATTACTGACTCAAAGTGGCCGTTTTCGTAAACTTTTTGTGTTATAAATCCCCAGATACTTTCAATAGGGTTCAGATCGGGACTTCTAGCTGGTCAGTCCATAACCTTGAAGTTTCGCTCCGTGAGAAAGGCTTTTGTTGCTTTAGAGTTGTGAATGCTTGCATTGTCTTGTTGAAATACCCAAGAATCTTCATCCATATCTTCAGCATAATTCAACAGAACGTTATCTAGGAGTTCAATATAATCAGAGGAATTCATTTTAGGTATAATCCAACAGATGGGGGTTGTTCCATAGCTCGAGAAAATTGCCCCACACCATCAATGTGCCTCCACCAAAATTGCGGCTAACTGAAATCTCCTTTTTGGTTCCTATGCGATGCTAGTAATACTTGTTTCGATATGGTCCACCTAAATTAAACTTTTTCTCATCACTGAACACCACATCGTTCCATTCATAGACCCAATTTGCATGTTTTTTTGCAAATTCCAAATGAGCCTTCTTATGCTGAATACTTAAGAGAGGTTTGCGATGTTTTTTCGCCTATTTAACACCTTCAGATTGACTAATTATTTGTCTAATTCTTCGAGTTGTAACAGATAGGCATGAATCTCTACTAATTTTAGTTGAATTTACGTTAGGTCTTATTGCCTCACGAATTATCTGCCGCTTTTGACGGTCACTTAATTTACTACAAATACCTTGACGCCTCTTAACTCCATACATACAGTCAGTCAAAAAAGTATTGGGACACTTGGGATGCGTAACATGTAAAGTTATTTATAAAAATATTTATCACATTAAAACAAAAGCAAAACTAATCAAGAGGTGCTTTAACATTTGGTATACACTATATAATTAAAATTTTGCTAATATTTTAGCTTTATAATTTGATATCGCTTTTTGAATAAAATTTAAAGGCAAACAAGAGTCAAAAAAGTATTGGGACACTTTTTAAATGAGCAAGTAAAACAATAAATATGTCACACAAAATAAAATTTAATTTGCTACCACACTCTTTTTAGACAATACTTTTCAACATAAGTTGTCAATAAAATCGATTATATGTAGAGCAATGGCGAAAAACAAACAGATTTCGATGGATGTGTGAAATCTTGTAATAAGCCATTGGAAAAATGGAAAATCAGTTCGCTGTATAGGACAAATCTTGGAGCTGAGTAAGTCTACTGTTTTTAACATTATTCACAGCTTCACGAAAGCAAATAGTGTGGAAAAAAAGCAGAGATCAGGGTGTCCTAGGATATTTACTGAACGTGAAGAAAGGTGGATTGTGAGACAAGTTCTCATTAATCCAAGAACCAGCGCAGTAAAAATGACTCTGAGATGTAAAAGTATGTTCGGGTATGTAAAAGTAATCCTGAAACTGTCAGAAATGTTTTAAGAAAACAGGTATCATGGTAGAGTACCTTAAAGAAAGCCCTACATTTCCAAAGCAAACCGACAGTATAGACTGGCATTTGCTAAAATGTATGTAAAGCAGCCACCAGAATTTTGGGAAAATGTAATTTTCGTAGACAAAACTAATATAACATTTTCGGATCAGATGAGAAGCAAAAAGTCTGGCGGACACCTAATACAGAACTGCATGTCAAAAATTTGCTGCCTACTGTTAACTATGGAGGCAGTAACCAATTAGTCTGGGACTGTATGGAAAGCTCTGGTGTTGGAAACTTAGATTTCATGGATGGTATAATGAATAAATATTTCTATCTTGACATTCTAAAGCGATATTTAAAGCAAAGAGTGAGAAAGTTGGGAATAGCAAGCCATTTTAATTTTTACCAGGATAACTACCCAAAACATACTGTTCCCATTTGCAAGTTATGGGCCCTTTACCACTGTCCTGGTGTGATTAAAACTCCTGCACAGAGTCCAGACCTTAATCCCATAGAAGTTGTATGGGATTATTTTCAGAAAAAACTCAATGAACACCACTTTCTAACAAGCAGGAATTAAGAAAACATCTGGTTGAAGAGTGAGCCAAAATCGACGGGTCGTTTTGTACAAAACTGGTCAAATCCATGCCAAATATATTGTTAGAGGTCATAAAGGACAAAGGTGGTCCAACAAGATATTAACTATAAATGTTTTGCTGTTTTTTTTATTTAATGGGCAGTGCTCCATTAATTTTTTGAGCTCATTTTTTGTTTTGACTTTTTTTCTTTAAATTATAACAATAATTACATTAATATTTGAGTTTTGTTTCTGTCACTGTGATCTGCATTTAAAAAAATGTCATATACGTCTTTTTTTGTTTCATTTGTGTATTTAAGTGACATGTTATGATAAAATTTCATGAACTTATATTGTGTTCCAATACTTTTTTGACGGAGTGTATCACCTAGATTTGAAAAATTGCACACAACAGTTGGAGAGCGATTAATTTTCTTTGCAATTGACCTATTTGAGTAACCTTCTAATTTTAAAATTCGAAATTTTGATCGCTCTTCTATCGAAAGCCCGATGTTACGGCCTATTCTATAACTAACTTTGAATAATAAGTGTTTGAGCCAAGATGTTTTGAAATATTTAGTATCAAACACACTAAAGACAACAAACTGCTCGTTTAAAGCACTTTAGATACAGAAATGAAGTGGTAGATAGCTAAAATTCTAGATTTAAAGTAAGTGTCTTTAATTGCATTTCCTTTCAAAATATTTGATTTTTTAATTTTTTCATTCTTTCATTCTTTCTACTGATTACCAAGCATATTTCATTCTTTCTACTGATTACCAAGCATATTTCATTTGAAGTTTCATATCATATTTTTATTGCAATTTTTACAAAATTAATTTACTCAATATTTTATTTACAGGACCATATCATGAAGTTACATATATCCATAAATATAAGTATACCACAAAAAATTTCTGATGATATCAAATTCCAAAGATGGAAGTCAGTATAAGAGATAATATATAAAAATGCATTTTTCTATATGTAGGAGTGTATCAAATTGATGTGTCTATAAACGCTTTTTTATTGAATCGAACTCACAGCTTTGGAAAGTTCTGTAATATGTTACATCAGTAAAGTATAAAATCTGTATAGACTTCAAATGAGTTCTTCTCATGTTACTTTTTATCAACGTTACGTTGTAAGAAATAACGCTTTCACAAAGCTTAGTAAAATACTTTTCGTGTTAACTGATCAAGCGATTAATTTGGGTGCTTTGTTTGGTTCTCCGGTAATTCTTAACGACATGGGACCGATTACGGTATGAAGTCAGTCATAATTAATTTATCTCCCTTAGATTAATTCTCAGGTTACACATAACTTTTTCATGATTTTTTTCCAATGGCGGGCACTTGAGGGTTGAACCCTATGCCACAAGAAGGCCAGAAACTGCTACTTATTTGTCGTTACCCAGCGGGCACCTGTGAACCAAGTCACGGAGGCGGGTAGCGTTACCCGCGTCATACCACCACAAACTTAATTATAGGGCGGGCCACATTCATACATCATCACGGAAGAAAGGCTAGAGAAATACAGAGAAAACAGAGAAAGAAAGTAACATCCATGCCCGAACTGGGATTTGAGCCCAGGACCCACAGCTCAGGAGTCAGGAGCGCTAACCACTGAGCCATCGGTCGGCACTTTTTAATGTAGGTTAAATTATTTTCAAGGTTTATGTGTTTAATGTTACCGAATTTATAGCTGGTTTTCTAAAAATTGATTAAGGTTGACAATAACTAGAGGTTTAAACGTGGAACGGTTTGGTTTGGTTTGTTTGCCGCTCAACGGTCAAATTTTGCACACGAGGGCTAATTAGACCGGGACTTACGGCTTAAAGTGGATTCCGAACCACTACAAACATCCATGCCCAAGGTGGGATTCGAACCCACGAACTGTTGAACCGAAGGCAAGAGCGCTAACCATTCGGCTGCCAGCTCGGCTTAAACGTGGAACGATCACATGATTCATTTTGAGGCATTTCATTCTTAGTCTGATGCCGCTAAGCAACCGGAAGTAAAATTTATTTTCAGAATCCACTCCGCTTTGGGCTTCTTGGAAATTTTGAGTGGAAAAAAAAGTTTTCTTTGGAGGTAACAAAACTAGTTTTTTTTTTTTTTTTTTTTTTTTTGGAGAAATGAGAGTGAATTTTAAAAACTCGCTATTGGAAATTAAACAGTGAAAGAAATTTAAGCGAATTTTTATTGGATTATGTTTTTCAGAAAAAGCATTTAGTTCTAGATTTTATATAATTTTAAGACATCAAAAAACTATCAAGGATTTTTCTCTTTAATTCCAAGGGAGTTTTAATTTATTTCTGTATATTAAAAGGGATTAAATTAGGTTTAGAAATTTTAATGTGTAGTTACAAACTTTTCAACCATTTTCCTTTAAAAACTTTGCAACTTTAAAAATTAAAGTTGCTCCCTTTGTTTTTAAATTTTTTTCCAATAATCTTATATATAGTTCATGATAAAACTCCTTATTTAGTATTTAAAAATATTCCCAAATTTGAATTTCTTTTGAATTCTACACAGTTAAGGTTCTCACAAAAAATGTATATTTATTATAATTTCAGTTACATATACAGTAGAAGATCATTCGGATAATGGAACTATTACTCCATTCGGATAGTGAAAAATTCAGATAATTGGATTGTTAGAAAAAAAAGGGTCCACTTTAAGTATCTTATGTTTAAATATATATAGCTTTTTCTCCCGTTTCATAGAAAAAGAATTTAATGAGAAGGAATGCTGTTATATGTTAAGGTACTTACAAGTACAGTACTTTAATACAGTTTATATGTACAACCCTGTAAAAGAATAAATGTTTGCTAAACATCTGGGTCAGAACAAGCTGTTTCACTACCTTCATCCATTTTTGGGCAGTCTCATCATGCATCTGCTTGATAGTGAGGATTTGCATCTGGTCACACTAGAACTGATGCTTTCTCCTCTTCAAAGCAGGCAGGCAAATACTTCACTAGCTGATGGTCTCGTCTCTGCTTCAATTTGGATATTGTGAGATCCTCTTTCATCATCTCAATCAACAATTTAACCAAGTTTACCATCATTTGTAATTTGAAATCTAGGGAATCTGTAATTTGAAATCACTCATAATTCATTCTCTTACATCTTCAGCACTAACTCCTAAACACCCAATAATTTTCAAAAGAATGTTTTTAATTCCTCAAGTGAGAGACATGTCATTCTGATCATCTCTTACCTTTCCTTTTCTTAAGTTTTTTTTTCCTTTCTCTCATTTTCCGTCTCTTTTACAGTTTAATTTATTTTTCTGAAATTCTGAAAGCTACTCGGATAAACGAAGTTCGGATAATTCGAATTTTACTATGCTTAATTAAAACGTATTTTAAAAACTTGCCTTTTTCATTGACATAAAGGATTACGATAGATTAGACTATTGATGGGATACATTTTAAAATGTCTTCACTCAGAAAAGTGCTCTATAGTTAGTGACACGATACAATTAGGAAGTTTATTTTTTTTTAATTTCACTACTTTCCAACTATGAACATAACAGCAAGACACACTAACAAGCATAGATACTACCTTCAACTATTTATGACTATATGAGTATCAAACACGCAATTTTCAAGTCTCGATGGAGAATTAAAATAACCAGTAATATGCGAAAAATAATCATTTTTATATTTAATAATTATACATAAAATAATATAGTATTTTGTAACTTTTTTTTGAACCTAAGCTTTTACTAAAATTTTCGTTTCTCATGAATTATGTTAAGAAAAGAGAAAATGTAATGCCATAATGTAAACTACATATTTACGAGCCGCCCAACTTGTCTAGTGGTCAGCGTGCCTGACTTCGGATTAGGAGGTTCTGGGTTCGAAACCTGGTTCGGGCATGGATGTACTTTCTCTCTCTATCTATCCTGTCTTTGTCCTTTCCTTGTATGCATGAGGTGTGAATGGTTGCCTACTCTATAAACGGGTCCCTATGGCATGTGTGTAGAGCAAAGTGGTACTTTCACCTTCATGGTGCTTTAATTAAAACGAAAGACGCTCTCAATTGACTTAAATTCGCACAGCCAAGGCATAGCGAGCTTGTCTTGCCCAAGTGTCATTAGTAACAACAACAACATACATACGAGCATAAATGTAAAATAACATCTTGCTTAGAGAAAAGAAAATTGTGAATAAACGTCGATTTTCATTATCTATGAGGAACTAAAAATGTATTAATTTGTATATATCTGAGTAGTAGTGTATCTCACTTCATAATCATTCTTTTACTGCTCTGCCATTTAATCATGTGTCTTAAATATTTTTCTTAGAAAAAAATTTCTCTTCACGAGGGAGTAAAAATATAAATCCATATGTCAGGAATAAAATGAATCTAAAATATTTATAATCAAATATTTTTGAATAAACCTGCATGGAAATTGCTTCTGTAAAAAGGTAGATAAACGATTTATTTAAATAAATGATAATTTGATACCAACATTATAAATGGTATAAGTTTGTTTTTAAAACTACAAAATAAAATTTTTGTTATAAATACAGGATATGATGATATAACTTTTTTTTAAAATTTGTATTGTTTTGTGTGAAATAATGTTTCTTCTTCTTCTTCTTAGAGTTGGGTTTGTATGTCATTGAGCACCTCTGCTTTTATCAGCATTTTGTACTGTTAACTCCAAACCCAATGTTTCTTAGTTCCAGTTGCTCGGGTCACCCACTTTATTAATAAAGTCTAATAACCCTTTAATGGAGTCTAGGTGTAACTCTCTAGTATGGATGATGCCTAAAGAGGTTAATCTAGGGAGGACAAGAGCCTCGCATTCATAAATGATATGCTTGGCCGTTTCCTCTTGCGTATGACATTTCCTGCAGAAAGGGTCTTGCTGAAACTGTCCCATTTTATGGAGATGTTTTCTGAAATAGTAGTGCCCAGTTATGAAGCCTACGATTAAACGTATTTTTTGCCTAGAGCATCTTAGAATTTCATAGGAAATCCTCGCTGATGATCTACAGATCATACTTTTAGCGTGGGTTTGACCAGGAGATTTGAATCAAGCTTCATACATCTTCCGTTTTTCCCATCTAAGAACATTGGTTTTTGCGGTCTTCAAATTGATCCCACAAAAAGGTTAGCAAATAGTTTATCAAAAATAATGTTTCACACAAAACAATACGAATTTTAAAAAAAGTTATCATCATATCCTGTACTTATAACAAAAATTTTATTTTGTAGTATTATATTACTTAAATAAGCAATTTTGATTAACATTTAAAAAATTCAATAGGTAAGTAACTTTTTTTAATTCATTCATTCATTGTCGTGTGCCAGCTAGGCTGGCAACAAGGGGTGCGCTGCTCCACTTTTTCAACTGAACCCTATTTCGGTGTGGAGTCCGACTTCCTCAGTACACACGTGCCATAGGGACTCGTTTATAGGGTAGGCAACCATTCACACCTCATTCATACAAGGAAAAGACAAAGACAGGATAGATAGAGAGAAAGTACATCCATGCCCGAACCGGGATTCGAACCCAGGACCTCCTTATCCGTAGTCAGGCACGCTGACCACTGGACAAGCTGGTTGGCAACTTTTTTAATATAGTAAAAGTTTAAATAAAATATTAAATATGTTTATTAGTTTAATTTAATTTTCTATATTTTAAACATATTAGAAGGAGTCATTAATTTTTCATGAATGTATTCTGTAGGATTATACATTCGTCAGTCCTTGTTTATTTTAATCGGACAACCTATTTATTTATCAAAAAAATTCTAATTTAGAACTTAGTGTATCGAAAAATCTTCAAAATAAAAATTTTCCTAAATATCTATAAGCTTTTGTCTATTTTAAATTAGAAGAATATTACTAATATAATCAATCTTAATACAACAATTTACAATAAGTAATCAAATGAGGTAAAAAAAATGCTACTCGCTAAATTAAAACGGCTATTCATTTCTCGTGACATTCATCTTCATTGGGACATTCTGAATCTCATGACATTCATCTTCAGGGGTATATTCTTCCGATATTCCCATATTGACCTAGAGGGAAATGAAATTGCAGACAAGGTCAAATTGGGAGCTCGTGAGGTCCCTGAGCCATTGGCTCTTCTCACATTTTTGGAAATTTTTCCCAGAGTAAAAAGCAAGATTAAGACCACGTGGATTGTCCCTCTAGAGCACAAATGGTATCTTTCGGTATGCTCACTGGCTCACAGCTTTAAAATACAGGAACAAACTGCTTACGCCTGCTTTCAAAGTGGTTACCTCAGATCATTAAATTTTTCTGAGGTCACCAAAATTTTCTAGACTTGTACCGATTGTTCCGCAGAGCAAGCTGCGTCAGAACACATCCTTGAGTGCCTGGGGATATCCAAGGGTGATTTATAATGATCCTTTGATGGTGCTTGATTTTTTGGGGGTTCTCAACATTATGAACCTGGTCTAGCGCTGCTGGATAAAGAGGGTATGCAACAAATAAATGCTGAAAAAGCTCAGTGTTTACTTCCTCGTATATGTCTGATATAGTTAGATAATTTAATCTAATGTTTAAATCACCAAAATGATTAACATTTTTTTAATCTTCTACGTATCGCCTCCAACCTCGGATGTGAATATTTGCAGTGGCTTGGAATACATTTTAAATTGCAGTCCCAACTAGCTTCATTATCGTACTTGATATACACACACAATTTCCTTTATTAAAACTGTAATCAGTTATTAAGTTTAAAAATAGGAATGAGCTCCAGTGGCTTAGTAGCTTCACGCCACTTCCCGTAAGCTCAGCATCATTCGCCGCGGGCAGTGGTTGGGAGGTTGACCACGGTGTACTCTCCTTCACTGGGTTGCTGGAACTCCGTGGGTTGGGAACGTGTCCACGTTAATATGTGAGGTCCAAAGTCCTTCCGTTGGTGTGGCGTGGATGTGGAGAGGAGATGCCAGCTCAGGTGTGGCCTCGTCACCTGACCGTGGTTCAAAATGACGAGGCACCTTAAAAAGAGCAAAGTCGTACTTTCACCTTCGTGGTGCTCTGGTCCAAACGAAAGACTCTCCCTATTGACTTAATTCGCTCTGCCAAAGGCAAAAAGCGAGCTTGGCTTGTTCAAGTGTCCTAGGAAAACAACAACAAAAATAGGAGTATCAAATTATCTTTATTTTGGGAAATCATTTTCACTTCTTATAAAGCAACTCTCTATACCTATGATGATTTGCAAATTATGAAACACTGACTTGCCGTGTCTTAAAGATAGACCAGGTGGTTTTCAAAGCGCAAGATTCTTAGTTCGATCACAGCTATTATTGAAGAAGGGGAAATGGATGTTGCGCTTCTTCCTTCATCGTGCACGTCTGCTGAGGTGAGTGTTTGAGAGTTTTCCTGGTTTCTTCCCTTGTGACACCTGAATATGACCCATTGTCAAGAACAAAACCTTCTGAAAAGACAATTTAGACACATTTAAATGCCTTACAACCACCGTAGGCTGATTGGCTATTCACAATGCGGTGTTTAAATTATGAAATCAAGTGTAAAATAACCTAGAAGTGATATTTAAAAATTTGAATATATTGATGTTTAAAAATTTAGGAAACAGTCATTTATTTATTTTCTTTAAAATATTATTTTAAATGTTTTTTCCATTACTCTATTATTTATTATAATTTTCTTACTGTAAAGGAAATCAAAAACATGAGTCATATGGAATAAACATTCTGATTAGGATAAAATTCCTTTCGAAATTTCAACCAGATAAGATTCTTGAAAACTGGTCATTTTTTTTTTTTTTCGTTTAAGACTACCGAGGCAGAACATAATTTCTGAGAATGAATGCAAATGAAATATTACTTATATACAAATAAAAATGGCAAAGTGACAATTCAGTTTTCGAATATTTGAGCATAATTACTTGAATGGAATTTATTGAAACTAGCTTTTGTCTTCTTCATGAAAATTTAGAACATTTCATGGTCAAGCATTTAATTTCAACGGAATCGTATACAGCTGTCATATACGTTATAAATATCATTCATAAGTTTCCCAGGAAAATTATATTGATCCGCAAAGTCTTCTTAAAAATTTGTAATTGGCATTTTGTACTATTAACTCCAAATCCAATGTTTCCTAGTTCCAGTTGCTCGGGTCACCCACTTTATTAATAAAATCCGATAACCCTTTAATGGAGTCTAGGTGTAACTCTCTAGTATAGATGATGCCTGAAGAAGTTAATCTAGGGAGGGCATGAGCCTCGCATTCGTAAATGATATGCCTGGCCGTTTCCTCTTGCGTATGACATTTCCTGCAGATAGGGTCTTGCTGAAACAGTCCCATTTTATGGAGGTGTTTTTTGAAATAGTAGTGCCCAGTTATGAAACCTACGATTAAATGTATCTTCTGCCTAGAGCATCTTAGAATTTCAGAGGCAATCCTCGCTGATGATCCACAGATCATACTTTTAGCGTGGGTTTGACCAGGACTGTTGAGCCAAGCTTCATACAACTTCCGTTTTTCCCCTCTAAGAACATTGGTTTTTGCGGTCTTCAAATTGATCCCACAAAAAGTTTCTGCACCAATGGGAGCAAAAGACGATCCTTGTTTAGCAAGTTCATCAGCCCTTTCATTACCTTCGATACCTTTGTGCCCTGGTACCCATACAAGGATCACCTTGTTTCTAGTTGCCAGTTCTGTAAGAAGGTTTCTACATTCCAAAATCATTTTAGATTTGATTTCGAAAGAACTGAGCGCTTTTAAAGCGGCTTGACTGTCACTAAAAATGAGAATCCGCTTACCGTGGTAGCCCTTCCTCATATTTAGTAGCAGACAGTGGATAATGGCCATAACTTCTGCCTGGAAGACCGTAGCGTATCGCCCAAGGCTTACAGATAGGCTGGTTCTTGGTGGCATGCCACATACTCCCAGTCCTGAGATTCTGTTTTTCAGTGATCCATCTGTGTACCAGATTATATATCCTGTTTTAGTTTTGAACATGTTGTAATCCCATTCGTCTCTAGTTGAAAAAACTATTTCAAATGTCCTAGAAAGAGTCACCCCCATAGTCACTGAGCATACTTTAAGCGAAGCCCAAAGATGCGATCCCTTTGCTTGATCCCTAGCAGACTAGAATATTATCCTTTGACATAATTTGTACAGCCCTTCAACTTCCACAATACAAGTTTCAAATTATATTTTAAAAAAAAGTTTTCATGTTAAAATTTAGATTCAAAAACACTACGCTTCTCTCATTAAAATTTAGCAAAAATATTTTTGATATGAAATTGATTCTAGACAACATTTTTAAAATTAGTTTACATATTTTTTCCAAAATCTGATTTTAATGAGCAATGTCTCATTCAGAACCTATTTATATTAGTAGTAGTACTAGCAAGAGTAAGAGTGACATTTTCAGCTGATTATTTTTTGTCAACATGGTGCACAATAACTATTAAATTTACTTTAAATAATAAGACTACTTACAGATATTTGCTTACAATTTCAGCTTTTTTATTATTTATACCCGTTAGATGGCAGCACTAAGGAATTCTGGCATTTCAAAAGTGAGAAAAATAAAAATACCCAGAAGTTTTTACGAATCTTCACATTACACTTTTCCTGAACTTCTCCTAAGCCAAAAGAAAAATCCTATAGAAAAGATACAAAATTTATTATTATACAAGACATACACACAAGTATAATAAAATAATTTAATTAAAAGATCTATGTTAAAAAACAGGTAAAATAATTTATAATTACTAAAAATATCTTTTTTTTAAAAAAAAAATCTAAGAAAATTTTTTTATTATAAATTAGAGTTTATTTTTAAGCATTCTTGAAAATAAAGTAAGTCCTTTTTTTCAAATTTTCAATAAAAATTTTTATAAAATATTATTGCAGATCAGTTTTAAAATTATATGTAACAATTTTCAAGTATTTTACCATTCAAGTGTTTTGTTCAAAAATAAAAATGAAAATTTTCTGTCATTTGCCAACACAAGCGCGAACAAACAATGTTTAACTACTATAATAATTACAGATAAATTTTAAAATCATGCTTGAAATTATGCTGACATTTTTTTTCTTAGATAATTTTTCAGAGATTCAGTCTGAAACAGTAATGCTTTCCTAAGGTTTATAGAAAACTATTTACATATAAGTTATATAAACTAATATGCACAACATTAATAATCTATACTGTTATACTTAAATATGCTCTACATTTCTGTTAATAATCTTTCCATTAACATTCAATGCTTTTTCTCATTTTTTATTGATTATTTGTTTTAAATTAAGAGAAAGATTTTGTTATTTATTAAAAATTGGGTACCGTACCATATACAAATTTTGTATTTATGTTAAAAAAAATTTCAGATTATACCTCATTTTTCAATTCAATTTATGTTTAAATAGGGGTTATTAATTCAATTTATTTTAATATCCTTATTTAAAGACAATAATAACTGATAGAATTGATTTCTGATATCATAAAATTCAACACTTGTTATGAATTTTCAGCAAAAGTTACCCATGTGTGGTTGCTGGTCCCCCATCGGGCACCTCTCTAGGTGGCGGATAGGGGAATGTTTCCCAGATATGGGTGGTACCCGGAAAATGAAATACCCGGGGCGGACCAAAACTAGCATGCCGCGTCTGTCTCAGAGTGAGCGGCTTCTACAGCGTCTGTTCTCCATGTAAGGCGGCTGGCTTGTGGGGGCTAAGTCATACTTCAAGTCATAAGGAGTCATAAGTCATACTCCGGTGCCCCAGGCCTTCGGGTCATTGAAAATGTGTGTATGCTCACTTACTCTTTGCCATGAAACCTCCCACAAATGGTATTGATCGCCCATCGCACTGGCAAATCAGGGACGCTGCTGGGGTTTAGGCAGAGGGCCTCGGTTGTCAAGTAAACTACAGTCTTCAATCCCGCATTACCTGGGGCTTGAGCAGCTACCAGGCGCGTCGGCACGTGGTGGACAGCCGAATGTCCTGTAGGAATGACAGGATAGCCTTGAATATAGAATCAGAGGCCGCGAACCAGCTCCCGTAAACCCTGGTGTTATGCGATCCGTGCCTAGGGCTAATTGGCACCACGGTATTGGTGTCTTAACGGAGCCTCTAGTTGCTTGGCGAACTTCTAGAGTAATTTGCCTTGCCCAGTAACTCAGGCCATGCTGGGTGGACTTATATTACCTCAGCTTTTTAATTGTTATCTTGTGGCTGAAAAGACACAAGAAGTAACAAACCTTTCTGCATTTGCAGGTGATGCCTCTAAAGTAGACCTTGCTGAAAAAGACAAGGGAACTCAGAGGCAATCTTGTAAAGGGCAGCAATGAATCCTTCACTTGAGGTAGAAATGACCTCCAAACCATCCTTTTCTGGTGAAAGTCAGGAAGCTATTCCTAGCATGACTGACTTTCTGACCAGATGTTCAGCAAGACCTTATCTGCTGGAAATGTCATATGCAAGAGGAAACGGCAGAGCATGTCATTTACGAATGTGAGGCTCTTGCCCTCCCTAGATTAACTTCTTTAGGCTTCATCCATACTAGAGAGTTACACCTAGACTCCATTAAAGGGTTATCGGACTTTATTAGTAAAGTGGGTGACCCGAGCAACTGGAACTAGGAACATTGGGTTTGGAGTTAATGGTACAAAATGCTGATAAAAGCAGAGGTGCCCAATGACATACAAACCCAATATTAAGAAGAAGAAGAATCCCGCATTACGGCTCACTCAAGATCCTCCAGTGCAATATAAACTGTTTATCCACCCCAGCAAAGAGGACCAAGCTGGATCATTTAATTGAAGTGGCTGATAAGCTTATGAAATTTCCTCCCAACCATCTATGGTACTTCACCAAAAGACCGGGTGAGACCTTCAATCTTAGACCAAGATCTTATCAAACTGTCTTTTCCCGCTATCTGAGTGGGCTCACGAGAGGAATCACCTTTCTGCAGGGGCAAAGGACATTTCCAGACTGTCCTTGGTGTTCCGTCAATATGGCATCCCCTGGACATATCTTGACCTGCCTAAATTTTAAAAAAGACGATGTCCTTCGGGACCCATCACATTTTTTAGACATTTTAGATATTTTTGGTTTTATGGGGTTTGTCTAGCCTAGCTAGACAACCTGAGATAAGTAACAACAACAACGCAAAATTTAAATTCGGTTATCTTAACAAAGAATACTTGATACTTAAAAAATTGAAGAAAATAAAATTAGTTGCCGCAGTATAGACATATGCAAATTGCAAAATACTATCTTAAAATTTGATAAACAGTGTCATTGTTTTAAAAATTACGATAATAAAGTCTCCATTTGAAAAAAGCTCTGTTGAAAGATTTCAGTTTAATGTTTCAACTGCATTCAGACTTTTTTTAATTTTTTTAATCATAATATTTATAATATTATTATGTTCCTTAGATTTACTTTTTATAGCACTGAGAATTTTGTTATTAATAAAAATACAGAGTTAACAAAGATAAAGTTATTTTTTAGATTTTTTTATTTAAATAACTTTTTGGTTAAAACTACGAATTAAAATATATCTGTATTAATTATATTTGTTCCAAATAAACTACCAAAATTTTTTAATTATTTTCTACGTTCTGTTTAATAATTCACTCTAAAAGTGCTCTAAGAAACAGTATGAAACAATTTAGTGTCAATTTATCGATATTTGTTCTATTGTTTGACGATATATTGACCAACTTTCTTGATCAATGAATTTTTACGGAAATACCATTTTTTTAAATGTTTTTTATGTCGTCAAAAATTATGTACTCATTTTCTCAAGTTAAAGTCTAAACTAAGTGAGTATGTGATAAATCAGGTGTGAACCAGATCCTGACAAAACCAAGAGCATACAGGACAGTTGTCCCGGCTATCCACCGCGAGGGCCTTGTAAATAGAGTAAATTAATTTTACTTTATCCTCATTAACAAACTTTTTTAAGCAAAATATCAGTACAATGTAAAATCCGTCATTTTCATTTTAGCTTCTTCATTAATCTATCGTATGAACAGAAAAAAATCAGTATTTCTTAAAAATCTATAGCTTTCTAGGTCAGAATTCCGCTAAATGTTTGCAAATTAAGATGGACAAATTTGGCCAGTCAGAAACATGTATATATTTTTACATATCACAAAATAGGACACGTTTACAAAAATAATAGCTGCTGATTGGCTGCATTGAGCCTTCGTAATTGCGAAAATTTAGCTGAATTCCGCCCTCATGTCGGCAAGGATAGGGATTTTTCGCAAACTGAAAGACTCTCTCTTTCTCTCTCTTTGGATTTTTAATTACGTATGTTTTTCTTCATTTATTGTTGCTGAGAACTGAGGAGTACCCATAGAAGTCTCTCTCTCTCTCTTTGGATTTTTAATTACGTATGTTTTTCTTCATTTATTGTTGCTGAGAACTGAGGAGGACCCATAGAAGTCTCTCTCTCTCTCTTTGGATTTTTAATTACGTATGTTTTTCTTCATTTATTGTTGCTGAGAACTGAGGAGGACCCATAGAAGTCTCTCTCTCTCTCTCTTTTTAGATTTTTAATTACGTATGTTTTCCTTCATTTATTGTTGCTGAGAACTGAGGAGGACCCATAGAAGTCTCTCTCTCTCTCTTTGGATTTTTAATTACGTATGTTTTTCTTCATTTATTGTTGCTGAGAACTGAGGAGGACCCATAGAAGTCTCTCTCTCTCTCTTTTTAGATTTTTAATTACGTATGTTTTCCTTCATTTATTGTTGCTGAGAACTGAGGAGTACCCATAGAAGTCTCTCTCTCTCTTTTGGATTTTTAATTACGTATGTTTTTCTTCATTTATTGTTGCTGAGAACTGAGGAGGACCCATAGAAGTCTCTCTCTCTCTTTGGATTTTTAATTACGTATGTTTTCCTTCATTTATTGTTGCTGAGAACTGAGGAGGACCCATAGAAGTCTCCTCTCTCTCTCTCTTTTTAGATTTTTAATTACGTATGTTTTCCTTCATTTATTGTTGCTGAGAACTGAGGAGGACCCATAGAAGTCTCTCTCTCTCTCTTTGGATTTTTAATTACGTATGTTTTTCTTCATTTATTGTTGCTGAGAACTGAGGAGGACCCATAGAAGAGGCCTCCAATTGGGAATGTCGTGCCCTGAGCCTTTCAACAGCTTTAAAGGCTATATTTTATGCGGTGTCTAAGGAGGATTTTTAAGATTTTACTATGTTCTTCGGTGTGAAACAGTTGTGGCTCAATTCCATCTGATGTTTAATCAAGGAAAATGATTGCTTCAATTTTTATTCTTTGCATGCACATTTTTCCAATTGAGACTTGGGAGTTTTTCTATTTCTTTCCATAAGAGTGACAAAATAAATTTCCGTATCATATGATACTGGATAATTACTGCGCCTATGACTTATTTATCAAGTACAGTGCAGGAATGGTTGTACTTTATTCCATACGAAAATGGAGTAAAATTCTAGAAGTTTCAAGGGCACTTGAAAATTTTCGGATTTCAGGAGCTATGAGTTGTACGAACCTTGAAATAAAAGTACATCACCAAATTATTTTACAGATATTGTTGCAAAAACACTATGTAAGAAAAATTAATTATTCCTCTGAATTAAATACTTAAATAAAGGTTCTTGCATTAGGCCATGAGTGATATGACCAATAAGTAACATATCATATAGATATCGCAAAGTAATAAAAAATGATACATTATTAATATTTTTCAAATGGTTTACAGAAGCAGCTTTTAACAGCTAAAGGATTGATAAATTTAAGTTATTGCATACGTAAATGCAATTATAATATAAAAAAATCTATTATTATTTAGATCGTAACTATAATTTCGTCATAAGTGAAAATTTGATATCAAAAAATTATTATTTGAAGCATTTTCTTCCAAAATTTAAATCAAACTAACTTAGAAATCTTCCTAAAATTAAAGGTAGTTTTATTTCAGCAATGTCAAATTAAATATATAAAAATTTATTAAGAGCAACTTTCTGGAATATCTCACTAATATATTGTATTACATACTTTAAAATTCATTTTTCTTTATAACAATTATCCTTTTTTTAGGCTTGAAGACACCTGGTTCTATTTAGCTAAAGTGCAGTTATTATTTTAAAATGTTTATAAGGAAGAAAATAATGCTGCTATGCAAATATAGATGGCAGCACTGAAATATCAGTTTTTATGATTACGATTAAAGGGCAAGATAGAGGTCAAAATGAGAGAAAATAAATTTCAATACAAAAAATATTAAAGATAATTTTAGAATACATATATGTCACCTTCTGAAGCTAAATAAAGTAAAATATAGAATCATGAAACAATTATAAATTTCCTTCTTGTTAAATAAGTTACAATTTTGTGCAATTCTTTGTTACATTTGTGCACTTCACATGGATGCTCTCATCAATTGGTTATTTTTTATTGTGATTGCAATATAATGTGCATAACAAGCATTACGCACATTTTAAACTTTTAAGATAAATTAAAAACTAAAAATAAATACCAAATATATTTATAAAAAATAAAATTAATTACAACCATTAAAGGATGAATCCAATCGACCTTAAACAACATGGGAAAAAGTGAGTTATTAAACAAAAAATGCGATAATATTTAGAACAGTTTGTTAAGTTTTGATACATATATTGCGTTTTTAATGGAAAAAATTTGATGAATTCATGATTAGATGAATTATGATGAATTTAATGAGTTCATTGCACGCGGATTAAAGAAGCAAAGGTAAACAAAGCCTCGTAACGAGCATGAACAGAATTGAAGCTTAGTTTTAAACTGCATTCAAGAATAAGGCATATCACAGTATTTATATATCGATACATACAGTACAAAATATAATATTACATTAAATGCATAATAACTTTTGAATGGTATAATAACATAACTGTTTTTAGAAAAACTTTTTTAAATATATATAGAGTATAAATACAATTATAATAGCACAAAATACACACCTTTAAAATGAAACAAAATCACATAACGCGAAATTGAATTTGTAAGATCACTTCAGTAAAAATTAAAAAAAATGAGATTTTTTTATATTTTTTTATGTTTTTATACTTATCTAACGCAACTTTCAAAATTACAATTTCTGCACAGTAAAATGTCACCATATTCTATTTCATTTTAAGCGTCTGTGACATGTATTATTGCAGTGGTTGTTGAATGCAGTCGAATGGTAAGCGCTTCGCCTTCTTAAATCAGTTTGTGGGTTCGAATCCCACCTTGGGTGCACATGCTGTGGTGGCTCGGAATCCGAACTGTGTCCGGTCTGTAGTTCCCTCGTGTGCAGAAAAACGTAAGTCGAGGGTTTTCGTCCACTTGCATATCGATGGATTCTGAACTGTTAATTTGTTTATTTCGTTCTTGATATTGCGTAGGTGTCAAGAGTACAGGTTCATTCTCTTCGTGACTATTTGTCATTGGCGATGTTGAATGTTTATGAAGGAGATGATCTAATTTCCTTTTAAAAACGAAACAAGAACTTTTAGAGTTACATCTTGCTATTGAATGAAATCCACTTAAGCAATTTTTACAAAGCCGATTTTTTTAAAAACCAAATCTTATCTTTCCGATAATTTCGTTTTTTTAAATACATTAGAGTGGTACAGCGCATGTGTTTGTGTTTTACAAGCAATGCACACAATTTAGGAGATATGTCAGAGTTAACAAAAAAAGATTGATTTGTCGGCATTAAATTTAGAGGTAATGTTTGTTTAAATATTATTTAAAATTTGACACCTTCTTTCTAAGAATTCCAGGGAATCATGGATGTTTGTATCGAATTCAGGTACATTGTTATCTTTCAATGTTAATTAAAATTGTTTGCGAGATTCTCTATATAATTTATCAAGTACAATATTTAATAACAAAGCATCAGATAATTTATCTCTTCCGAAACTTAAGATTTTTCAAAATAGTATCTACAATATTGCGTAAATCTTTACCTGATTCATGTTTTAAAGGATGAAGTTTTATAATGTTTTTGATATAACAGTTAACAATTAATCTTTTGTTTTCATATCGTTGTTCTAAAGCTTTAAAGAGAGATGAAAAGTTATCGTCAGCAGTTTCCATGCCTTTAGTTTCTCCCTTAAGTGATCCACGTAAATAATGTAATTTTTCATATTCAGTAAGTTCACAATTTTCACTAATTAAGCTATTAAACTGAGTTTTGAATAAGTTCCAATCCTCATATTTTTTGCTGGAAAATGGAAGTTGGATTTTCGGAAGCATTATAAAAACATTTTTTAGGTTGATCACTGATAATACATTCAATATCTTTGTTTTGAACGTAATCAATATTTATAATTTTTTATTTATTAATTGAGATTTTGAGGCTTACTTCTAATATTTGAATAGCATCGTCAACTTCGGTAAGAGAGAGTCGTCGACCTATTGGAATTCTTCTTCCTTAAGAATTTTATAGTACTTTTCTTTAAACGCTTCCTAATCTCTGTTGTATAGAGAGTAAGATCTCCAATAGAGCCTGAAGCTCATAAATGTCCATATCATTTTGCTCTTCTCTCTGTGACAACATTTATTTTTCTCAGTTGGCTTTTGATGCCACCGCGCTTCCGATTTGGCAGTATCTCTGTCATCCTAGCGATCTGAATTTATTATTTTAAATTCAATCATAAAGTATAAAATTGTTTATTCCATAGGATCTGGTTCACCTCTGAGTCGCTATGGACCAAAATGTGCGGAGGTTGAGTTCATTAAATACCAAACAATTGTAAATAAAGCGTTTATTTTGCTGCGCATTTTGGCAACTTGGTTTTGCGAAAGAGTACAACATCGACTTACAAGAAAAAGGTTGCCGTAGATTGCATGATTACAGAACGCGCCAACTAGGATGCTCCGTAGCCAAGTTTGATAATCTTGTAATAAATCTTTAATTTATATGGTTTTTAATGTAAATAGATGTGTTATACTCATGTAATTCAAATAAATGATTTGAGTAGAAACTTTAAACTAAAAATTCGAATTAAAAATTTAGAAAAAAATTAAAACGTCTTTCGATTAATAACGATTCAGTGATAAAAATTTATTCAATGCTACTGATTTATCTCTCTTTGGCTATTTATATTACGGGATTGTCTTTTTGATAATTTCATCAGAAGACGGGAAATTTCGATTTCAGTTAGTTGGACAGAACTTGATACTGCGGTCAGCTTATTCGATAGTTCCTATTTCTTAATAGCATTTCACTGTTAGAGAGTAAGCTTATTGAAAATGGATGTAATTTGCGAAAATAAAAATCAATATACTTTTACCTGGCAAATTGAAAACATAATTTTCAATCAAATATTTAATTTGTTAGACGAAAAGGAACTTACAAGTCCCTTATTCAAGGCAGAGAATTTAGAACAAACATCATGGTATTTAACTATTGAAGACAAATCTGACTGTAGAGATAGAACACGCAAATTATCGTGTTATCTTGTAAGGCATTTGGAAAATGAAACGGATGAAATTCGAATTCGATGCCAGTTAAAAGCCTCTTCTGTTAACAAGTGTGTTTCAATAAATATGGAAGAGAGTTCTATGGTATATCAATTTGGAACGGAAAGATCTTCACACTTTTTTGGTGAGATAACATTTCCAAAGGATTCACTAGAATCAGAAGAACTTATTATCATAAAATGCCAAATGAAAGGAATCTTTTGTGTTGAAAACCCTATTTCTCTAAGCAGTGGAGTTCGAACTGAGGCAAATATATTTCAGTGGTGTCCTCAAAGCTTATCAGAAACGAAATTACTCTCTGTAAAACGGGATATACAGTATGAAGTTTTTTTCACAATTACGAGAACCTATGAAGACGTTAAACTTCATAGGTTTGTCTCGATAACAATCCGCAAATCTGATTCCAGTAGTTCGATCAAGTGCTATACACAGTGTGCTGTTTCAGTGAAGTGTCAAGGTTCTTTAGAAAAACATGAAGAAACGTGCGAAATGCTTCTAAATCCTTTCAGTGAGAATGATATTTTTGATTTTGACTTGACTTACATGCAGAGATCATGTGACAAATGGTATTCTGTTAAAAATTTTACCATTGATGGAGTTATCTTAACTTCAACTATGATTGACGAACACAGTTCCACAGGCGGAAGAAAACCCACTGACATTCTGAGAAGAGACCAACTTCGAATGTTTGAGAACAGTATGCATGCAGACGTGAAACTGCAAATTGGAAGTGATTCCTTCCCTGCCCACAAAGATATCCTCGCTTCTCGTTCCCCTGCTTTCTTTGCCATGTTTAGTGGAGAAACAATTGAAAATCAATCTGGGATCGTGAAAATCACAGACATGGATGCCAATACTCTGAATTCGCTGCTCAAGTATATGTACGCAACGGTCATCGATAATCTCAACTACGAGAATGCCTTGAAGCTACTAGTGGCGGCTGCTAAATATCAGATACCTTCCTTGAAAGAAGTTTGCTCCAATTACTTGTTAGTTTCTCTCACTGATGAGAATGTCTGTGAAGTTCTTTCTGTTGCTGATATGATCTCTTACTTAGAATTGAAAACTTCAGTCATGGAGTACATGAAAGAACATGCAAGTAAAGTCTTAACTTCAGACGGCTGGAAACAGCTGTTGGAAACAAATGCAAATGTGGCAGGTGAAATGTTGAGTGTTATCTCTAAAAATATTAAAGTGGCTCTTAATGAAGATTGAGGTAAGTGTATTTTTTAAATTTTTTATAGTTCGTTCTCGATTATTTAATATCTATTTTTTATGCAATTTCTTAAGTCTTTTAACTTAGAATTTTTTTTACATTATCATTATAAGATGTAAGTGCACATATAGAAAGATACAACGCAGCCTTAAAGATTTTCATGAAAAAATAAAACTATGAAATTGAAATTTATTTCCATATCTTCATTATCATATACTTAAATATTCATAAACAGTTTTCTATTCAATAAGCGTTTCCTTGAAATCCATACCTTCCGTTTATCTCTGATAGGTTACGCTTAAGAAGTATGCTGTTAAACTGCAGTTCAGGAAGTCGTAAAAAGCTCTAAGTAGCGGTTACTCAAGCTCCAATTATTAGTTTATATATCATCAATTAAAATTTTACAAGAAAAGGTTTAATTTTACTTGAAGGTTTGTCACTCGTTTTTTCTACAAGCTTTTAGTTTTAGCATCTTGCTTTTCTACAAGCTTTTAGTTTTAGCATCTTGTAGCATAAATAAATGTATATTTAACTAAATACAAAATCTATAAATAGAAATTTGTATTTTAAGCAGAAACCATTCAAGATGTGTCCTTGAACAGTAAGTATTTCGACTCCCTTTTTGCTGTTCATAGTTGTGCTGACATCAGAATTACATGTGATTTTTGTAGTACGTTTGATATTTTGTAAGGACATATTCAAAGTCTAAACTTTGTGAAATGAATTTGCTTCCTGGTCAGCTGAGAACATTCAGTTTTGTTCAATATCAAAAAAGAGATCCGTTTTTATATTATATTTTAATTTGAAAGACTGACATCATTTTCATTTTGAGTCTTTACTATTAAGGAAAACAGTTCACTATTTTTTGAATACGAATTTTTTGTGAAGTTTCAAAAAATTACAAACCTGGAAAATACGTACTGAAATAAATGAATAAACTATGAAAAATCATTTAAATTTACATTAAAAATCGAAAATACTCGATAATTTAGTAAAATAAATAAATAAATAAAAGGAAATAAGAGAGAAGGAAAGAAAATGCACTTACAAGAAAAGTTAATTTTTATACTTACTTTATATAAAAATGCATTTATTTGAATTCAAAATTAATATTTGAAAATAAATTGCTTATATTAAATTTTTAACCTCTTTATTAAAAAATTACGTAGCACTTATGTACTGCAGTTTGAAAGTAATATCTCTGGTACTCATCTGAATTTTGGCCTTAAGTAGATAAGCAGATACAAGAGAGGATAAAAATAGTTTCTATTTCCGGGTTCATTTTATATCGCACTGTTGTACAATCTCAACATTTCTTGGGTCATTTAAATTTTTATGTGCAAAATTCTGTACATGGAGTTGAAGATAAATGGATATTAAATTTACAATTTATTTTGGTATTGTATTTATTCAATCATTCAAATTTTTTTTTAGATTGTTTACTTTGGAAGCTAAATTATTTAAAAGAAAATAGTAAATAAAAAACAGAATTTTACATTATTTCCGTGTATTTTATTTTTCCAATTTTAAATTTCAAATATAGCACACTTATGTTTAGTACTTTGTATTATATATGCTATATTAATCACTTAGCGTAAAAAATAATTAAAATCTGTAAGCAGGTTTTTTTTTTGGCTAAGAAAAATAATTTCAGATTTTATTGCACAAAAAGTCATATTTTTCTATACATCGATTGTAAAACTGAGGCAGAGAAAACTAATGATTCCAGTCCTATTTAAATTATTGCATTATTACGTAGTAATCTAGCAAACACATTTTCGCTAAAAATATGTATCGAAAAATATTGCAGATTGATCACATTTTTCCAAATGTGAGAAAAAATAGCATTTCAATTATATCTTCAATGAAACAATTTGAAAAACTAATTGATGTATTCCAAATTTAAAATATATTTTTATTTTTATATCGATTAGTTTACTAGAAACATCTCTAAAAATATATTTACTTGCGTTAAAAATAAATGTATATAAAACTTGGGGTTATAGGTAAGTAAGTAAATATGTTCAATTTCTGCAGCTATATACTACAGAGAACGTAGTGTAGGCACTAATAAGGGACACAGCAGTCTCTGGCTTGCCCATGAATCGAATCCTCGAAATTCCAGGCATAAGAATCACGATTTACTGGTGGTTATCGAAATAAGGAAAACAAACAGAACTCTTAAATTTATAAAGAATCCTTATTAATAGTGTATAATAAACCGCACTACAGCTTGGATTCAGGATGGAGCTGGTCAACTATAATTTCTCTACACCTCTTTCTAATGATCTTCTCTTTCAGGGTTACGATTACTCTAGCAGAAAATTACCACACAGCTGCTCATATTGTGACATTTATCTACATACTTGACACAGTTGGAAGATAATCATGGTCTTACTCTTTTACAAGTATTATCCAAACGTGCATTCACTCTGTCGTAGGAAAAATTTTGCAAAAGATTTGTCAGATCATATTTTTTTCTTATCACTTTTTATGAATAAGACATCATGATATGACATTTAGATATAATATCTGAGAAAATTCCTTTGAGAATATCGGCTATGCTGAGAATGTTCTTTTTATGAAAGTGTCTTCTATCTGTAGTCCTTAACACAGGAGAATCCATATGCTTCATATCTGTGGTTACTTTATTCACTTTTTAGATTCAACAAGCCGTTTCAATATTCGTCGATGTTTTTTACTCAGCTTCGCCTTCCATCCATAATTTTGCTTTTCTGCAATGTTTTGAAGGGATGTATGTATTACTTTGGGGACATTACCTCTAAGGCAGGCCACACACTGAGGCGACAGAAGACGAGCAGCACGACATCACGTCGTTAAAACTGGTTTTCCCTTTGCTGCGCACGCACACTGGAGCATCGAGAACGCGTCAGCTTCACTTAAGTGACAGGTGTCTACCATTTGTGACTTGTGCTATTTTTATCGCTTGTCGCTTACATGTACATATCTTTGTGTTTGATTTCATTTCTTCAAAAGTGAATTTCCATTGTTCACAAATGAGAGAATATGCTGCATTTAACCAGTTTCATTAATTTTGTGAAAAAATATTTCCTGCATTATATGTTTTTAGCGAAGATTATTCTAATCAAAATAGTAGTATTTAAGTAAAAAAAAAAAAAAAAAAACCTTTGATGGAAATATCTATTGAAATGAAATTTCCTGGTTATTTTTATTCTAATTTTTAATGATTTGTAGTTTATTTAATTGTAAATTTAAAATTTGTAATACAAAAATTTTACGAAATTTAAATAAAATTAATAAGTTTCCCGTGCAAAACATTTTTAATCGATAAGTGTTTGCAGTTGAAATAAATCATCTTATAAAGTAAATTTTATACAAGTTTTTTTTAAATTTCTTGTTTAAATGCATAGATGTTTCTGAACTATTAATTTCTAAATTTTAAAAAATTATCAAATTAAAATAATCTTATTAAAAAACTAGTTTAAATACTATAGTACTATTAAGAACCTCTATCGATATGAGTTGCTATGGGTTTTAGTATTCACATATCTTCTTGTACATTATTATAATATTGTTCAAATTAATTTTTAACTAACATAAAACATTATAAGAGTTACTATTTGGATTGCTCAGTTATTTTACATTTAAAATAATTTTTATATATATTTTTTAAGAATTTCCATTGACATGTATTATTTTTAATTACTTTTAGTTTTGAACTGATTCATATTGAACTAATTTGTTATAATGCATAAATATGTATTAATTTTTACTTAGGTATCATAACAAATTTTAAATATCATTAAAAAGTAACTAAAATATATATAAAAAAATCTAATATATTTAAAATAACTTTAACAAAATATTTCTAATGTCATTTTTGAGTCCATGAATTGAAGAAACATTAAAATAACACCTATTGTGAATTGGGCAGAAATATCAGAAAGTTACCAGGTAAAAAGAACATTTTTTGCTCCTTTAAAAAGCGTATTGTTCTCTAGTTAGTATTTAATACTTATGGTTTTAGTTTTAAAAGCATTTATAAAATTATTAGCATTTACAATTAACATATCCCAGCAAGAGATTATTACGATCTTATTCATAACAGAAGTATTGGAAAGCACATCGTATATAATTTTTTTATGTTAATGTTACATAAAGGAATGAAACTTAGTTTCAATTTATACTTTTAAATCAAACAATAAATTTACAACCTTTGCAAATTTACCTATTTTTTATAAAAAAAATTTCCAATTTGTGTATCTTAATGCCATTTTAGTCGAACTTAAACCTGAAGTATGAACCAGTGTAAATTTAGTGTTGTGTTAATTAATAAATTGGAAGAATGCGCCTTTGTTCTGAAAGTACAGTAAATAATATTCAATAGAAATCAGTTGTGATTTGAAATAACAATCAAACATTTTCTTAAGTTTTATACCTTGCCTATTGCGATAATTTTGTGTTTACAATTTAAGTCCCATTAATATCATTTTTTTAATAAAGTATTTTCTTTTCTTTTTAAAACTTCTAATATTTAATAACAATGTCAACGATTTAGAGGCCACATAAATTCTCAGGCAAACGCAGAGACAGCGAAACAGACAAGTAAACGCCGGAACAGAAGAGTAGAAATGTAAACAATATCAGCTCCGATGTACTGCGCATGCGTGAGATCTTGCTTCCATCGCTTCAGTGTGTGGTACTTTTCGACATGCCGCTCGCGTGTAGCAGCACTATCGGGAAGCAATAGGTGCGCGTTGAAGACATGCTCCCTCAGTGCGCGGCCTGCCTAAAAACGCCTAAAAAATTATAATGTTTCGGTTACACTTGTTCAGGCTACACAAGCTTCTATAATTTGGTGCGTTTGAAAATTTAAAAGCGAGGCGACATTTTACTATCCTGGAAAAGAACACCCAAAGATTTACAAAATTTCAATTGCATTACAACACTTATTATTATCAACTATATAAACATGAGAGTTAAAACAAAAACAACTATTTCACTAATTTTATTTCTAAATTCCTTATTAACCAATCTTTCTGTTGAGGCGTTAAAAAGTGTTAAATTGAATTTATAGAAATTATTTTCGTTTCATGATAAAGATAAGAGATTTATTTACTATAACCAAAATTGAAAATGCAATACCAAACAAGAGTGGCCAAAAATGTATGCAAATTTCAGGGTAGGCGCACCTTAACGAATTATGCAGATGATGTGAAATGCACAGCTCTGCAGCGCACTTAGGATAAGGTATGCGTTAAAGAACCGGCAGAGTGAGTAATATTCGTGCCATTATCGCTGCTTGGAAAATAATCGTGGAAAATTCATTCTTGTCACAAAGAACGCGTGTAAATGCTGAAAATGTCAGAACATCGTCAACGGAGCCAGTTCCAGCAGACCAGGAGTTTACGAAGGGCTAGGTGAACGAACTGAGAAGAGTCGGTTGGTCCTTACTGCAAATCGCAGCTGATAGACATCTGGACGTGTCCACAGTGCACCGGCGGTGGTGAAGATGGTTGGAACAAGGAACTGTAGAGCGTTTGCAGTGTACCGGTGCAGCCAAAGTGACGTCAACACGCGTGGATCGACAGGAAGGCGGCGGAGGCCCTGCAAAGCACGTCTACCGAAACTGTGCCCAATCCTCTTTATCAGCATGATAACGCCCGACCGCGCATCAACCAACATGTCCTGAAAAATGTACAGCTTCTTCCCTGACCACCGTGGTCGCCGGGTCTCTCATCAATCGAACTCGTTTGGGATATGATTGGACGCCATTTGCAGACCTTCCATTGCATACTTCCGAAGAGGCACTTTGGTAAATGGTTGACAGGGAATAGAGAGTCATTCCTCAGGACACCATCTACTCTCAATGACTCGGTGGCTAGACGTGTTGCTTCGTATATCAGTCCACAGGGGTCCTACAGTATACATGACACTGTTCTCACTCGGTACTATGCATATCATTGCAAATATAGATAACTATAGATTGTTGTCTCTCTCTGCTTACGGAATTGTGTCACTTTCTGGCAACTCCTTCTAGGAGTTGCATTTTCAATAGCGGGCAGTGTATTTCGCTTACTTTAAAAGTGGAGGGATAAAAATAGGGCTGAAATGTGTTTATGCAATTTTAAATGACTCCGTAGTCAAAATCTAGTGTACTAGATTGGTTGGTTAAATGTTATGGCGCAAGGTCCAAAAATGGACATGCTGCGCCATTATTGTACTAGAATACATAAATTAAAATATCTTTCTCTTATTAAAATTAAATAAACACATATTTTTTGTAACTAAATTGAACTAATGTTTTTTGTAAGAACAATTTAAAAATTCATTTCAATGTTACAGATATTTAAACTTTAAATTAAAATTAAATTTTTTTAATAAATTACATAAAATTGATAAAAAAAAAATTAAGTTTTTTTAATATATGTATATGCTTATTTTAATAATTTAATCATAAACTTATTTTTATTGACTTCATTTTATAACAAATGCTTTCCGTTACTTCAGTAGCATAATTTCGTAATAATTTTCACTCGTTAAATGACATATATTTTTCAATCTTTGAATGTAGTTCAATAGCATTTCAATCTAAAATTAAGTGATCCTTTTAATTACATTTTTATATCTATGCACATTTTAATAGCTTAATACTTAAAATTATTCAGGTATATATATTATTATAAGATATTACTATTATTATTTGAGTCTAAACTTATGCATTAATTTGAAATATAAACATTATTTTCTCTTTTTATAGGATAAACAGAATTTCATTTGTGACTGAATTCAAGAAATTAAAAAATGAAGTGGCCAGATATTGTTTTGTATGGGCCAGAAACTGTATTGTATGCTTAATTTCTGCTATACATTACTTTTTTAAATATTTAGTCATGTCTTTTACGAAAATTGTATTTTATTAACAATTCCATGATAAATATAGTGATAATTTTGCTTTATTTTTTTATAAAGAATTTGATGAATTTTAATTGTCATTAGTTATATCCATATTTATGTAGGGTTGTTATAGAAAACGTGGAAATCAACTAATTTTTGAAATTCAAATATAATTGTGACAATTTTACTTTTAATTATATAAAATATGTATGTTTCGCATCAAAAATAAAAAAAAAAAGATTCTGAAGAAAAAATTATTTTTTGAAGAATCTTAAAATGGGAAAATAATACCCATTTCCAAAAATTAAGCACAAAGATGTAAAATGCAAAAAAAAAATCAACAAATACTGCTTTGATTGACACAAAATTCGGCAGGAAAGTAGCATATATATTTATGCATAAAATAAAATCAATAATTATATACAGAAATGAAAACAATATTAAATTTTTGTAAGTTATATCAGATGACATAAGTTATGGAGATTTAAACAGAATTATGTATAAAGTGAAAATAAACAGCATAAAATGAAAAAAGGACATTAAACAGGTATGCGATCCCCCCTCATCTGTATGTGAAGTTTACACCTTGTGACCATGCTTTCAATTAGGTGGTCAACCACCGCAGAATTAAGCAATAGCCATTCTTGAAGAGCAGTTTCCAGCTCGATAAGAGTGACTGGAGGTGGGAAACGAAGATACAACACGGCCGAGAGCATCCCAAATATTTTTAATGGGATTAAGGTCGGAAGAATATGCTGGCCACGCCATAAGCGCAATCCCTTCACTCTCCGGGTAGTCATCGATGATGTCAGCTCTATGGGGACGTGCGTTATCGTCCATTACAACAAAAGTAGAGCCAACTGCTGCAGCGTACAATCTCACAACAGAATCTAGGACTTCATCTCGACACCGGACAGCCGTCACAGAATCCCATTTAAAGATGTGCAGGTCGGTGCGGTATCCAAATGAAATCCCAGCCCACACCATAATGCTTCCGCCTCGGAATGCGTGATGTTCGGTGATGTTTTGGGGCTGATTGCGTGTTCCTTGTTCAGTCCATATCCTTATACGCTTGTCCTCTGGCTCCAGAGCAAATCTTGACTCATCAGTAAACATGGTATTGCCCCAGACAAATGGAAATGTTTCCGGCACCACTTTAATCGTGCCCCTCTTGTTTGGAGGGATATACACACAATTCGGGCGTACAGTTCACTTATATGTAATCTTCGGCGTACAGTAGCTGCAGGTATCATCTTACCAATCGACGCTGTATTCATAGATAGAAACACGTATGTCTTGAAAACAAAACGTACGAAAGTTTTAAACACCTTCTATCAGCACTTGCAATCAACTTTTGTAACCCTTCGTAAAGCTGGTATCTTATAAGACTGCCCTTTTTGCATATTTCTTGACATGAAAACGCGATTGGCTGTTACCTAACATATTTACATACTTTCATCTACCTCTGCAGCAATTTGCATTCTCTTCAATTCTGATTGGCTTCCGGTAATTAGCATTTTTCCCTCCGCGTTTAACTTTAGGAAGTGAGTAGTTCTTGATCAAAAATATAATAAATTAGAAGAAAATAAAAAAAACGATAAACAAAGTTAAAACAAGTTAAATTGATAAATAACTTATTAACAATAAAAATATGTATATAAATTAAGATGCTTTGCTTCCCCTGATTATTTATCCAGCGTAATTTTTGGTTCATTATATAAATAAAATTTAGGAAGAGAGATTCCTTATTGGAAACTAATAAATACCTCTTCCCCCCCTTCTTTGATACTTACATTTGATTTAAATATAATGTTCACAGCATAATGCAACTTAAGTTGCAAATTTAAAGTTGTTTAAAAAATTTATCCTTTCAACAAAAATATATATATTAAAATTTAATAATTAGCTGAGCTTTGATTAAATTACTGTTTTGAAAATAATAATTCGTAATCAAAACTTCAATTGTATGAAAAACAGCTTTACAGAAGAAATATTTCAATAAATCAAATGGAAACTTAGTATTAAGATATATAAAAACCCCACTTAAAAATACTATGTATATAACTCTAATATTTAATGCAAAAAAAAAAAAAAAATCAAGTTTTGAGGTGCATTCCTAAATTGTTGTGAAGCCAAATAAATAGTAAAGCAATAAAACCTGGTTTTGAATTTAAAAAAATATTTAAAAGCATTTATCTTTCAACATCTTTAATTAGCAGCAAACATGGAAACATTTAAATAAAGTATCTCATACTGGAAAATTTGGCATCATATCTGGCAATTGCAAATGATGTAAAAGATATTGTGTTTTGAAGGAAATATATTTAAAATATAATCACCAATTGCAATGAAATATTTCCAAACGCCACATAAAAATTTTTCTTCCCCAGATAATGTAGCAACAATATCAAACGTATCCTTTCCTACAACTAAATCACAAGATTCATTTTGATTACCACAGGAATAATAATCCACTTCTCTCTCAAAATATTGTACTTCTAATAAATAATGATTCAATAAACTTGGTATATTAATTCATTCAGTGGGCATAACTTTTAAGTTCATTAATTCCTGAATGACTAATCTATAATAAGAAATACAGTTGAATATCTTAACAATATGATACAAAAAACAGACTGAAATTTATAGGAAATATAATTAGAGGAAGGGAAACATTTTATGCTCATATATATTTTGAGATTTCGATTCAATAACTTTAACAAAAGATTTTCTTGCACTTTTCTGACCACATTTCAAACCGTTTTTTATTTTAGGCTTAATTTATACATAGACATTAACTTTTTTTCCTTTTTTTAATTCCTTTGATGCTGAATGGTGTCAGATTTTCATAATATGCAGACTATTCAACTTAAACTATATTGTGCATATACTTTGAAAGAAGATCTCGCTGATTAATGAGACTCTGAAAACTTTTACAAGAAAGCCAATGTGTGCACACATGATTAAGGATTTTTATATTACACAATTCTTGATATATTTTTACATATTCTTTTTTGCGAGCTTGTACTAAAATAAAAGTAGATAATAATTACGACCTCCACAATTTTAATTAGCAGTATTGCAGCACTTTTTCCAAAGGCATGATTTATTGAAAGAGTAAAAAATATTTATATTTTTAAAGAAGATTTTTTTATTGATTAATAACAGAAATGATTAAAATATTTTACGCTATCAGTGAAAGTGTAAAACCGAACGATCTTGTGTAAAAATTGTGTTATATTATATTAGTTAATACAATTATGTGCTAATAAATTTGTAATATAATATATGCTAAATAATATATGCTAATAAATTTGTAACTACAATTTTATGAAATAACATGCATGAAAATGTATTCTTTGTACATGGAGATTCTTATTATTTCGTTCCTAAAGAGCTATTATGATGTAATATATGTTAAGAAAATCATAATTGAATAATTTATATATATAGATGCTTAGGAAAGTCACAAGCCTTCTAAATTTCTTTTTAACTTTGAATTCCATGGAATGTAATACACACAGGAGAGAATTTTATCAATTTTTATAAAAAACACAATATTTAATTTTTATACAATTTTGCTTGCATTTAATGTTAAAATAATTTTGTTTTTCCCTATTAAAATTAACCAAATGACTATAAATTACAATCAATAACATAGAAAGATACATAAATAAATACTTAATGATGAATATCATAAGAAATACAATACCAAAATCCTGAAGAATACATTGTTTGACAGTAGTTTAAATCCTAATCTTTATTTGAATTTAAAATTGAACCTATGTTAGCTGAATTGAATATAAGAGTTCAAACATATTTTATTTAGTATATTAATGTTTTTGTTTCGTTGGTGATTTATTGACTAAAAATTAAAGTGAGAAATTATTTGAAAAATGCTAAGTTTTATTATAGATACATTAAACTGGTCTATAGATGCCAAAAACAATAAATAACTTGACTGAATATGAACAAGTTTTGTTCATTTAAGATAAAAAAATTGTTTGAATTATTAATATTTAATAGATTTCTGTGAAATCTCACGTGATTGTGCATAAATCTCCAGAATTACACAATAAAATAGTTAAAAGTAAAAATAAAGTATTATGCAGGAAATATTTAATTATTGAATAATAGGTGTACAGATCATTTGGATGCCTAGCAGACAGGAATTTTAGAGTAATACTTTTTTTGTTTATGTTTTACATTTATGAGCAGCAAAGTATTTTATGAAATATGACTAAAAAGAAAAAAATAAATGTTTTAGGAAAACATGAAAATTAGGTTTTGTATTTCTTTTTGTAAATACATTTTGTGAAAGATTGTATAAGAAATATTTAATTTCAAACTTAACAGTATATATAAAAGGAATTTATTTAACAATTCAAAGTTATACAGATGGTATTCGAGAATATATTACTGAGAATATAATTAAAACAGATAATTTCATAAACAATTATGTAATAATCTAATATAAATAATAAGAATATATTTTAAAAGTAAAGAAAGTAATTTTGTAAATTGTTATTTACAAAAGGAAAAAAATAAACAATTTTCTCTTTTCTGAGTTTTAAGAATCGATCAGTATAACTTTATTATAGTGACAATATGAATTTTTTTGTTTCACTTTTGTTAAATAATTCGAAAACATTTGTAAAATATAATCTTTTAAATTTATAATAAAATGCATACATTTTATCAACAGCAATAATTTTTAATTTCAGAATAATTTGTTGATTTAAATAATTAAAAATAGTGGATCGGACATCAAGGAAATTTTCCTGAAATAAGTCTTTAATTAATGCACTTCAAATGTAGAACACTGGTCCAAAAATTTTTTTTTCAAGAATCAATTATTTTTTTCCACTTTTATTTCTCAACGATTTTCAAGGCTTCCAGTCAAGCAAATATTCTTTTAAAGGCTGAGGCAAAGGCAATTTGTTGATGTTTGGAGCAACTCTGTTATCCATAGCATTGTAAATGATAACTCGGGCCATTTGCTTAAGCGTCCTTGGTTGAGAACGCATCTGACGCAGGAGACTGCCCACCACACCATTAATAGGAATAAGGGTTGTCTGTGTGCTAAGAATCTTGAAACATTTGAAGAGTTCCTTATGACTCATGGCAAAATAATAAAGCCATATCAATTTAGTAAACGTCTGCTCTTCATCACTCAGTAGTTCTTCTTTCCTAATAATTAGTTGAATATAATAGTACAATACCTAAGAGGAAAGAAAAACCATAGATTAAAAAGTTATAGTCTTCAACTTTTACAAAAATGCATTGAATATGAAAATCATAAGCATATTTTTAAATATAAATTTTATTAGCATTTTATAAAATTCTTTTCAATATTCCCTCTATATTGCATTTTGTGTCAATCATCATTACAGCACTGCACCAATGAAAGATACAATTTGTTTGGTGTGTTGCTCAACAATAACTTTTTGCAAACATGGTTTCATATTAAACTGCGATCTACATTTAAATATTGATTTTGTGTCACTGCACATATACAAGATCAAAATTGGACTTGAACCCATAAACTGTAGAAATGAAAAGGTCAGACCACTAATCATTCTACAGTTAATTTGGTAAAAGCATATCCAAAAAGCACCAGAATTCACAGTATCGAATGGATTCAAGAGATGCTAGTGTAAGCGAGCACTCTTCTACTTTGGATGATATCCAAGCATGCTATTGTTTGCCTTTACTGATTAGTTTTGCTCTTAATAAAAAATGTTTAAACTCTTTAATCAAATTAAATATTTCTCTCATCCTATTTATCTACTTTGTTAATATATAATTAAAATAAAACGCATGCTTTCAGGCTTGTTGATGGCTGCTTATTCCAAATAATGCATTCTATTCTAAGTCCTCAGCATCCCCAATATAAATATGGTCCGCATAAGTGTTTCAATTTTTTTGCCACATATGAAACAACAGAAGCTTTACATTAATATCTGATGTATACAGCAATAAAACAAGGCTAACAATTTTTAAAGCTTTATTATTAAATGAAAAATTTAAATTTAATACAACAAATAGAATAATTATTTAAATCTGATATTCATTCTGATGATTGATAATTTTTTAATGAAATACTTTCCAGAAACATTCTCCTAGGTAAAATTACCAAAATGAGATATTAGAAATTATTTTCAAATAGAATGGTGCATTAATATGGAAACTGCATAACTGGCAAATTTTCAGTATTTATATTGCCTGTAAAGACACATTTAATCAGATTTGGTTGTTTATTAATCTATAAAAATAATTATTACTAAACTGATAGATGATAAATAATAATCACTTCTAAAGCATTTTTTTCAAGATCTGAAATTACAATCGTTTTGTTTGAAATCATTCTTTATCTCAATAGTTCAAATGTAAATATTAGAAATTTAATAAAATTATTAAAAAAAATTCCATCCTAAAATAAATTTTTGTGATAAATACTCTTTCAAATCTTGACTTATAAAGAACACTTTTAAAAAACTTGTATTAAATTTAATCAATAAAAACAGAAGTTATTGTGATTAAATAATATATTAAAGGAACATTTCACAACTGTAAATTAGAATAAAAATTGATTGGAATGCCGCAGAATTTATAATCTAGATCCTTCAAAAAAGTAGAAAATAAAAGGTTTCCATCTTTTCTTTCTTCTCTCACTCTCTCTCTCTTTTTTTTTTTTTTTTTTGATCGATACATTTTATGTTTTTTTTTATTTTATGAACTTTTTTCCATTTTATTACATTGATGCATTAAGAAATAACTAATTTAACTAAGTACTGCAAATACAATTTTCAAACTTATTGTAAAATATTTTGAATAAAGGTACTGGAAAAGTAATTAAATAGTTAAAATAGAATTATTTTCTGAAAAACTATTAATGATAGTTAAAATGGGAAAATATATATCTACTTATAGCTAAAAAAACAAATATTATTTAAGAATAAAAAATTGAAACCAGCATTTATTTAAATTATTATTTTAAGTTTGAACTTATAAATATCAGAAACGAATTCATCAACTGACTAACAAATCAATCCTGTCAGAAATTTTTAACTTTTCTTGTATCCAAATAATTTTATGAAAATTTGATTCAATTGGTAAAACAGTATAGATTAAAATAAAATAGCTGATCTTTATAGAAATAAAATAAGTCTTATGTTACGTATGCATATTTATGCATAGTAATTGTTTATTTCATAAAATTGCAGCATTTTCCTTTCACGCTTTTGTTATGAAAGATGCTCAGTCATAAGATTTTAACGGTAGTAGTTATTGCAAGTCCTTTAAAAGAAAATTTAAAATATGATGATTTTGGTGAAATTAGATGCCTATACAGAATTTGTTATACAGTTAGCTAGATGCTCAATGAACATCTTAACAAAGTTCAACAAACTAACGAAAACTTTAAATGGATAATATTTATATATTTACATACAAATGTAAAAATGAATGATATTTTAGTCAAAAATACAAGTCTATAAATAAAATTACCAACACGCAAATATATAAATCATAATTTTCCTCCCAAATCTATAATTAAGGAGGAAAATTATAACTATAATGTAGAATGAACTGAAAGTATCTTGCACACATGACTTAATTTTAATGTCAGTACATTTAAGACGGAATATTATGAAAATTCATTTTTGAAATAATAAAATAAAACCAAAGTCAACATGCATTTTATTAAATCTAATTTAGAAATAACATTTAGGTAATGGCTGATGTTTCTTCTTAATATAAAAGAAAAAAGTGCTAACATAAAAAAGAATTGGTCATTTTTAAAAAGTTTAATTTTCAAAGAAAATTTTTTTTATATAATTATTATGATGGGAACTGATTTTTACAATTCTATTACTTCTACAATGCAAATGTTATCTACTTGTAAAAGCAACCACAACCAAAAAGAGAGAATTTTGCTTACACAGTAAATTCAAAAGTTTAATGTAAATCAGAAATTAGTTAAAATGGTTCACATAATTTCTAGTTCACCAAAATTTGGCAACTTTAATAAGCATTATTAAGCAGAAAATGCATAATATAAAAACTAATGATTATTACAGACAATTCACAAAAATTAAAGGCAAAGTTATGAACAGTTGTCTTCCATTGAATATTAAAGTCCAGGTGATGTTTTTATGATTAAGGAGATATATTTTAATAAATAAATTCTCATTATAGTCCCAAATACTCAAGAAAAAGAAAGGAAAATAGGAATGTGATACATTTAAGCAATATAGAATAAATTTAAAATTTATATAAATTCATAATTTTATAAAATATATAATCCATTTCTACATTTTAAAAGCTACTACAGATCTACTACTCACCCAATTTGAAGGTTTCTTGATATAAACTGAACTCTGAGAATGGTAAATCATTGGTTCTGTACTACTAATACTAGTATTTGGATTTGCACCATATTGAAGTAGGACTAGGGTTAAATCATAGACATAGTCCAGATCATTTGGGACACGAGCATTTTGTACCATATCCATCAAAGCCAATAGTATATGCTGAGTTCTTTGAGAAAATTTTACATTTGGATCAAGCCCATGTTGTAACAGAATGACTAGGAGTTGTCTGATAAAAGAAAGAGCATTTTCCTTTTCTTCTTCTCTGCTGAGATTGATATACTCACTAGCAGTGAAGACAAGAACATGTAGGGGAGTTAGATTACTACGAGAGGAACAATTAGGATTAGCACCATACCTGCAAAGCAGGCGAACAGAATTTAGATAGAAAACCTTTTTAGTATGAGTAAGATAATGCAAAGGGTCCTTATTTATCAGAGGCACCAAGCACACCATAAGAGGCACTGATCCATCTCTTCCCACTGAGTTTGGGTTTCCCCCATTTTGAAGAAGCATTTCTAATAGTTCATAACGAAATTCCCAGTCTCTGATATGACGCAAAACACATGCCAAAGCACTGTTCCCCACATGGTTTATACTAGGGCTAGCCCCATTCTGCAGTAGATACCTTACCATATGCAACATGTCCCACTTATTCCAAGGCTTTGGTTCTTGACTATATCCATAACGAGATTCTTCTAAAGCATACCGTACAATTAGGGCATGAAGGGGAGTATTTCCTAGAGTATCTGGTTCATTAATTAGTTCTCGGCAACCATGATCAAGAAGCATTTTTATGGTGTTCAGAGTTTCTTCAGCTGACTTCCTGCCAGATAATAAAACTACATGAAGCACTGTCATTTGTTGAGTTGCAGTGCGAACTAGTACATCCGCTCCACATTGAATAAGTAGGCCAAGAAACTTCAAATCTTGAATGGCAGCTTGGTGAATAGGATAATATTCATCATAACATTGATTTATTTCATCAGATCGTTCAGCAACTAAATATCGAACACAATTCCAAGCACCTCGCTCACATGCAAGGTGCAATAAGGGACGTTTTTGCTGCCATGGTAGCCAATTATCTTCCCCTTGTGCTAGGAGAAGTTCAAGAATTTCCGACTGATCTCCGTCTATTGCATAATACTCTGCTGATTGAAGTCTGTCAGGTGTACGATCTTGCATGCCCATTCCTGGCACAACATAAAATCTCAGCTCACAGTTTTGATTATGGGGTCCAGGAAAGCACATCCTTGCTTCAAGATCAACTCTAGCTCCATGCTTCAACAGCAATTCCACAATCTCCTCAGTACCATGAAATGCAGCAATATGTAAAGGTAAACTACAAGCTCCTCTGTTAACATCACAGCCTCTGTTTAAAATCCATTTAACAAGCTCAACACAATTAAAACCAATTGCTCTCTGAAGTAGATTGTATCCATCAGCACTTTGAACAGAGAGAATATTTTCACCCTAGAAACGGGATTAAAAAGCTTAGTTTTTTAAAGTAATATTTTATAATATATTATAAATACTTTGAATAATGTAACAAATTAGAAAAGCCTTGTAAATTTGAGTCAAAATATCTTAAAACAAATATATAATAAAGAATATTTTCTTTTTCAAATTAAGACACATTTAATGGGTTTTCTTACAACATTTTATTTTTACTGATTATTAACTTTCAAACAGTATTATTATTTAATTCAAAAAAATCTTAAATACCATAAAAAGTCATATTCAAGACTTAGAAAAACAGTGATAAATTTACAATATTTTAATAGAAACCAAATTTCTGTTTCATATTTTTACAATATTAGTGGCCTAAAATTTGACAGTAAATAATTGGTTTTTAATCAAATTATCTATAAGGATTACTAGTAATTCATACCTAATAATAGTTTTCTTTATATTTACTCAGTTTTAGATATAAAATGTAGTTATGCAAAGAATAATTTATAAAATATTTTTTAAAAAAACTAGTTTTCAAAATTGGTTTATTTTATATACAAGATACTTTTTACGACATTACACAATAATAAAATATTAATAAATTTAGTTAAAATAGCAATAATATAATAAACAGTATTTAATAAAAATATCTTTTGAAATTGAGAATCTAAAACCCTCCTAAGCAATTAATTTACAGAAACAATCCTCAAAGTAATTATTTAAATAAGTAACAAATTTCATATTTTTGACTAATTTTTTAATTTTTTATCGCATTTACATCAGATTTTTAATTTGTTGTTTTAGGAAGTTGTTTCATCAGTTTGTACACCAGAAATTCTTTTTCACAAAGTTTGATGGATCTGAATTCCATCGACCATATTATAGTTGTTGTGAAGGGGAAACTAGAATTCTTGAATGAATTGTCCTACTTGATTCCAATTTCCTCCTTGTATGTATGACATTGCAACCTTACATTTTCTTTGATGATAAAATCATATTATACAGATTTAAAAATATTTTTTAAAGGGAATTCACATCATTGAAAATATGTTATTGAATCTGCTTTGTTACTTGATAGGTCAAAAAGAATCATTACAATGAGGAGCTTTGAAAGCAACTAAAAAAAAGATGGCAGCCACAAAATAATGAATTATGATGTTTATTAATTATCTATAATTTTTTTGCTTCTTCACAAGAGACATATTATTTTTTAAGGATATTTATTAAGATTGTTAGGGTATAATGGAATAGTACAAAACTAATAAAAAGTAAAAATGTTCCCCAATCATTTTTAATTAACAAGAAAATAATTAATTTAGTTAAAATTAACAGAGGATCATTGCATTTGTTTTCTACAATTAAAGATAAAATTGAATTGACGTAGGAATTTTTAGCTTCATAAATTTAAACTTTTTTAATATTTAAAAGAACATTTATTTTGTTTTCTTTATGTAACATTAATAAATCCAAAAATTAATCAATAAGCATCCTGTATGAAATAAGAAAGTATTTTGGATGTGGTGTATTTTGTGAGTTTATTTAAACTATTTTTCAATAAGTTACTAAAATTTAAAAGAATTTTTTTTATAAAAAACATTCCTACGAAATAAATTTTTTTAAGGGAATAAAACTATTAAAAATTGTAAAAAAAATTTCATTTTGTTAAAACTTTTGAAAAAAGGAGGTTATAACAATTTTTTCAATGACTTCAAAAATAAATTTATATCTAAGATAATTATGAACTCTGTATACTGTGACATCCTAAAAGACAATTTGATACTTAAAAGTAGCATATTTAAATGCAGTGTATTTTCAAAAAGAATTTAAGTAATATATTTTACCTATAAGTTTTAGTAGAATTTAATATAAGGTTATAAAATTACATCAATATTATTGCAGCATATTTTCAATTCAAAATTATCAAAAAAAAAAAATCTTTTTATGTTACAAAACATGTAAAACTGCATTGACAATTATCATTTTAACTTTAAATACTAGAAGATTATTGAGTACAAATATAATGCTGCATAAATTTAATACTGGCATTTTATTTTTTAATATTAGCTGACTAATGGCAGAGAAGTTAATGTTCTTGACTCCAATGCTGAGGGTGCCGAGTTCGAATCCTGATTCTGGCACTGATGTTTCTTTCCCTCGTTTTCTCTGCCCTTTTTTCTGAGATGTGTATGAATGTGGTCCACCCTATAAACGGGTTTGTGGGGTATGCCATGGATAATGGCTACTCCCCTCTGTGACGTGGTATCACAGGTGCTCACTGGGTAATGACAAATGAGTAACAGTTTCCAGCATTGTTGCGGGTGAAGTATTAGTCCTCCAATGTCGACCATTATTAAAGAATATATATATATTTAATATTAAAGCAGATTTTGCTTTTTATATTCTAGTACAAAGCATTTTACTTACAAATTACTTTAAGAAGAAATAGTTAATTTTATTGTCTTACATTCTGATATCAAAAATATTTATACTAAAGAAATACTGTTTCTCTTCTTTTGCTTTTAGTTCTAACTCTCATACATTTTGATTTCATGTACCCTTTGCTCCTCTTCTATTTTGAATTTTTCTTTCTCTAAAGCATACAGCCTTCCTTCATCAACAGCTTCAGTTTTTTTCTTGACCTGATTAGAAATTATAATGTTTATTAATTCTCGAACAAATTATTCTTCAGATTGTTCATATTGTGCAGCCATATTCTTTAAATTTATTATTTTAACATCCAGAGAGATCCATTTCCATAACTCATTTGCCAATATTATAGATCTTCCTTTCAAGCTATAGTGAAACTTTTTGATTAACTTAATTAATAATGAAAATAAGAAATTCCTCTTCTCAGCCATATGGAAAGGATGAAATAAATTCCCACAGTCTGAGCCACGGATGTGCTGTTCGTATAGAAAATGCCCTTCCGCCCCCACCTTAAAGTGAAGTTGTAAATAAATGTAATAAATATATTTCTTCTGAAAATTGAAGCCCCAATTCTGAACATTGATAGCTACATGTGAAATCTCCTCAACCAAGGAAAATTGCCCAACTACAGAAAACATATAAAAAATAAATGGTTGTTATTTTGATAAGCAGTTTGTTTCTTTAAGCAAGAATTCAGTTTTAAAAAATTACTTCTGTTTTTATATATAAAATGATAAAAATTTGAGTCCTACCAATTATGCACAAAATCAAAACCTACTAACTATAGAATAGCATTTGATAGCATATTTTCAAAGACATGATCCTAGCACCTAAAAATGTTCTAATGAAGAAACTATGAATAAAACTTCACTTGAAGTAAGACAAATAATGCCATTGCAGCAAATAAAAAGAAACATTATGGTCAGAGGTTGGCAAAAACAATTAATTGCCAAATGGAGGTTAACATTGGTGAAATATTTTAATGAGTCAAATTATTGCTAGGCAGTGCTTCACACTTAACTTCATTTGTCATTTGACAAATAGCAAGAGTAGATTGCTAAATATTCATGTGGATGTTTGAATTTGAATTTTATAAAATAATCCAAATTATTTTTATTCAGCAACATGATAGAACTTTTTTTTAATTTTTACAGTATCATATTTAAAAATAATTAAGTCATTAAATATTGTTTTCAAAAAGCATATGCAAATCATAACAAATAAATCACAAACTCGACATGAATTTGACTTTATAAGTAAACAAGCCATGAGAGCTGATTAACAAGATTTATGATTTTAATTTCACTTTTAAATTTAATGTTGAAAAATTTTGTTTGCAAAATTCCGAGTCCATTAAATACTGGTTGTTGAAATGGAATCTTTGAAATTAAGAGATTAATTCTGCTAATGTGAGAAATGTAAAACCTATTTTAAATAAGACATTATATCACCTTATTTAAAAATATATATTTTTTGAAAATGGTTGATGAAACAATGTGTTTGTTATATAGTTGTTAAATGAAATCTGGAAATACATAATTTTATACTTTAATAATTTATGGAATTCTATATAAAACCAATAAATCAAAATGATTTTATTAAACAGATATCTAATTACAAATTTATTTACTGGTTCTGAAATTCCTTATTTTAATTATGGTAACAGTGAACTCAAACTCTTTGTAATGATTTCACATAATTTCCAATATTACATTTCCTGCAAATTTTGTTTAAAAATACTTTATAAAATTAATGAATTTTTAATATGATTAATGTATTGTAACATGTCATTAGGATTAACAATTTAAAAATGCTGCCATCTTATTCTTATATGGGTTGTTAACCAAATCCCAATATCTCTGTAATGTTCACTTACACCTATTGTAACATTAAAAATTATGAGACAAGTATTCATTGAAATTGTGGTGGCCTAGTTGGTTATGGCATTGTTCTCATTATTGGAAGGTAGTGAGTTTGAATCCTGGCTTAACTGATGATGTGTTGAACTAACTAAAAGAAGTTGCAACATGTATAAATAGATAGGGGTTGCTAAGTTGAACCCAAATGAAATGATACTTTTGAGAGTGGCATTATTAGGGATGTCCTGCTTTGTCCCTGCTTCTAAATGATGAAGATTCATAACCAGTTGCTTCCATCAAACTAATTAAAGTCTAACTGAGGCCAAGGTACAGGAAGTATACTGGTGCAACAAGTATTCATTCGAAAAAATATTTGGTTGAAGTGTCCCAATATTGATTGCACTCCGATTTATTTATTGTTGATGCAAAGAGTTAACAACAAAAAAATTGGGTATAATATTGTTTGTTGAATATTATTCTTTATAGATTTTCATTAAAATTTTTATTACTGTTGTTAAAATAATGAATTTAGAATACTTTTCAATTATTTTTACAAACTCTGATAGATTCTCAATTCTGATAGCCCAATTTTCTGCTTTAATTACTGTTAAATATGAACAAGGGTATAAAATGACTTGGGTTCATTTTGATGATTTCTACCAACTTTCTTGTTTGATGGAATTTTCTCAAATACCCACTATACATATTATACATTCATTATTTGATTCATATTATATATACATTTATTATTTGACATTCATTATTATACATTCATTATTTGACAGCATTTATTTATGAAGATCTGCAAATATGAAAGTGCAAGTGGATCATGAAAATTACTATTACAAGCAATGAATTTAAGCTAGTATTTTTCTAAAAACATACTATTCAGTTCAAACTTTGAGAATACACATAACCTTAAAGAAAGGAAATGATAGTACTTATCTATTTAGGAAGGCCATTGACAAAATTTGTTATGATAAGCAAATAAAAAAATGGGCGAAGAAATATAAAGTCCTATTCATAAAAACTCTCTCATTAGGAATAAATTTACTGTATACCTTTTAATGACTAAAATAAAAAAGAAATATAGCAAACACCAATATCAACACTAAATAAAACAAAGAAATTTCAAACACATGCATTCAATAGTGAAGAAAGGTTTTCCATGTAGGGTTTTCAAGTGGTTGATGGGGTTCTATAATGCAAAGTGAAAAATAACAGAAACTAAACCTATAGGGTTACTGAAAAGTGTTATCCCACTATAAGTTAATAACTAAGTTCAATTTTTGTGATTTTTCAAATGTTTTACAACCTCCCAAAACTAAAGAATACTGAAATTACAATACAAGAAAAGAAAAACCGGTACCTTTGGAATATTGGCAATATATGTTTCTATGTGGCACCACTCTATATGTGAGAGCTCTTTTTCTCTCATATCGTGGAGGAGAGAGAGCACAGCATGCCTTGTTGCCTCTGATGTCCCAGATGACAACAGATGTCCTCCAGTCTGAAAGAAGCTGCTGATCATAGAGCCCATCCTGCGAAGCAGCCCAGGACTACAGCAGCCACCTTCCTCCTCCCCTTCCTCTTCACTGGCCTCCAATGCTCACAATGCAGAAGAAACTCGACAAACAATAGAAATAAACATAGAATAACTAACAATAAAGTTTGAGTACATAATCAAAATTCTCATGCTGCAAAGTCTGTTTTCTTCAATACATTTCAGATATAACATCCATTTTATCCTGTCAGAAATAAAATTGAAAAAAAAAATAAGTGAAATAGTTCAAATGCAATTTAGAAAATAAATGCTTATAAAAACATACAAAATACTATAATGATAAGTAATATATAAAAAAAGAAAGCAAATTTTAAGTTTTGTAATTTTTTGCTTTATGAAGTTTTAAGTATTTTGAATATATATAACAGTAATTTATAGTTTTTTTTTTTTTTTAAAGTTGAAATACATAAATATGCATAAATAAATTGCAAATGTTTTAAAATGGAAACGTAACTAACTGGAAACAAAAAAAAAACAAGCTTTCTATCCCTGTTTTTTGTTACATGTAATTGAAATACAAGCATTTCAGTTATTTTTTTTTTATTGTCAAAACAATTTTTCTTGTAAACTAAATTTAAAGTACTTATTTGCAGCTGTTTTCACAAACACATTTTAAGCATTTATATGTACATGAAGTTGTAAAAGGTATGATTCATTAAAAGAGGTGTAATATGCTTGTTCCATATTTGTTAGTCAACATAGAAGTAAAATAAAAATGATTGATTTTAATCAATATTAACTTTTGCCCAGGAGGCTAATTAGATCAGGACTTATAATCTAAAGTAGTTTTTGAATCTCTAATTATGTATCTCTGAATTTTACCTTTTAATCTGAATGTTCCAACTCTTTAATTATAATAAAAATTAAGTATTTAAAAACTTTCACTACATATATATTTGTAAATCCTGTAGATTATATGTTTAGTCATATGGAAAAGAATTATATTTTAAATACTTTTATGCCAAGTAGTTGAAGAATATAATCATTGGGAATTATAACATAAATAATCGTAAATACATTAAAATTCTGTAACCTAAAATTTAACTCATAAGAAATTTTACATATCCATTAAAAAATAATTGATTAAATGGCTTTCTATTATGAAAGAACTCCACATAAACTGCAAAGAAATTTCATTTGCTGCTGCATAATACTATATATATATATGAAGGGCTAATTTTACTAATTAGCCTATGGTTTAAATTAAATTCTAAACTATAATGAACACATTTAAATATTCAAAAGAATTCTGTCTCATCATTAAAAAGGAGAAAACAAAATTTGTAGGATGAACAAAATATTAAAATATTTCATCTGAGCTTACAGTAATTAATTTCAGCTTGGAAAAGGTTTAAAATTTCACTTGCTTTATTTAATTATGTTAGTAATATGACTGAAGAAATCAACTTAAGGATTCAAAAAGAAGTCAATGTTATTATTTATATAAATATTTATTTAAAAATAAAATGCTTACGAAATAAATTAAATGATTTATAAAATAGTCATCAGGCCTATAATAACATGACAGTAAAAGTTAAATTTTGCAATTTTTAGATATCAGAAGCAATCACAAACTTAAATTAACATCATTAAATTTTGTTACTTTTGGTTTTAATCGTGGTTATCCAACCTACGATTAAAAAAAAATTTAAGAAATATAAATTGGAAGCCTTTAAAACAAAGGCAAAAAACAGATTAGATGATTGCAAAAATAAATATCAAATTGCCTTGAAGATAAAGAAATAGAAAGACAAAGAACAGGACATTTTCAAGTGACATTGTTCAGAAAACCATCTACCCTGGGTTATAACACTGAAAAGGGACCTTTTTACGCACAGTTATATAAAAAAATATTAAAATATATGACAATATAGTACAGGGGTGGCCCAGCTCCTTGATAGTTTGAGCCAACTTACAAAATTTGAGATTTTTCAAGAGCACAATTAAATACATATTGAAAGGTATGCAAAAAAGGTATTAAAAATTTTTTTACAGAAATTATATTTATTGAAATCACAAATAAAAGTACACAATATGTGTATTGAATTTAAATATTAAAAACTAGACCCATTTTACTTTTCTTGATAATTCTTTGAGATGTTTGGTTAATTATAGTGATCAGTGTTTGTATTTGATGAATTTTAAAGAGGAATAAAATGATTCAGGATACTTTGATTCTGGAACAAATTCCCAAAATTCAGTAATCGGCTTCGATTTATATTTTAATAGTAGAGTTTGATCTTCTCTTGAGTACATTCATTGAGAGTCAAAAGAGTGAATTCGGGCATATTTATAGAGAGCCACAAATAATCCTTCAAAGCCGCTGCAGGTTGGCCACCCCTGGCATAATATGATGGGGAAATAACACTCTTTATAACATATGTAATAAAAATATAAAACTTAAACATAAGTTGGTTTAGTTTATTTAGTACGCAACACAACTTTTTGCACATGAGTGGTAATTAAATTGCGATCTACAGCATAAATGGATTCTGAACCACAACATATATCTAAATCTGAAACAGAAGTTGAATCTATGAAATATTAAATCAAAAACCAGAGAGCAAACCATGTAGATGACAATATCAGGATTTACTTAAAATCTAGGAATTAACCCTTTGACGCGCACAATATTTTTTTTTAAAATTTTAAACCAAAGAACTCTAAAAATTAAATGTTATGATCCCACAGACAAATAATATATGAATTTAAAAAAAATCTACATCCACCCATTTATCTGTGGGTGGTGGTCGCAAGGCGCAACCAGCGCGCGTCTAGGACTTGAAACTTACTGAGTTAGTAGGGGAAAAAACTTACCTTGTTTCATGCGCGCTTTCAATAAATGACGATTATTGCAAACTTCTTAGATAGTTTGTATTTAAAATGCAGTATATTATTTTTTTTACAATATTTTACAAAGTAAAGAGTAGGAAAAATGAAAAATTAAGCATTTATATAATTTTGTTGCTGTAAAAACCCGATTTTTTCACTTTCTGTCTCCTATTCCAATTTATTTGGGTTACTCGGGAAGGACCAGGTAAATTTATATTGATATTGTCTTCATCTTCTGATCCTTCATCACTTTCCACCTGAAGATTATCATTGGCAGTGAATGGTACATTTTCTTCTTTGTCACTATCATCTCCCAAGATTTCTGATTCTGGATCTGAAGGAAGTTCTTCAAATAAA